>JARYZH020000098.1:1200000-1683019 GCA_030021035.2 Notholithocarpus densiflorus
AGTTGTGAACATTGAGCCCACAATGCAAGTACTTTCTTACACTTAGAGAATCCCTCATCACCATTGTTCTAGCTGTCTTCCAAAAAGACAACCCCTACAATAAACAAAAGAGAAGAAGCAAGGAAAATCTCGGTCTGTAGTGTATGGGTGTGCAAAGGCTTATATAATGTGGGTTAGTATATATAGTGTTCTTGATCATGAACACTGTTAATATTACTGATTGCAAAGAAATCCTTGTTTGCCAACATATATAGTGGATAAGTCGGTAATTCGGTCATTCCAAATAAAGTGTTCCTCTACCCCGTCGGATATGTGTCATGAGTCTCATGACTAAGGTGGTGCGTGTTACCAAGTTTTAGGATTTAAACCATAACAATTTACAGTTAAGCCCTCAAGTTTTTGCATTAGTCCTAAAAAAAACCCTAAAAAATCGAATTGTTAAAAAAAATAATCCAAATACAAAGTAGCAAACCAAGTTTCATATTAGCATTCCCTCAAAAAATAAAAGTTTCATATTAGCAATAAATAAATAAATATATATATATATATTTTTTAATCAAGATCATAATTAATCTAATTAATTATCTAGTTAAAACTTTATTAAATCTAAGACAACTGGAGTATCTAAAACCCTAACATGACCCATTAAGATAGTTAATTTACTTTAGTTAAAACTTTATCAAAGTTTTTGGTGGCTCGTTAATTACTAATATATCTCAATTTATTTATATATAATTTTTAATTAATATATTCATTGCACGGACATAATACTAATAAATATATAAATTTAAGCCATAACTTATAAAATGCTAAATTATAAATTACACGCTTTAACTTTTCCAAAATTCAATTGAGTTCTGTACTTCTAATCTATTTATTTAAATCCTATAACTTTCTTCCATGTTCAATGAAGTCCTTTCATCCTCTTTTAGTGCAATGTGTCATGAAGTGTCTTAAACACGATCGTTTCAAATGTTCATTTAAATCCTATAACTTTCTTCCATGTTCAATGGAGTCTTTTTATCCTCTTCTAGTACAATGTGTCAATAAGTGTCTTAAACACAATTGTTTTGCTAGTTATCAAATTTTGAAACATCATTTTAGGGACACTTAATGACAACCCACTTAACGAAGTGGATGAAAGGACTATATTAGATAAAAGGCAAAATTTTAGGATTGAAATGAATAAATTAGAAATTACATGATCAAATTTTATTTTAGTAAAGTTAAAGAGTATGATATATATATATAGAGAGAGAGAGAGAATCCGTCCAGTGACTTTATAACTTTAAAAAAAAAAAAAAAAGGCTTATCAACCAAAACAAAAGTACTGATTTCTTGAGGAACAGACTCCATCTAGACAGAGAAAGAAGAACAAAATCTGGCCTTCTTTGCCAACGCATCAACAACAAAATTACCTTGCCTATAGGTATGAGAGAAACTAAAACTCCTTAAGGAGTTTACATAAAACATAGTATTATGAAGAAGGTGACCAAAAGCATATTGAAACATATTAATATAAATATATTTATATTTATATATATATATATATATATATATAAAGAATTGAGTTATGACCGTACATGAATAAAAGTATTTTAAGAAATATCAAATTTGAAATAAATAAATTAAAAAGCCGGAGGGTCCCAAAAGAATCCTACTCCAGCTATCATATTGGGGTTTAACGGCCGGGTGTCCCTATCTTCTCAACTATCAGCCTATATCACTCTGCATTTTGACTCAACTCTTAACTCACATCTCTTACTCAATTTTCTCCAAACCCACATATCTAGTGTGTTTGGCACTTCATAACTCATAGATTTTTCTCTCTTCCAAAACCCGCTTCAATACTATTCATATGCATTGTGTCAGAATGGCTTGTTCTACCTACTCTTAACTCACCCGTGTGACTTCCCCACATATCCATTTTTTCTCTAAAGCTTTCAACCACATACAAGCAAAGAAAAACCCATAAGAACCTAGCTTGCATCTCTCTCTCCTCTGGAATTCTATTAGCACAAATAAATGCATAACTTTTGCAAAAACTCTAATACGTGAAAAATTGTGACTGGTTATTTGTCACTTTCATATGGACTTACCATTTTTTCTCTACCAATCATATTCAGCCACATGAGAGAGTTGTGGCAAAAGTTATGCATTTTTTTTTTTTTTTTTTTTTTGTGATACTAGATTTTTGACAAATAAAAAAGAAAACCTATTGTTGTGTGAAGTTTGAACACATTGACTCGCTGAAGCACTTAATGCTAGGCGGTTGAGAACAAGGTGGAGCTTGCCGGCAGAGAAGAAGCCATTTTTGTCCAAAAGGAGCTCAAAGGCTTTACCGTCTTTAAAGCCAACGGTGTAGAGGCAATTCAGCTTCTCCTAGGTGAAGGCATAGATCGACTCTGGCGAGGCAATGTTTTCACAAAGAAACAAACAACAATAGTTTTTGTTTTTGATTTATGTATTTCTTTTTTTTAATAAACAATGAAATATATTGGTTTTTAGGGGTTGTTATTATGTATATCAGACACTATGTTTTTATGTGAAAAAAATTTGATGTGCCAATGTTTGATTGGAGGGTGTAAAAGACCTCATTTACACCCTCCAATCATTTGGAATATGCCTGTAAAAAAACGTGGTTTCAGAACTCTTCTATGGCCCCGCGTTTAAAACACGACTCTTGTTTTTTATTTAAGCCGCGTTTTTAAAAAACGCGGCTTTAGTCCATCTGGGACCACGTTTTTATAAACGCAGCCCAAAAAAACGCGGCCTAATGCCCCCGCGTTTTGTAGTGTGAGTTTGTTATTGTTATAACCAATAATAAAAATATAGCTTTATATAAAAGTATTAATTTTTTCACGAGAACTTTGAGATTGATCACATTAAAGGATGACAAAAATTTACCATCTTGCTCGACTCATTCTCCCTTATGTGGATTTTTTCAGTCCTAAATAAGTGACGAGGCCGGGATGAGTTTTTGTTACATCACCCTGCCCCAAATGTGTATACATGAATTTTGATTTGATATATACTTAAATTATTTTATATTTATATATATATATTTAATTTTTTAATACGTATTTATATATTTTTCTCTTTTTTTTTTTCTTTTTTTTACATATTCTATTGTCATCTCAAAAAAATTGATTTCTCACTCTCTCTCTCTCTCTCTCTCAATGTTAATACTCTCATGGATATCATTCATTTTCTCTTTTATTTTTACTCTCATGGCTATCATTCATTTTCTCTTTTTTCTTTATCTCATTAATGTCTAAATCACCTAATTAGAAATAGCCAAATACGTACCGTTAACTTGTCCTCGTCTCAACCTGCCTTGCTTTTGCTCTGCACAAATTTTGGAGGTGTGGTATGAAGTGTAAAGACAGGGCCTATTTTAGTCCTTTCCATGTGTTAACTAACAGACCCAAACGACATCGTTTTCAAATCCAAACAGGCAAAGTGGCCAACACACTCACATCAGCATATCATGAAACGGTGTTGCAGTCTTTTAAGTCACACAGTGCCGTTTTGAGATAATTCAGCTGTTAGACTTAGAGATGAAACAATATAGTATTAATTAATGCAGATGTTATTAGTTCAGAACGTGTGTTGATTAGTTGTCACACGAGATTATCTCAAGATTCTCAACCATTATTTGGTGATTTTGAGATAAATTGCAATGCCTAAAGTATTTCACTTAATGCAATAAAAAAAAAAAAATAGAATGGAGAAAAAGCAACTTTCAACCCCAACCACTAAATTTAAAATAAATAAAAAAGTTAAAAAAAAGGTAAAAAATTGAGTGGTAAAAAAATTTGTGGGTGGGCAGTCAATTCCGACCCTAGAGCTTGTATAAAAAGCCGTAACCTCTTGTAATTTTTGATTAAGTGAAATCATAGCAGTACTTTTCTCTCTGATCTCTCTCTCTCTTACTCTCTATTTCCTATAGATTTATTTTCATATAAGTCTCTGTTTCTCAAAACTTTTCACCATGAACCAACAGATAGATTTATTTTTTTATATATAAAAAAAAAAGAAATAGATTTATTTAATTGGGTTTGGAACACTTTTAAAATCTGAGTCCACATGTCGACCACAAACACGAGAAGAGCACTTGATTGATTGTATTTGTCCAAAATTTTAGCGTAATTGCCTCCACCATGAAAAAAATCTGACCTCATCAAATGCTAACTGATGAGGTTTCATAATTTTAGAATGTTCTTTAGGGGTCATTTTCGCTAAAAGGGTATCACAAAGCTAGTTTAGCCAACTGGATTACCTGAATTGATAGTGTTGGTGCAAATACAGAAAAATTATAAGAGAAATTATAAAAATTATAATATTTTTTTCTTGAAATATCTCAACACAACTGAGGCATTGGTATCTCACTTTTTTTAAGAAGATTAAGCCCTCTCGGTTGGCAAAGTCCAAGACCGATGCAACATGCCTTCTCTTGATGTGTCTTCTTCAAGATACAACAACCAACAATGTTGTTTGGCTCAAACGAATCATGAACAAATTGTTTAAGCCCAAAGCTCCAACAGAGTAACACCTCCCTCTGCCCAAATCTCTCTAATACTCTCAAGTGTTTGATTGCTAATGAGTTGTATATACTGTTGTGTGTGTGTAGAGGAATGGTGAAAATAAGTCTATATATATATATATATATAGACTTGTAGGATTTCTTCAATATTAATGAGAACTATAACCCATTTATTCACATTAATGATATACTTATTGTGCCATGGGGGAGTAAGAATGCAAGATTGTACCACATGAAACTCCCATATCTTTTTCCATTAAATTTTCCAACTTATTATATATTAAAATATTAAGATAACAATTTAATATTAAAATACTCCATCACATAGCAAACTGCTAATACGTTATCAAAAAAAGTTCACAAGCCAAATTTACTATTCTTTTGAAAATCTAGCCATTATATATTTGACATTCTTCAAAAGTTCACCCTTTAAGAAATCTATTAAAAAATATTTAAAATAATTCTGCTTTTTAAATAATTAAAGGTAGAGAAATTAAATTGAGATATGTTTATGTTTGGTTCAGAAAAACTTCATGCAATGCACAGGTTAGCTAGTAGTTTAGTTTTAACTTCTTTGCAAGTAGGGATTTGGAGCTTGAAGAGGCTTCCATTAAAATTCAAATGTTATCCATTATGACAATTATACTTTTTTTTTTTTTTCTAATGAGAATCGGATATCTTTAGCTTTGTTAATGTTTCAAAAGATGTAAATTGTGTAATGTAGATATTTTCATCAAAATTATGTATTCAAGCAACAATTTTGATGCCTTTTTTTTTTTTCCTTTTATATTTGTTTAAAATTATTTATAGATAATTACAATATGTTGTTAATCTTGCAGTTCAAATCATTTCTCCCTAAGCTTTCAAGCACTTTGTGTATAGGAAGGTGCCAATTAAGTTATAAGATTCTTGGCAATATTTTTGTGAATGTGGTAAACATATTTGTGAATGTAGTAAAATTGAATGACTTATTTATAAACTATTTTTGCATGATTATTTATTTTAAAATTAAACATTTTTTAATGCCACTCACTCAACAAATGATGCGAAAAACAATGAGATATTGGAGTACACTGAAATTAAAAACTTCACAATAGATAGTCTAACCAATCCCTCCATCATCACAAACCCTGCCTATGGAGCTCAGGATTCTTCCATATACTCTACTCAAAAAGTTTATCTAAAAGTTCATTATTTACATTCTCCCCAGCAAAAATAGGTATATGAAATGTAATAATGCTACTACAACAGTAGCAAGTGGCACCATCGCTTTGCAAATGCGGATCATAGATTGTTCTATTATATCCTAAAAGGGTTTGCTGAATTTGTCTAGAGTCTATTTCAAATAGAAAAACATTGTCCAGAAATGTTCAGAGTGTATGAGTATAACGGAAAGGTTGGAACAAATGATTTTGAGGTGATTCAGGATAATGATATAGTTTTGATGACATATGGTACTCTCGCTGATGATGATCATAAGAAACTGAAGTGTTCCGCTGTAGACAGGTTTGTAACTACAAGTATAGGCAAAAGATGTGATGGCAACAAATAGTATATCACTACAAGAAAAAGTGTTTATTGCAGCGAAAAGAATCATTGCAATAGTTGACTCAACATGTTGCAATAAAATTTGAAGTATAGGTTTGTGCAACAACAAAAATTTGTTGCAATAAACTCCAAAAATTTTAATCACAACTTTGTTGCAATAAACAATTTACTGCTTTGAATATCTTGTAGTAATAGACTATTACTTCACGAATTTTATTGCAATAGATTGCAAATAATTGAAAAAATAATAATTTAGATCAAATTATTGTAATTTTATCTTCGTTGTAATAGATAACTACTTCATTTTTCCATTGCTATAAACCAATAGATTATAAATAATTGATATAAGGTTATTGCAATGATATTTCATTGCAGTTTCATGTTTGTCATTGCAATAAATTGCAAAAGAATTTATATCAAATTATTACAATAATAACTTCGTTGCAATAAGTTATTAGTTCGAAATTTTTGTTGCAATAAATTACAAACATAATTGATATCAATTTATTGCAAAGATTTCTTCATTTTAAGTTATTGCAACAACTTTCCCTCATGTATTAAAGCTTCTACTACAACTGAAAATTATAAGTCGTTGCAATTTATTATTGTTGATGCAATAATTTAACACTTTTAAGTTACTATTGCAACAATTTTAACTTGTAGATGCAATATTTTGTCTAATACTACCATATATATTTTGTTGTATTAATACTTGATGTCATAAACTTATTTTGGTGTAGTGTACCTGCCCATGTGTCGCAGAATAGTTCAACAATCAGAACTGGTAACTCCAGCAACTCCTGAAACTTCTGATGCTGATGATGCCGGACCATCCTCTTCAAAAGGAAACTCATCTTTGAAAGTCTCATCACTTCTACAACTTCTTGAGAAATCAAGAGATGATAACCCGGCTATAAAGTCAATAATATTTTCACAGCTTCGTAAGATGCTGATGTTACTTGCAGAGCCACTAGAAGTTGCTGGTTTTAGAAGTTTGTCTCTAGATGGGACTACTAATGAAGAGGTAATGGCTAAAGTGATCAAAGAATTTGGAGATCCAGGACCAGATGCGCCTACAGTTTTGCTTGCAAGTCATCAGGCCTCAGGTATGGGAAAAAACCTAACAGCTGCTTCTAGAGTCTATTTCTTAGAGCCATGGTGGAATGCAGCTCTTGAAAATTAGACAGTGGATTGGGTTCATCGGATTGGCCACAAGGAGGAAGTAAAGATAGTTAGGATAATTGCTAAAGATACCATAGAAGAGAGGATATTAAAGTTACAGAAGAAGAGGTAGGATTGCAATGGAGGTCAAGATCCAGGATATTTGATGGAGTTTGACAATGAGGATCTTGGTGTCCTCATGTCTTGATTTTTTTTTTTTTTTTGGATTAGTGTGATACAGTAGCATACATATTATACATTTTTTGTTGAACATACATATTATACATTTTTTTGCTGAACTTACATATTATACATTTGCAACTGTTACATGTTTTGTACATTGTTGGTATATAGTATTACTTTGTTGTTTCCTAAACTTTGTTTCTTTACTACTCCTTTTTGTATATAGCATTGTCTGTATATATGTGTGTGTGGTACAAAGACAGTGTTTGAATGTCTAGTCCACACTAAAAATATTATCACGTGCAACGCGCAAGATCCGTGACTAGTTTTTTTAATTGTTAGATCTTGTTAGGCTTGAAATCTATAAATTGGTATGTTCTACAATTTTCAATTGGTCAAACTTGTTAGGTTTGATCGATCGAAATTTCCAGATTTGCACTCTAATTAAATTGCAGAACTTTGCAACAATTTTGTCTTCAAAAATAAACTTCTAAAGATACTTAAAACTTATATTTTGCTCATGAATTGCCAGCATAAATAAAACTTAACAGATTTCATAGAAATCTACAACCTAAACATGGTGTAACTCTTGCAAAATTACATCAGGTGTAACCTGAACTCATCTCTTTCTCTCTCTCTCTCTCTCTCTCTCTCTCTCTCTCTCTCTATATATATATATATATAATTTTCTAACATTATTCACCTAGGATCTTACCAAAGTATTCAATACTAGGAAAGTTCAGGAAGTTATTGGATACTCCCAGAGCCATGCTCCCTTCTCTCACATGAAGAGTGAATCCCACACATGGGTCCCACCCCTTATGTGAGAAGGGAGAGCATTGCTCCGAGAGTATTTAATAAATTTCTGAAAAATTCAGGGGCAATCTTGCAAAGTTACTGTAATTGTCTAACCATTACAACAAGTCAAATGCTTTAAGATTGCGTTTGAATGTTTAAAGAAAATCAATAGAAAGTAAAGAGTAAACTAAGGTAGAATGATATTGAACACAAATGAATGATGTAGGGTATGTTTAAAAATTTTATATGGTTTTCATTAAAAAAAAAAAAATTTGAAGAGCAATTGTTTGTAAGCCAATCTTCCAGAGGAAGGTTAAAAAAATCCTGATGCTTCGTCGGAATTCCCATTCTATTCCAAAAGTTTCTTGCAACTTATCTTCAAATGTGTCTGATAGATTTCGGTTCCTAACCACATCAACATGTACCAATAATTTCTTTTATGGAACATCTACAACATATTGTATCAATATATAAACCAATTCTTTAATATATATATATTTAACCTATGACATCGGAATTTATGTATTTCAAATAATTGAATGTGTAATTCAAATTTTTTTTTTTTTTAACTATTTGTGTTTTATACTTGGATTAATAGTATTTTTTTATGCCTTATAATATTATATCATTTTTATATAAGTTGTGAAAATATGCTTAAATATTTTTTTCCCTGTATTTTTTTTTAACAAAAATCATTATCAAGATAGATCATTCTTACAAATTTGTTCCATTTATTTATATTTTGGTTAATTATAACACCATCACAATCCACCTTGAAACCATTTTTTCCATCTATTTCCATTTCTTGAAATTTTTGCATTTTAAACCTTAATTTATGCTGGTTTTCAAGAAAACCTGTACAACACCTCAACAATAGGAGAAATTATTGAGTACTCTTGGAGTACCATAAATGCGTACTCCCCTCTCTCACATAATTGCGGGTCCTACAAATTAAATTCATGGTGGGACCCACAATTCATGTGAAAGGGGGGAGTACGCATTTATGGTACTCCGGGAGTATTCAATAATTTTCCCAACAATAGAACCAAGCACCAAATATTCCTCCTTTTCCTCCACACCTAGATTCAGATTTAGATCCATGTCTTCCTCAACCATCTTATAACCAAGAACCATTCTTCTTCCACAATTACACTAATTCAGACTAGAAGCACACGCTAATTTAAGTCGGCAAGAGCTACACTCTCAATAACTGAAATATAATTCCCATAGATAATAAAATGTCCAAATACATCACAAATCCCAATCTAAGACTCTTAACCCAGAAGTTGCAAGAAGAGGCAGAAGATCTTGGTTGGAATGTACCTATCTTTTCCTAAAACAGTCAAGAGAGCACATCAACACATGTGTGGAAATAAAGACAGATATATAATATGAATCACGATGCTATAACATACATTGTAATTAATATAAGCATGAAGCATGTGAGACATACAACAAATAGTTTGATATTAACTTGTTGAACACAACTAAGAAAATATAAACCATATGCAATGGGTACAAACATCCCAAAGTACATAAACCTACAAAAGTTATTGAAATAGCATATATGCAACAATAATTCAAACTAACTCTCCCCTTGAGTTAGATACATCAAAAACTTCTTTTCTTTCCCTTTCAAAACAATTTCATCTCCCCCTAAATAAAAAAAGTTAAAACCTATTAAAAATTAACTTTTAAACATGATTCCCAAATTTCTCCAATTTTCTCCCACTTTTTGTCACGTATTGACAAAGACAACCTAATTAGAGGGTAGATAGAAAACATTCACAAAAGAGGTCAAGAGAAAATGGACAATCAAGGAAACATAAAAAAAATAAGCTCTATAGAAAATAGAGGCAACTCTTCCTATGAAAAGCATAGTTTTAAAAACAACTTTTCCCCCCTATAAAAATATAGGAATGATAAAACAATTTTTGGGAAAAACAGTTTTGGGGAAAAAGCTATGAACAAAAACATACTCAAAATTCCAAGGTTTTCAAGTCAATCAAAGATTTTTGAACTTGAATTAAAAGTGATTTTATTTTCATTTGCACTTTTTTTTTTATTAACTCAATCTCTCCAAAAAAAATATATTTTTTCAATTTTCAACAGTTCATGCATCAAGAAAAATAGCATATACTAAAATGTACAAAACTTAAAAATTAATAATCAATTTTTAGATCAAGTTGAGTATTCAATTTAGCAAAGTGTATGTGTGTTATGTGTGAAAATAGTCAGTGAGCAATTGTTAAAAAAAAAACTGTGAGAGGCATGACTAGGAAAAATACAATATAAGGAGAGAGGTGAGAAAGAACTGATGTGGCCAACTTCTTACTGGTTTTCATCCTCTTATTAATTTTTATCTAGGCTCATTATTAATATCACTTCTCCCTTTGCCAATAATCACTTATCACATCTGCAGTTTGTAAAATAATTTGTATCTCTAGTATTATTCTTTCCTATTTTGTTCACTTGAATTTTATAAGAGCAATTGATTGTTAGGCTCACAAACAATTAATTTATTGTTTTTAGTTTTTCCTATTTGATCATGGTAATTATAACTCTTTTTTTTTTCCCCACTACAATTGTACTATAGAACCAACCGGTTGCCATACAAGAAGTTTATTGGCATACATTAGTTGTTTTTTTTTTTTTTTTTCATTTAGAAACCTCCATGAATACACAAATTGGTAGGTTAATGGTGAACATTTAAGGGTTAGTTTTTTATGTACATTTATTATTGAAACATGACAAATATATTAAATACATTGACACATATCAAATGTGTTATGTGATGGACAAATTGCTACTTGTCATGTGGCACTATTTGTGCACATCATTCTAAATAGATAGAAGATTGCGTCACTTGTCATCGTTGTGTGCATCTATCAGTTATGAGATCCAACTTTTTTTTTTTTTTTATACAAGATAGAAATTCTACTCTAACCTAATCTAAGTGTATATGTGTGTGAAACTCCCTCCTGGAGACTTGAACCCCGGCCTTTTCCCCCCACACTAGATCCAACTTTTATATATAAAATTACTTGTTATTCCCAAATAAAATGAATAAGACCCATTTAAGTTTGTATTTATTTCTTTCTAAAAAAAAAGGTTGTATTTATTTCCTTTTTTGTTCTCTTGAATTTTATAAGAGCAATTAATTGTCAGGCTCATAAACAATTACTTTATTGTTTTCTGGTTTTTCCTATTTGATCATGGTAATTATAGCTCCCTTTTTTTCCACTACAGTTGTACTATAGAACCAACCGGTTGCCATACAAGAAGTTTATTGGCATACATTAGTTTTTTTTTTTTTTTTTTTCATTTAGAAACCTCCATGAATGAACAAATTGGTAGGTTAATGGTGAACATTTAAGGGTGAGTTTTTTATGTCCATTTATTATTGAAACATGGAAAATATATTAAATACATTGACACATGTCAAATATGTTATGTGATGGACAAATTGCTACTTGCCATGTGATACTATTTGTGCACATCATTCTTTTTTTTTTTTTTATTGATGGGAAAACTCAGTTTCATTAAACACCAAAGTGCAGATTACATTTGTCTTGAGCACATGCATGCTCTATCAGGCTAGGACATTCCTCTAGCCATGCAACATAATCCCCAACATGCTGGGCGTGTTGGGCTAGTAAATGAGTAGGGACATTTCCCTGTCGTTCGATGTGAGAGACCTTCCATTGCCTAAAAAGCAAGGCGTGGTTCAAAAAATTGGTGAGGACATTGGCCACTGAAGAGGGCGGAGATGCCAAACCTTGCAAAGCATTGCATACCACCAATGAGTCCCCCTCGAACTCCGCATCTCGGATTCCCATGTCCCTAGCAAAAAGGACACCAGCTTCCCACGCTTTCGCTTCAGCCTCAACGGTCCCCAACGGGTAATTCCAACGCTTGCTAAGTGCTGCCACCACTTGTCCTTCGCCATCCCTAATAATCACCCCTGCTCCGGCTTGCTTCCTTCTTGAGAAAACCGCCCCATCAATATTAACTTTGTAATGTCCGTGACTTGGAGGTCTCCATTGATGAAAGATTCAATAACAGAGAACTAAGCTTCTGTAATGATCACAGTGAAAGCAAGTTTATATGAACAATTTCAAAGAAAAGAAAGTCTGGGAAAATGAGAGAAAGAGCAAGAAAATTAAGGAACGAGAGAGAGAGAGAAAGAGAGAGAAGAATAAGAGAAACTTCTATTCAATTCCAGAGAATTCTTTTCATACTTTACATCTGTGCCCACTGAGTGGTTTATATACTACAAGATTAAGCTAAGCCATTAAGTTAAGCTCTTGATATTTAGGGAGTTAGTTACGCTGCTCTAACTGATTTTTGTGCCAAGCCTGAACTGCCAATTGAATCAGATATGAGTGATGCGCACCGTTTCATTAGAGCACCTAAGAGAGTCAACACATAAGTAAAACGGTGCGTTTGATTTAATTGTCCAATCTTATGTAAAATAAAACGGTGCATTTTCTTCACATACAACCTTCTTTGTCTTCTTCATAGGTCTAGAACTGGAACTGTGTTCAACATCCCCCCTCAAATTGATGGGGGACGAATCAACCAACAGTTTGGCACGATGAAACTAAAACAGAGGAGCAGGGAGAGGCTTAGTAAAGATATCTGCAAAATTATCTCGGCCAGAAACAAAACCAATTTGTAAGTGCTTGCGAAGAACCTTCTCATGAGTGAAGTGGTAATCCACCTCGAGGTGTTTGGTTCGAGAATGGAAAACGGGATTAGCATAAAGAGCAATGGCAGACACATTGTCACACCAAATCACTGGAATATGATGAAGAAAGACACGAAGTTCTTTGAATAAAGTACGAAACCAAGACAACTCCGCAGCTGTGGAAGCCAAAGCACGATACTCTGCCTCTGTGGAAGACCGAGAGACAGTGCTCTGCTTCTTAGCAGACCAGGAAATGGGATTGTTACCAAGAAACACAAGTAAGCCTGTGGTGGAGCGACGATCTGTAGGATCACCAGCCCAATCCGCGTCTGAGAACGCAGTAAGAGTCAAAGGGCCAGGAGTAAAAGAAATCCCAAAATGCAATGTACCCCTGATATACCGTAGAACCCTCTTAGCAGCCTCAAGATGAGTGGTGGTAGGATGACTCATGAATTGACAGAGCTGTTGAACACTAAAGGCAATATCAGGGCGAGTGAAAGTAAGATATTGAAGAGCACCAACCATGCTCCTGTACTGAGAAGGATCAGAGAGAGGGACACCATCATAAGGAACCAAACGAGTGGAAGAACATGAGGGAGTCTTAGTAGGTTTTGAATTCTCCATATGAAATCTGTGAAGTACATTCGAGGCATACTTAGTCTGAGTGAAAGTGAGACCAAATGAAGACTGAGTAATTTGGATGCCCAAGAAATAATTGAGAGGCCCCAAATCCTTAAGTTCAAACACTTGACCAAGAGCTGCAATCAAATTGTGAACTTGAGAAGCATCATTACCAGTGACAATTATATCATCTACATACAAAAGAAGGTAAATGATAGTCTTGGCTGAACAAAAGATGAATAGGGAGTTGTCTGCCATGGAAGCAGTGAAGCCAAGATGAAGTAAATGAGAAGCAAATCTCTCAAACCATGCCCTGGGTGCTTGCTTAAGACCATAAAGGGACTTGTGCAACTTACATACATAATCTGGATGAGCAGAATCCACATAACCAGGTGGTTGATGCATAAAAACCTCTTCTTTAAGAAAGCCATGAAGAAATGCATTTGAGACATCAAGCTGTCTCAAGACCCATCTATAACTCACAACAATGCCCAAGATAAGTCGCACAGTAGCAGGCTTCACTACAGGACTAAAGGTCTCATGAAAATCCACACCTGCCTGCTGATGAAACCCCTTTGCAACCAGCCTGGCCTTATATCTAGAGATTGAACCATCACTATTCAACTTAAGCTTGAAAACCCATTTGCATCCAACTAGATTAACACCAGGAGGAGCAGGAACAAGAGACCATGTCTGCTGCCTCTGAAGTGCCTGAAATTCAGCATCCATAGCCTCACACCACTTTGGATACTGAGAGGCAATTTTGTAGGTAGGGGGTTCAGTATAGGAGTAATCAAGAGTGGCCTTATAACATAGTTTGGAGTTAGGTTTGGAAATCCCACTCTTGGACCTGGTTTGCATAGGATGTGTGTTGAGAGAAGGAACAGGTAAAGACACAGGTAAAGGAGGATTGGATAAAAGGGTAGTAGCAGAAGTAGACTCAAGAGTTGGTGTATCAGGTAGATGGGATGGTGCAACACTAAACGGGGAAGACAAAATAGGTGAAGACACAGGTGTGGGAGGTGTTGGGGCAGGTGCTGGTGCTGTGACAGAGTGGAAAGGAGGATTAGAAGATAGAGATGGACAAGAACCAAGCAAAGAGGGCTGATTGGTAGAGTGAAGAAAAAGCTGATTAGACAACCAAGTAGGAATGACAGAGTTGGAAGAAGTGAAAGAAACAGGTTGGACAGAAGGTAAACCAGGAAATTTAGACTCATTAAACACAACATGTCTTGAGGTGTAAACATGTTTGGTGTGAGGATCAAGACAAAGATAGCCTTTAGAGTGGGTAGGATATCCAATAAAGATACATTCCCTAGTCCTAGGTTCAAGCTTGTGAGTAGTGTAAGGTCTAAGATTTGGATAACAAGCACAACCAAATACTTTAAATTGAGACACATCAGGTGAGGTGGAGTAAAGGGTAGACCAAGGAGATTGCCAACCAAGAACAGATGTGGGAAGCACATTAATCAAAGAAATAGCAGTTTGCACTGCAAAAGTCCAAAAGGAGTATGATAAAGAAGTCTGAGACAAAAGAGCAATTGCAGTCTCTATAATATGCCTGTGTTTCCTTTCTACAACCCCATTTTGTTGAGGTATATAAGGACAGGAAATATGATGAGCAATACCATGGTTGGACAGATAAGCTTTAAATTCATTAGAAGTAAATTCGCCTCCACCATCAGACCTAAAGGTCTTGATTTTCAAGGAGAATTGATTGGCAACCATAGCATTGAAATGAACAAATTTAGTAAAGGCTTCAGATTTGGACTTAAGCAGATAAAGCCAACTAAATCTAGAGTAATGATCAACAAATAAAATGTAATATTTATAACCATTGACAGAAACAACAGGTGCAGGACCCCACAAGTCAGAATGCACAAGTTCAAAGGGAGAAGAAGCTTTAAAATCAGAATGTGGAAAAGAAAGGTTGTGCATTTTTCCATACAAACAGTGAGTACAAGTGTGATCCTCAACATTATTAGTATGTACAGATCTGACACTAGGAAATAAGCAATGGAGAGCTTGATCATTAGAAGTGTTATTACAGGCTTTAGGTGACAAGAAAAGTTGAGAAGCCTGATGAGGATAGATGGGGTAAACACCACCTTCACTCCTGCCCTGGTAGAGAATTTTCCCTGTGTCCAAGGCCTGAATTGAAAGAATATCCTCATCAAAATAGCACCAGCAGTTATTGTCATGACATAGTTTTTGAACAGAAGCAAGATTAGAGGCAATGGATGGAACTCTAAGAACATTGTGAAGTTGAAGATTAGAAGAAGAAGAAGGAATAAGGGCTGTACCTATATGTGTAATAGGTAATGTCTGACCATTACCAACAGTAATATTATCCTGAGTGGTGTATGGCTTAGGGAAGTTAAGCTGGTTGAGGCTAGCAGTCACATGATCAGTGGCTACACTGTCAGCAAGCCAAGGTTGATCTTGAGTGAAGGAGGCATTGAAGGCAGTAGCCATTGCTGCAAGTTTTGCAGGTGGATGCTTGCCTTGATAGGCATAGTCCATCCTATGATAGCAGTCCACAGCCAAATGACCAACTTTTCCACAGATTTGACAAATTGGCCTATCTGATTTTGCACCACCAGAACTGGATTGACCTTGTTAAAAATGATTGAATGGACTAAATTGATTGAATGGACTAAATTGTGGAGATTGACCACTTGATCCTCTACCACCTTTGCCTCCTCTATTATTGAAATTTCCCCTGCCTCTTCCTTTATTCTGATTGTGATTATAGCCATTGCCATTGAATTTCTGATTAGTCAATGCAGCTAAGGCAAAGATAGAGTCTTTACCATCTAAGCCTTCATTGAGAGACTCTTCTTCTGCATTTAGCATAGTAGAAAGTTCATCAAATCCAAGCTGAGTGCTCCTAGTTCTGATTGCAGATCGGAATGCATTATACTCTTTAGGAAGTCCCTTAATTGCAATGTGGAGCAATTCTTCATCATCAACTATAACTCCAACAGCAAGCAATTTATCTCTAACAACTTTGATTTTCTGAAGATAAACATCAACAGTATCATTTCCTTTCCTCATATTATGAAGCTCACTCTTAAGATTCATGATGTGAGACCTTGATACTGAGGAAAACCTATTTTCAAGCACCTTCCATACTTCAATAGCAGAAGCACATCCAACAGTGAGTGCTAATACAGATGGAGACAAAGTTGAACTTATAAAGGTGAGCAAAGCCTTTTCCTTTGATTTCCAGATCAAGAAATCTGGATTCACAATTGTAGTATATGATCCAGACAAATCCTTAAGAAATTTCTCAGGAATTAGTTGAGGTTCTTCAAGCAATTCATACAAAGAATAAGTTTCAAGAACCATGGTAATTTGATGCTTCCAAACTATATAATTGGCATTATCTAACTTCACGGTCATCATATTTGACATATTGGACAGAAGTAATAGAGGCTGATTTACCAGATTCATTGGTGTACCAGATGACATTGAAGAAGTAGATGAGGACGAAGCCATTGTTGAGCTTGAAGCTGCCATTGTTGAAGATTGATTCGCAGCAGTAGTTGCGTGCTCTGATACCATGATGAAAGATTCAATAACAGAGAACTAAGCTTCTGTAATGATCACAGTGAAAGCAAGTTTATATGAACAATTTCAAAGAAAAGAAAGTCTGGGAAAATGAGAGAAAGAGCAAGAAAATTAAGGAACGAGAGAGAGAGAGAAAGAGAGAGAAGAATAAGAGAAACTTCTATTCAATTCCAGAAAATTCTTTTCATACTTTACATCTGTGCCCACTGAGTGGTTTATATACTACAAGATTAAGCTAAGCCATTAAGTTAAGCTCTTGATATTTAGGGAGTTAGTTACGCTGCTCTAATTGATTTTTGTGCCAAGCCTGAACTGCCAATTGAATCAGATATAAGTGATGCGCACCGTTTCATTAGAGCACCTAAGAGAGTCAACACATAAGTAAAATAATGCGTTTGATTTAATTGTCCAATCTTATGTAAAATGAAATTGGTGCGTTTTCTTCACATACAACCTTCTTTGTCTTCTTCATAGGTCTAGAACTGGAACTGTGTTCAACATCCATGAGACCGAGACGGGAGGTTCTGTTAAGTGCTCTGTTTTGGGTTCGTTTGCGGCCCGATATTCCTCCACCAGTTGCGAGGCGTTTCTCAGGATGGACCGACCAGCCTTTCCTTTGTCACCCGTCCGTAGATCGTTCCTGTTTTTCCAAATTCCCCAGCAGATGGCGATGAACAGTTCCAGCAGCCCAGGCCGAAGGTGTTCGCACCTTTAGAAGGCCCTCAGCCACGTCCAGGAACTTCCATGTTGCTGAAATCTCAAAAGGTAGTGCAAGCTTACTGCACTTCCAAACTTCCATGGCATGTTTGCAGAACTACAAAGTATGGCCAGTCGTCTCTACGCCTCCCCCGCATAACTCGCACACTCCGTCCGGCGTTATTTTCCTCTTAGCCAGATTTTCCTTTGTGGCGAGGATGTCCCAGCTCGCCTTCCAAGCGAAATGCTTAATCTTCTGAGGGAGATGTAGATTCCAAATTGCCTTCCAGAACTTTCTTCTTGCCATGCCGTTGGAGCATTCCGCCAAGTCCAACTTCTTTTGTTCCTCTAGCGCCAGAGTGTACGCGCTCTTCACGGTGAATTTTCCGCCCTTGTTTTCGGCCCAAACTAGCCTGTCACTGGTGCTGGTTGTGCTCAGTGGAATGCCCAGTATCGCATCCCTATCTTCGGGGAGAAACCATTGGCTAAGTATGTCGATGTCCCATTCATTGGATGCTCTGTTTATGAGCTCACAAACCAGAGCATCCTTTGAGGTTTACTTTTCTGGTGTAAGGACCTTGTAGGTGCTCGGCCTAGGGACCCACTTATCCCTCCACACCCTTATTTTGTTTCCTGACCCTACCCCTTTTAATTATTCCCTGAGCCGCCATCAAACTTCTCCAGGCGTATGACGAGTTCCGACCAATTGTCGCCTCATCAAAACTACAATGCAGAAAATACTTGGCTTTGTAGACTCGGCAAAAAAGAGAGGTGGAGTTGGTTAGCAGCCGCCATCCCTGTTTTGCCAAGAGCGCCAAGTTGAAACTTCTCAGGTCCCAAAAGCCAAGCCCCCCGCTGTCCTTTGGCATGCACATTTTGTCCCAGCTTAACCATGCAAGTTTCTTCTCGTTTTTCACCTGACCCCCCCAGAATTGTCTGATCCTCACACAGTTTCTTGGGTAGCAGAAAACAGCTCATTGTGTATGAGGGTACGGCTTGGGCAACAGACTTAATTAGCACTTCCTTCCCAGCATGCGTTAGGAGCTTCTCCTTCCACCCTGACACTTTGTTGGCCACCCTCTGTTTGAGATGGGCAAAAGTGTTGTTTTTTTACCTTCCCACAAGAGATGGCAGACCAAGGTAGGCTTCGTGGGGTTTGATGACTTGAGCACCAAACATGGTTTTCACCCTATCCCTTGATTGCAACTTTTATAAATTGAACTGGCACTAAATATTCCTCCTCTTCCTCCACACCCAGATCCAGATTTAGAACCATGTTCTCCTCAACCATCTCATAACCAAGAACCAGTCTTCTTCCACAATCACACTAATTCAGACTAGAAGCACAAACTAATTTAAGTGGGCAAGAGCTATACTCAGTAACTGAAGCTCCATTCCATATATGTATAATCATTGAATTGAACCAGGAAAGTAAAAATGGCCACAAACAAGTTAGTAGTGGACATGGACAGAACAAAAAATAAAATGACAGGTAAAGATCATCCTTGGATTTAAAAAATGAAGATAGCATTACCATTAATTGATAAAGAAGCAAGGCACAATTTTCTCTTGAAAAAAGACCCCCCCCCCCCCCCCCCCCAAAAAAAAAAAGAACAGAAAAGAAAAGAAAAATACTACTACTGTGCAAAATTGACTAACAACTAATAGGAATGTTCCGTGTTAACATGAGAAGATCTAACTTGAGTTGTTCAGATCCCTTAAATCCTCATCAGCAAGAAGATTCGGCATCACTAAAATAATAATCACTGTCACGATCAATGTCTTTGACACAGCCACAGGTTGAAACATTTTGGGTAGAAGTAGAACAGCTAGCAACAGAAGAAGATGCACACCCAGAGGAATAAGACTCATCAGGTATGTACTTGTCACCCATCACTGGTTGTGATGGTAAATTGTGATCGCTACTGCCTTGAATATGAGAACCAGAAAATAAATTGCATTCAGAGCGAGAAGGCGTATACTTCTCAATCTCATTATCCCATAGCCATGTTCTCCTTGAGCGCGGTAATGATAATATATACACCAGCAGCCTTCTTCTTCTTTCCTCTTCCTCCACCGCCTCCTCCTCTTCCACCTTCCGGGTTTTTTTGAGCGGAGAACAATGTGTATGAGATGGTAACTTTGATCTTTTTGCCCCCCTTCTTCTTTTTCCAGCATAAACTATGTAACTCCCACAATTCTCCTCTTGGCATTGGTAGTCATCCTCCTCTTCTTCGTCATCATCATCGTCGTCATCGGCCTTTTCACAAACACATAGCAAGCAAGTCAGCCACTCACGGACCACCTTTCTCCTGCACATCCTGATAAGAAACTTATTGATTTGCATGTCCTTCACTGCAAAAAAGCCACCAAACTCGTCCCCTAGTAGCCGAACCAAGAAGCAATCGTCGTCGTCGTTGTTGGGTGTTGCAAATATGATTGCTGATTTCCAAGAAAAACCGTACAACACCTCAAACAATAGAACCGGGCACCAAATATTCCTCCTCTTCCTCCACACCCACACCCAGATTCAGATTTAGATCCATGTCCTCCTTAACCATCTCAATGCTCATAACCAAGAACCAGTTTTCTTCTACAATTACACTAAGTCAGACCAGAAGCACAAACAAATTTAAGTCGGCTAAATCTACAATCTTTGTACCATATATATATATATATATATATAAAATGTTTCCCAATTTGCCGAATCTGTTTAGGATTGATTGGCAAAAAAATAGTTTCCCAAATCTGTTAATTAGGATTAGCACCGCCGTTTTGAATATTTGAACCAACGGTTAGTTTGTTTTGATACCGTGTTTATAATATCCTATGCCAGGGGTCGAACGTAGGAATTCCACGCGTTCCACAAAGCTTACCCATCCTCACTCACTAAACTCTAATAAGGAACGTAGGCGGCGGGGATAGCTCAGTTGGGAGAGCGTCAGACTGAAGATCTGAAGGTCGCGTGTTCGATCCACGCTCACCGCATTTTTTTTTTTTATAAAAAAAAAAAAAAAAGAACTCTAATAAGGAAATCCCCAAAATTTTTTAATCTAATTTATAAGTATTTTTTATAATAAAAAAATAAAAAAAGATATGCGTATAATGTTAGGAAAATAAGATGGCACACTTAACTTTAAATCAACTCTTTCTTCCTATCCTATCAAAAAAAACTCTTTCTTACTATCAAAAAAAAAACTTTCTGAAAAAAAAAACTTAAAATCAGCTTCCATATCATTTGCTGATTCTTTAAAAAAAAAAAAAAAAAAAAAAAAAAATCTTTGTTAGAAAAGGTTAGAAATATATATTATTAATAGCACATTAGAAAGTATGGCCTGTATAAATCCAACAGCCAAATCTTCCAACCAAGTACAAGCATCAGAAATACAAAGTACAACTCAGGGGTTGGTCGAGTTGGTTGGGCTCTCGGTCTCAAGGTGTTTGTACTGGGCTCGACTGGATGTGCTCCCCAGTTCGAGTCCTGTTACCTGTACTTTAAAAAGAATTTCCTGGGCCAATACTTTACCCCTTTGTGGGTCTACCCAGTGCGAACAGTGATTAGTCTCTAGTTGAAAGTCTTGAGGAAACACTGTGGGAAACCAAAAAAAGAAAAGAAATACAAAGTACATACCACATGCTTTAGCCAACAATACAGCAACATACAACTCGGCTGCAAGAGAACTCAAATCCCTATGGACTAGAATACAAGAAATTATAATTAATAGCATATTCATTGTGGATTTATGTATTTCTCATGACTGAATGTGAAATTTCAAAATTATAATTTATTTTCACTAATTTATATATGTTTTATACTTGAAGGATTAATGGTACTTTAAAAAAAAATTTAAAGCTCGTAGCTATTATTCAGATGAAAATAAAGTCACTAAATCATGAGCAAGAGCATGCTCTAAGAAATATGGATTTTTCTCCATTTAAGTTATAAAATCTACCCCCTCAAAAAAATAAAAAAGTTATAAAATCTAAAATGCCATATGTATATTTAGCTAATTAGTGTGCAACCTTGTTCCCTTGCCTTCCTACATGTGAAAATTTGCGAAAATGGATGAGTAGATATACACGGGTCCCTTCTTTAACAGCAGGCACAGAGGTTGTGGAGTGGTGGATTAATAGTACTTTTAATTTTCATTTCTCATGCCTTATAATTTTCTATTATTCTTATGTAAGTTGTGAAAATATGGATAAATATTTTTTATTTTCTTATATTTTTACAAAAATAAATAAATAAATAAAGACTACTCATTCTTACAAATTTGTTCTATTAATTTATATTTTAGTTAATTATTAAATTAATTATAATGTCATTGTTGTCCAACATTTGGTTGAACCCTACTCCAATCTTAAGAACTTAGGGCCTGTTTGGTAAGAAGATTTAAATATAGTTTTTTATTTTAAAAACTATAATACGGTAGGTCTCACACTTGAATATATTATTTGGTTGATATTCTCTAATACAATTTTCAAAAAAAATTGTATCCTATTTTCTTTATTCAAAACAAGATTCAGGATTTTGAAAATGACAGAGATGATGTTTTCAAGATATATAAAATGTTTTTAATGGTATAGTTGTAAATAAATTGAAAACATTGGACCCCATAGATTTGTCCAAACCCTTCTATCTCTTAAATTAAGGAACTTGTCTTTATCACCAAAAAAAAAAATAATAATAATAATTCGCATGCTTTAAATTTGAAGCTTATCATTATTAAAAATAAAAAATAAATAAATACATTAGCTCTATACTCTTATCATTATCCCAAAAAACAGTAATCTATAGGTTCTACACGTTCTTTTTTATTTAAAAAAAATTCTCAAAAATAGAAATGGTCTCCCAAACATCATTTTTTCTATTTTTAGTATTTTAAAAAAATTTCTTAAAAGTGAGAGCCAAACATGTATAATCTAAATATTATTTTCTGAAAAATAGTTTCAATTTTAATTTTTTGAAAATTATTTTGAACCAAATTTTTCATTGTGACAGTCAATTGAAAAATCAAAACATTTACAAATTAAATACATAGAATAACCAAAACCTAAAACATACAAAATAGTTCAAAAGTTGAGAATTTAAAAAATATGTGTGTTCTTTGTTTTGCTTCTTTATAGTAGACTTCCTTTAACATAATATCCATACATGAAAATTTAGAAAATAACAATAATTAAGATGAATTTATTTAATCAAAACTATCATATACAAATACATTTGCGTAAGTTGCCAACTTGAAAAAAAAAAAAAAAAAACAAAACAAAACGTTGGGTGCAAGAAGAATTCTATGGAAAGACCATTAGTGAATATATTATAAGTTTGAAAATTTTGATAATAGATTTTTAGTTGGAGTAGGATTTAAATTTCTGAAACTTAGATGATAAATTTTTAGTTAAATTAAATTATAATTTAATCTTATCTCTAGATTCAAGGAAATATATCCTAAAATTTAATAAAATAATTTTGTTAAATAATGAATAAAACATAAGATGCAACTTAAGGGGAAAAAAAGTGGTGTGTTATGTGGGATTTTGGGTTTCAGTGTAGAATTTTTTTATTTTTTTCTAGGGAAGAAAGTTAAAAAAAATTATAATAGACTTTTAGTTTGAATAGAATTTAAAATAAAGTTTGGGCAGTGGGGAGTGACATTCTGAAATTGATGCTTAATTCGTGTTTTTGGTTCAACGAAAGGGGATTTGAAAAGGAAATCTATGACAATTTGGCTCAAATTGTTGCCACCTCCAAAGAAGAAAAACTATTCCCTATTTATGATGTTTCCTGAATTATTTCATAAGGAAAATATTATTATGCACTCGTTACTGCACACTCTATTTGAAATTGTGTTTTCAAAACACAATTGTAGTTCATGTGCAGTGTGTATGATGAGTGTACAATAGCAAGTGTGTGATAATCATTACTCTATTAGCCTATAATAATCTTTTACTCCAGGAAAATTAATGATTACAAAAGATTCACCTGAATAGAGCACACATAGAAATTAATCAATGACAGTTTAGTTAAAATTGTTCACCCCTCAAGCAGTAAAACTATTCCCCATTTACGATGTTTCATGAGAGAGAGAGAGAGAGAGAGAGAGTGCCAAATTGAAGGAAAATTATTAGGTACTCCCGGAGTACCATAATGCGTACTCTCCCCTCTCACATAAATGATAGGTCCTATCATGAATTTAATTAGTGGGACCTACCATTAATGTGAGAGGAGGGAGTACGCATTTATAATACTCCGGAAGTACACAATAATTTTCTCAAATTGAATATATATTAAATGAGAGCATGTACACTTGCTTTAAAACGTCATAACATCCCAATAACATTAAACCTACCAACATATCTTGCAGATTATTATAGGGTATAATAATATGAATTAAACTTGAACCTATCCCATATCTTGTAAGTGTTTTCCTAATTTGTTCAATAAAACACTAATATTTTCACAAGAATTTTACCCACATTTTTATTCAAGTTAGTGAGTGAAAATTTGTAATTTATTATTATTTTTATTTTAAATTTAAGTTTTTTTTTTTCTCGAGAATCTTTTGTTTTTTTTAGAAGAAAGAATCTCTTAAATTTGAAGTTATGAACGAGATTAAAAAGATTTATTTATTTATTTTATTTAAGGGTTAAGCTTAGGTGGATTTGAATAGCTATTCCATCTTTTTACTTTTTCTAACTTAATTTTTTATAAAAACTTTTTCAACTCTTTTTGTTTTTTATTTTTATTTTTTGATAACTTTTACCTTTTTAACTATTAGATCCAAATGCCTCTCAAACTCAATCCTGACTCAGAGTGTATTTAGAGTCTGTTTGGGAACAACTTATTTAGTTGAAACTAAATTTTTTTTTGTTAAAAGTACGGTAGATAATGCTAAAAAGTAGCTGAAATAATATAGTGAGATTCATAAATAGTACTAAAAGTATAAAAACCTATAAATTGTAATAAAAATAAGCTGAATAACAACAAAAATAAATTAAATAATAAATAAATAAAAAGGCTTTTTAAACAAATACTAGGGGTGTGCAGAAAACCCACCGACCCGCCAAACCCGACCCAACCCAACCCGACCCGCCGGGTTGGGTCGGTTTTTAAGGCTTGGTGGGTTGGGTTGGGTTACAAAAATTTTTTTTTATAGCGGGTCGGGTTGGGTTTGGGTAAAAAAATTACAAACCCGCCAAACCCGATCCGATCCACCGACCCACCCATATTTAATATATATTTAAAATATATTATATATTTAATAATTTTTTTTTAAAACCAGCTGTAGGGCACTTATATATATATTTAAATATATATTATATATTTAATAATTAAAAAAAAACTAGCTGTAGAGCAGCACTTCCTCGGTTTCTCCTACTAATACTAATTTAATATATATATATATATTATATAATTAATAAATATTTTAAAATAACCAGTTCTTCCTATCCTATATAAAAGCCAATTAGTTCACACAAACCCTAATAAATTACTATTGTTGTTTAGTTATTAGTGTTGTTTACCTTTAAGGAATTACATTGATACTAATTTTTAGGTTTTTTAATATATTAATATTTATATTTTTTTCTACTCAATTTAATAATAAATAAATAAATAATTTGTCAAACCCATAGGTTTAACCCGACCCATGTGGGTTGGGTTGGGTTGGATTTATGTGATGAGTTTGGTTGAATTTTTTTTGACCCACCATGGTAGATTGAGTCAAAAAATCCTCTCAACCCGACCCAACCCGACTCATGCCCAGCCCTAACAAATACCAAATGCCTCAATAATATGCATTGGACTCTATCTCTATGTGACACAGACAGCTTTATCCTTTTTTAAATGGATAAAATCTATAAAATAAAAAAATGAAGAAGAAGAAAACAAAGCCGGGGGGCCCAAAAGAACCAAGGTAGAAGTATTTGTTTTGTGGCGAAATCAGTTGTCAACTTGTCATATTATTGGTATTGGGGTTTAAAGTTTAAACTGCCGGGTGTCCTTCTTTTCACACCTGTTACTCTGCATTTCAAACTACACAATTTGGTTTCTGGGTTTCGATAACTTTTGTTAGTTTATACTTTAAAGCCCAACCCCATCTCTATATTTTTCCTCTGGTCTCCCAAGTCTCAGAGATTCCAATGGCTTCCTGTGAGTCTCTCTCTCTCTCAGCCCCAATGACAATATGCTTTACTTGTATATTTGGTTTCATTTTTTGTGTGTGTGTGTGTTTTTTTTTTTTGGCTTTTTAGTTCATCATCTTTGCATTTGGGGAAGTGGGTATTTCAAAAGTCAATGCATTTTTTTATTATTATTTTTATTTTAAATTTTTGGTTTTGTTTGAGAGATTGGGGTGCCTGGGTTTCTGGGATTTGTTTATTAATGTTATTGAATTTGTGAGCAGTGGAAGTCATAAGTAAGGATAGCCATGCATGACTATTATAGAATTAAATGCTTATAGTTGCTTTGAGTTGTTTTTTGTTTTAATTTTTTGTTTTAAATTTTTTTTTTTTTCTGATGAAAAGATTTGATTTTTTATTATTCTGAACATTGGTTGATCATTAGTCTCTTAAGTTTCATTTTTTTTTTTTTTTTTGGTTTCTTTACTTTTTGTTAATAATTTTTGAATGTAGGGATTTTTTTTTTTTTGGGTTGGAGTGAGTGATTTGTATAAACAAAAAGCAGGTAGATTCTATTTGAACAGATGAAATGTACAGCACTGAAATTAACTTCAGTGAATAAACCAATTTAAAGTAATAATAATGTATGAATTTCTGAATGGTACCAGTGTGGTTTTACTCGTGTAACTTTAGTGTTAGTGTGGAATCTCTTTGTTCGGCTTCGAATTTGATGTCTCAATCAATTTTGTGATTGTCACTTAGAGTAATTGAGGGATGAATAGATTTTAGTCCAATGAAAGATAACTGTTGATATAGGTTTCTTTAAAATTTAAGTGTAGATTGGCAGACAATGGATAAAAAAAGCAGAAGTAGGACTAGTAGAAAAGAAATGTGTGATTACACTGCTAAGAAGAATTGAAGTCACACATTGATTCTCAAATGTTCATTAGCTTCGAAAGAGATAAAATTATCATATAGAATGTAGCATTTGTATGAGTTTTAATCATCCCATATACAACAGTCTTTACTTAGCTATTACTATAGCAAGTTTCTGCCTTGTAATAGCTTGATGTAGTCTTGGTGAATGATTGAATCCTAATAATTATGAGGCATATGGCTCAAAGTCCATGTTGTGGCTTTTAAGCCTATCACATGTCTATATAGAGATGCTATTCTGAATACTTTTGTTGGATGGTCCACTTGTAATTTTGTTCCCATGGTTACAAGGGCAGAGCAGGGTTGGGAACCGAAATCATTTCTCTCTTTCATTGACTTATTTTTCTATTCAAACATCTGTAGTGATTGGTTATATAGGATGGTATGGTCCTTGTTAAAGAGTTGGAAGTTTGAGGTCAAGCCGCCAGGGCTTACCATTGGTTATTAAGGGTGATTTGGCATTAGCTTCCCTTGTGCAATAATATCATTGCTTATTGTGCTATTCTTTTTAATAAATTACTTATATTAAAAAAAAAAAAACAATTACAATGAGAAGTGTATTGGATAAAGGATCAACGAGTCTTCAACTTCAATGCCAATGAGCTCTAGCTTCAATGGCATCTCCTGCCCTTTTAAAAGCAAGGTGGAGGGTGAGGTTCATGTCGTCAGGGGTTTGTGTTTTAAACACAGACCCCCCCCCCCCCCCCCCCCGAAAAAAAGAAAAGAAAAAAGAAACATAAAAAACTTATCATAAACTTAAAAGTTTGCATGTGCTTGGTATAAGCATAAGCATTTACTTCTTGTTACCCTTGATGGAAGAGCAAAATTTTTCACATCCTACATGTGTGCTTTACTGCCTTAGTAACATTAAATGCCACAAGTCTCTCTATCTCTCACTTCTTCATGCCGACCAATTCATTCTGGTGATTTATGCAGTGTAGTGTAGTTACTGGTGTGGCTATTCCTTTAAAGCTTGTTTACGTAAATCTTTTCTTTGAAAGTTCATTGTATGAATCCTTTCTTCTGGTGTTGCTAATGTCCAACTCCAGCATCTATCACTAACAAATATTCTGATCCTACCTAACTAACCCTTCTTCTATACCTTTCCTTAATGATAATACTTTTCCTTAATGATAATGCTTATGAAACTGCATCATAGCTTCAACCTTAAAGAAATAAAAAATTTCTTCATCGATTTTGACCAGTATGTGATCTTCTTGCAATTTGGCATTTGAGTGGGTTAACTGTTTTGAAGAAGATGAGATGATTGCAGTGGAGGAACAGTGTGGAATAATTGGGAGTACTAATTGATGCCAATGAGCTCTAGCTGAAATGGCAAATACTTCTTTTACAAGAGCAAGGTGGAGGGTGAGGTCATGTTCAGGACTCGCCGTTTAACATACCAATAATAAATAAATAAAAAGAAAAAAAAAGAAAAAAGAAAAGGGAAGTGACTAACTGACATGGCTTAATTGTTGAGTTACAATAAGTGACTTAGGATGTCCATTGGACACAGAATTTTACATTTTTGTTTGTAATCTGTGCATTGTAGCTTTGATAATGTTGATACATTTTCTGGCTTTCACTTGCACCCAGTATTTTGCAGTTGATGCTAGCATTTGTTTAAGAATATTCTCTGAATAATTTAAAATGATATCTGTTTCGCTAGAAGTTAACTTGTCAAAGCGCTCTAGTTTACTTTGCTTCCAGATATCATGTGTGATCTTTTCAAATTTAGCACTAAAATGAAGTTTTGATGTTATGTTTGGCAGCAAATGGTAAGGATGTGTAAGAATCTTAATTTAGGGTTTTAAAATTTAAATAGAGTTACTGTTATGAATGTTAAATAACTAAAGTCAGGGTATGCTAGTTGAATTCTGGAAGGGGTAGGAATTGTAGAGGAGGTTTTTGAAAAAGTACTGGGGTTTTATATGATTATAGCATGGTCTAGCATTTAAAAACAGCAATATAGTGCTTAATGGCTGCAAAAATTTTAGGCCCTGTTTGGTTGGGGTGATTATAGGGAGGATGGAAAATGGGGAAGAGAAAAGCGGGGAGAAAATGGTGTCTGTGGTTGTTTGGTTGAGGGGGAAAAGGGGGTGGATTTTGGTGGGGTGCAGGAGTTTTCTCCTTAAGCCCACCAAAACACAATCTCACCAAATTGGGGAGAAAATGGGAGAGAAAAGGGGGCAAAAATATTTGGACAAAAATACCCACGTTACAAGCTTCTTCTTTGTACGTGCCTTTGTTTTTTCCATTTTTTATCCAAAGCATAAAAGGCAGCATAAAAGTGCTTCCTTTTTTATCCATTTTTTTTTGCCACCACTTTGTAGCCACAGCATGACCTGGCCTTAAGTGGGAGCAGTAAACTTCCTCAATAGACTAGTCTTTATTTTGTTACATACACACTTCAGATTCAACCATTGCAACTTAGTTAGCGGTACATAGTAAGAAATTTCCTCAAATTTTCTTTGGACGAAAATTTCCTTTAAACCGGTTTGGAGTAAATTTCTTACAACCCACTACGAGGCGGTTCAGAAGACTAGCCATGTGTGCATATTCTTGATATATGGATTAAATGTGTGCTTTACTTGTAAGTTACACCATTTCTTAAGTCAACAACTCTGTTCCTTTGACATGGTGATGCTATATATTGCTATTATATGGATGCATGAATAAAACACAGAAAATGCTTTAAAAATATGAAGAAATTCTTTTTTAGATATTGTACTTTAGTCCCTTGTGACATGGTTCTTATTTCAGGTAGCTTGGGAGCATTAAATTTTAGATTTTCAAGATTGGACTTTGGTGGAGCAAGAGTTGGTATTTTTAAACAGTATGGCATAAAAACTTGGACAGGGTGGAGGACACCACAATTTGCAGGGGTAACATTACGAGTTTCACAACAGTTAGAGAATGTACAAATTGTAACCAAGCGTAGGTGCTTTTTGTCAATTGAGTTGTTTACTTACATTTTTCGGTTAATCCTCCTGTTCTTACAAATATTGTATGTGCAAGTATATCTACACATAAACACAGGCATATCTGTTGTCTATAGCCATAAGTTCTTACACTCTTGATGCAAGCCAGAGTTTGACATATATTACAAATCATCAACACTTTTGGATCATTCACCATCCATAATGTGTTTGCAAATCATATATGCATAACATTAGTACGTCAGGGATTCCTGCTGTTGGTAGACTGCAATCCCTCCTGTAATTAAGTTTGAAAGTAAATGGCCTGAGAACTTGATCCCGGGGTTTTGAACATATTTCAAGTTCTTTTTCTTTCTCTTTCATTATAGTAAAATTAGAATGAAAGAAATTCTCAGGACTTTTTGTGCAGTCCAGTTAACAAGAATTTATTGTTTGATGCAACAGCTTCTGGAAATGTAGAGAATGATTCAGAAGAGACTAAAATTTCTGGTTTGACAAATCAGCTCATTCCAAATTCATCTGAAGTAAGTAGTTTGCTAATAATTTTAATTAAATAGTTCTATATATTATTAAATCTAAACTGTCAATAGTTTATACTTTATACCATTGATAGTTTTGCTGGTACCATTTCACCTGAAAAGAGTGAATGAGCTCTATCTCAATTGGCATTGTCTTCCCCCATGAGAATCGCAGGGTGAGGTCATGGGTTCAAAACCCGCTAAGTTTGTGTATAATTTACCAATTAAAAAAAGAAGAAAAAAAGAACATGGCTGGCTGGCATCTGAGTGAAAATACACAATTCTTGTAGTGTTGTGTCTTTCTTTGTTTCATGTAATTAAAATGAAAATAATCAATTCTTTCATTTCTTTCTTTCTATCTATTTTTTTGGTAAAGTTCTTATCAAAATAATTTTGAACTGTGAACGCATCATTGTGACTGGTGGATGTTTCAATTTTTCCATTTTTTAAGTGGTTATTGAAGTCTAGACCACCATCTCTATGTATTACGTCCACATTCTTTAAGTGCTTTTCCTCTAATCATGAAATGCACTGCATTTATGTTGTGAGTTATGAAAATATTAAATGCTTTGCAATCAACAAGCATCCTCTTTTGAATGTATATAGATGTTTGTTATTAGGGATGTGTGTTGGGGAGAGCTGGTCTCCCTTTAATGATGTGGAACAAAAAAAAAAAAAAAAAAAAGGCTTTGAGATTGGCTGAGGACTGTAGTTGAAGGTTTGGTTTGCAGGAAAGATTTGTTTGGAAAAAAGCAAGATCAGGGATTTGGAAGACGGCACCTTGTGTCTAATGTGGAACATTTGAAAAAAGAAAAGAAATGCATGAAATTTTGAAGGATGGGAGTTTTCAGCTTTTCAAATCCTTATATGTGTGGGAATCTAGCGCGGACAACTCATTTGAGCTGCCGTGTCCGTGACCAACACGTGTTGAACACCAGACACCTCTGGGACGTGTGGACACCTCTAGGATACGGCTGCAGGCTTGTCCCAGCCCTTTTTTTTTTTTTGAAATATGATGGGACATGGCTGGGGTGTATTTTGATTTTTGGATTTTGTTATATTTGATGCAGGAGACACAAGAAGATAATTATTTAGTATTATTTATGTTTGCAAGTCAATTGTATTTTTATGTTTTAGGTCCTATTAGTTTATTGGGCTATTAGTATTTTAATTTAGAAGCAAAGTTATTTTTGTAATAAGGCAATTAGGGTTTCCTAGTCAATTAGAATTAGGGTTTAGCAATCCTTTATAAGAAACCTATTGTACTCCTTGAAGAGTTAGTTGATATTTTGATGAATGAAAAAAATGGCCGTTTGGTCTTTCTTTGATCTGGTGCTGACTCCAGGTATACCCTAGGTGCTGACTCCTAGTGGTTTCCCCGCTTGGTGCTGACTCCAAGCAAGGCCTAGGTGCTGACTCCTAGGTCATATCCATTTATTTTATTGTTGTTTTCAGTTTTTTTCTAGTTGTCCTGCGTCAATATTACTATCCATTATTGCTCGTAAATTGATATATGTTTAACATTATATGAAAAATAAATGCTTAATAGATCAAAAATATAAATAAAAATATATTTAATAATTGATTAATATACATATTCCTGCTGTGTCATGTCTTAATTTTTCAGAAATTGTTTTATTGTGCCATACTTGTGCCTGTGTCTGTGCTTACTGCTTGGGTGGGAACAAGCTATCAGCCATGCTGATTCATCAGAGTTATCGGCCTTTCTTGGCAAGATGAATTTTGGATGTTAAATATAATTTATTTTATTTTATTTTGGTTCTCCTTTGTAAAGACCCTGTGTTCCTGGGTATCGCCCCTTTTGTGCCTTTTAATTGAATTTACTTATATAAAAAAAGCTTTAAGAGTTACTGCAGTCAGCCAACATATACACAGTTGGTTTGATACCTACACCCTGCAGGTGGAATACCATTTTTGTCACTGTCTGTGAGAAAATTCTGTACTTGTATGTTGTATGACAAAAACTATATGCTATTTTAGTTCTTCAAGTTAAAAACTGTCTTAAATTATAGTGTGATATAATTGTTGTGGATAAATCAATTATTAGGGAAGTTTTGACAGATAGTTTCAGCAATTTTTTTTCTCAATTCTATTGTAAATTGAGATTATTCTGATCACAAAATTATTCCAACATCCATATATTTTATTGTGCCAATACTAGTGGTTTTCATTTCTTCTTTGTGCTTGAACAAGAGAACGTACCTGATATTTGTTTATGTTATAAGAAACACTGAAACAGAAAGAATTTTGACAAAACATTTCTTTACCATCGCATGAATGCAGTCACACAGATTGTCTCTATACATGCTCACTCATATATTCCTTTTGGAAAGGTTCAATCATTTACTCAGTCAAATCTTATTTTCAGGTAGAGTCTCTGCTCACAACACTATGTGATACAACTTCAATTGCGGAGTTTGAATTAAAGGTAAACATTTTGAAGTGCAAGTTATTCTGCAATGCAAGCATGATTTCAAAATTCATTTTCTTTTGTTACTAGGGGATGAGGATCTTCTCCTTATTCTAAATCTTTTTCTTTCTAATATTTTCTATTACTTTCCCTCATATTGTTAGCTTGATGGATTTCGGTTATATGTGATGAGGGACTTGAATGGGAAAATTGAACCTCCACCTTCCCAAATTCCTACTCCTGTCAGTGTAAGTGCAACTGCTGAAGCACCTGAAAATGGTTCTGTTTCTACATCTTTAGTCATCTCCAAGCCAGTACCTTCTTCAGGTGGTATTCAGACACTTCTAGAAAAAGCTGCAGATGAAGGCTTGGCCATACTTAAGTCTCCAAGGGTAATATTAACAAATTTATGCTTCTATACTAATTACTCAGTAAATTCTGGGAACTAAAAGCATGAATGGTGCAGGTGGGTTTTTTTAGGAGATCTAGAACTATAAAGGGCAAGCGTGCTCCGCCTCCGTGCAAAGAGGTACTGGTTTATAATTTTTTTGTGTGGAAAATATTACATTAGCTCATTGGTGGTACTCTGTATAAACATAGGGCTGTTTTGAGAGCACAGGGAAGTCAAACATTTTCCTTGATTAGTCATATCAATTGGAATGAGTCTTTCCTTTCAACTGCTTGTTTATAATGTTTGCTTTTAGTAGGATTTCCTTAAAATATAGTTATGTTTTAGGTTCAGTGATGAATTAGTTCATTTGGTCTGTGTTTTCTTTTGTGGTGCTTTGCTTTGTTTTTCCTCTCTTGATTTTCTAACACATATTCTATATCTTGTTTATTTATTTTGATAGGTAAAATACTCAAAAACTCCATTGATTTTTTAAACTTACATTGCATTATAAGACCATTGATAAGCATACACTGTAGTATGTTATAAGAACGAAGTTGCTTTCATGTGAACTTTGGAAATTTAGGGAATCAGGTCATATAGTCCCATTTAAACCAATACCCAGGAAATATAAGACCAATGGCAATGGACAGGTGCTGCTTGTTTATAGTTTTTTTGGAGATTGAAATGAGTGTTGTAGTGTTCTATATTGTGATGTGACAGCTTTTCAAATTAGATACTGTCACAACACTAGTTCTGTTTTATTTAGATTCCAGGCTGTAACCCTGTACCAGCCTTTTTGGATGCTAAAAATAACAGGGATTTTGCACAAATATGCCATTAGAAACTTTTTCTTACTGGGTTTGAGATAGTATTATATATTAATTAATCTATTAATATAGAAGTAATTCCTAATCAGTCGGTTAGGATTGATCTAAACCAACTCATTATGCATACGCATCAACATGGCAGCTATTAAACAACTTCTTAGAAAGACAAGACAGCCAATCAGAAATGTTACAAAATCCCCTGCCCTTGGGGGTTGCCCTCATGTGCAAACCAAGTCACCACCTGCCAACCCCTAGGTAGCAACACCCGTAAACCTGTCACTGCCAGCCACTGATGGTCCAATCACCCAAATCACAAACCTGTGAACCAAACACCCAAATACCACTCCAGCTGCCAGACACTGCCGTGGCAACTAATGGTGGAGCCACATGGGGTGAGAGGGGGTCATGGCTCCCTTACGTTTTGGAAAATCCTTTCATATATACAAAGTGTGTGATGACTGAGGATGTATGAAAGAGGTTTAGTTAGTTGGGCTTACGGCCCCTAAGTCTCAACATATATATACCCAAGTCTCAAAATATGTATGTATGTATTTATGTATGCATATGTTAATACGATCTTATAAAAGCGTAATGTTTTTCTTTTCCACTAAAAAATTTGAAGTCAGTTATCTATAGTTATATATGTTCACAACCCTATGATTATTAAGGTATACATATCAATCAAATAAATTGATTTGGCATTCATATAATTGCTATGACTACATCTCCTTAAACAACCACATCTTTTGAAATAAAATGTCTCATTCATTAAACCAAAAAAAAAAAAAAAAATAGCCCAACAGCCCCAACCACAGCACCTTTCTTCTTAAACAACACTCTTGCTTTCCCTCTAATGCAAGTTGGTTCCGTTTTCCACTAAATTTCTTTGAGCAATGCTAGAACACTTTTGTCATGATGAGTTTATCATTCTCTAATCTCTAGTAATAACATTCTCATTATTATTCTGGCAGAAGCAAATTGTGAAGGAGGGCCAAGTGCTTTGCTATATTGAACAGCTTGGTGGGGAGCTCCCAATTGAGGTTTGGGTTTTGACTTGAATATTTTTATTGTATGTGCATGTGTTGAATGAGAGCAAAAGATTTTCTACTTTTCCCATCCTCTTCCACCTAATCTTTCTCTTCCCTGTCACTTTATGTCAAATATTTACTTTGCAAGTCCTTGTTTATTTATTTGTTTCTATTTTGTCTTTTCATTTTTTTTCCTCCAGTCTGATGTATCTGGGGAGGTCATCAAGATTCTACGAGAGGATGGTGGTGAGTTTGGCGTCTTTGGATGTCTTTTTATTGTTGGGTTTTTCTGCAAATTTCACTTCATATGTTCTCATTTGGTCTGCTTTGCTTTACAGATCCTGTTGGATATGGTGATGCTTTGATTGCAATCCTTCCATCATTTCCTGGAATAAAGAAGCTTCAGTGATTTGGCCAAACTTTCTTTTGTTCATTCCATGCGACGCTCTGCAGTTACACTTTGCAAGCATTGTATGCCTCAAGTTTATACCATTTTCAGTTGAAGATGATATGCCTTAGCTTTCGCGATGCAATTGTGTGATCAGCATACAGATTTAGTGATTACATTGAAGACAAAGAGCTTTGAAAATTGTTAATAAGCGGAATTGAAAAATAGATATGTGGAAATCATAGCACATTGATTTTTTAATTTATTTTTTTCTTTTGAATTTTGCAAAGAAGCCAATGTTGAGTTAGACCTCAGGTTTGGTGAGATTAAGTCTCAACCTTTTTTATTTTTTGGCATCTCCCGTCTTTCTGATATATTTGTCTAACAGCTTAGGTAATTTCCATACACTAGACAGAGAACTCAGCCTCTCATGGCTGCGTATCGAACCAGAAACTCGTGGGTGGTGCATCTTGTTCATAATTCTGATGAACCTATACAAACTGGCTATGCATATGACTGATTTATTTTATACTTATAATGAACCTCTTTATCTTTTAGTTTTTGTTGCTAAAATAATGAACCTTTTATCATCAATGTATTATATTGGGAAAAAGAAAATTAAAGGCATTATAATCTTTAGTAGCAGTGTCTATTATTACCAATACAACTTAGAGATTGCCTGTTTTCTAGAATTAAAGCAATCTATCTACTACATAATTTAGGTTACTTTTCTCTACTTTAATGCATAAAAACAAGGGGAAAAAATCATTCAATAAACCATGCGAGGCAATTAGCTCACAGCCTCACACTCCAGAGCATCCACCCACTATAAGTACCACTAGTCTATAATCATTGTTGGTAAACCTAAATCAATAGGGCCTAAAAAATTATAATCAAAATAAGAGAACCTAAAGGTCGATGTGCTTCGGCCGAAAGGGATAGTAGTTAACATGAAAGCTGTTTAACAAGTTGTTGGGAGTTGGGACCAAAATCACATTTATTTGGGCTCAAGCCCAATATGTGACAAGTTTTTCTGCGCAAAAGTTGGCTTTTATATATACACACACAAAAATGTATATAACATTTTTACAACAAATCTTAGTTGACAGGATACAAGTTTTTTATTTGAATCTTACAATAAAATTACTTTTATGCCGACCAGTAACAAGTAACAATTTGCCACATAGGATTTGCTGTGAAAGTATTGTAAAAATATCGTGGACATAGCATTTCTATATCTTTTAGCATAGATTATAAATTACAAAAATTTATAGTTTTCAAGAGGTTGTCATAGAAGGTGATGAACCTTTAACTTCTATTTGCATTGATGGGTTAGTAGTAAAAGTAATGTTTTGTTGAGTATTGTTCCATTTCGGTTGGAATGGCCGATATTTTTAGTGTAGGTGACCCCTTATTGTGTAATGTTTCAGATGAAATTTTGACACTCCAAACTAAATGGGTGTTCCAAACCGAAATTGATATTGTTGGCTTTCTTGTAATTTTCTTTCAGTTCGATGCCCACTTTATGGTTACTTAGGTAAGGGTTTTCTCTTAATGTTTCTCACCTCATGTGGCAGTAAAAAGTAAGCAACATATGTCTAAAGGTCATGTACAATGCACGTGATTAGGTGGGCCTTTGGTCACATGTTGCTTTCTTTTTGCTGTGTAACACCCGCCTCACTTAAATTTAATTTTATTGCTTCTAAAGTGAAATTGATGAATTATTTAATTTTGAAGGTGATATTATTTTATATCATGATATCTACAAAGAAAATAAATAAAGGACGATTTAATGTGAGAGTTATTGTTGTGGATTATTCATATTTAACTTTTAATCTCCTTATCAGTTAAGGAAAAGGATAAGAGATTTCCTATTTGGATTATGAGTTTAAGTGTTATTGGAATTCTTTAGAGTTTTAGCCTATCTAAACAACTGTAATATGAGTTTTAGTGGGAATTAAAGTCTTGGAAACTTATTTAAGTTTTAGTGGGTCTTAAACTCTAGCCCAAGTAGGAGTGTTATTTAAGAGTACTAATTGGAGTGGGATTGATCTTCCTAAATTGAATTGGGGTGTTATTTTAGAAGTATATATAATGGGTCTTTTAAGTCTTTCACGTGAAAGGTAGAGAGAGAGACGCTGGATACTAAAAGCTACGGCAAAAAGGATTATTGCCAAACTTGACAAAGACGACATCAAGGTAACTATTAACAAGCTGATTATTGATTGTGTGTGGTATCATAGGTTAAAGATACGTGTTGTTTATCTCCATACAGTAGAGTTTATATTACAATATTACATGGTGCAAGATATCTCTGAGTTGATGGTATAAGATTTCTTGAAGTTTCTGCGTTATGACTTAATTAAGTGGCATGATAGGTATCTATTTATATGTAGAGAGTAAAGAATCAAAAATTGATGTACATAGCATGGTGAGTCATAAGATTACATGATATCAACACCCCAATTGAGAATGAATTCCCTATATCCAATTTAAATAGACTATCATGAGATGTAAGTAATACTGATGCTTGTGGATGTTTTCGGATCTGATGGTAAAGTATTAAATACTAATGATAGGCCTTTGGTTAAAAACATGGTTAGGATCTGACATGTAAGTATGATGTATAAAGGTCCATATGTGATTTTGGAAGAGGGATAGCTTGAATGGTTTATATAATAGTGTAAGTATGGCTTAACACAGCAAAATCATCTATTTGTGTATTAGGTTCGAGTGGCATCGGCTTGGATAGTTGAGATCTAACGAGTTTTGGAGATTTGAGGTAAATGGACTTCAGAACATGACGTCTCTCAAGACGTGTATATTTATATATATTTTTGGTAAAAATATATTTATATATACATAATTGTAAAAGTGAAATTTCAAAAACTTATACCATTGTCAGTGCTTTATACATACCTGAATTTTATTATTTATTGTATATTACTTTGAAACTATATAAGTTAAGAATGACTCAAATTGTATTTTTGAGAAAGTATATTTGTTATATGATATATGATCAATATTGTAATAAGTAAGAATGTTTCAAACGGTCAGCTAGACAGTCTGCTACCTTTGCCAACACAGGGTTAAGTGTTGGTCTTCGGCCGATGTAGTATTATTGTGGTGTAATGCAGTGTTATCATTTGCTCTTTGGAGCCAGTGTTGCCTCTTTAAGGTTAGTGTTATTGTTCCCTATGGGAATCACCCACCAAGTGTTTAGCAGCTTGTGTCTTTGTCTGGCTAATGTTAATGTTTTCCATATCAAACTATTGTTTTATTGTTATCGACCTTTATGAGTGGAAAAATTGTTTATTTCTATAATATATTGTTTCTATCTATTTAGTGTATTTTGGCTAACTAAAGTGGTTACTATTTTATTTACTGATTACAGTGTTATGGTAAATGTTTTCTTTCTGACAGTTTTATAGAATATATTATATTACTATTAAAACTATATGCAAGTGTTTTGTAAAGACTATATTTTGTCAATGATACTAATGTTTTGTTTTGAAAGACATCCTCATGTTATGTAGTCTCTTATTGGGCTTCTAGCTCACCCCCCTTTTCTCCACCATTTCAGATTAGAGCAGTGAAATATCTTTTGGTGGTAGATCATTGGAGACATAGATTGAAAACTTCTTTTCGAGCTATGTTAGTTGATGGATTGTTTTAGTATATTTTCTTAGGATAGTGAGTTTGGCATTTGTGGAACTCTTTGAGATTGTATTTGGATTATTAAAGTTTTTGTTTTATGGATTTCATAGGAAAGATGTTGATGGTTTGAAGTATATTTGTGGATATTTAATTACGCTCTGTTCCGTTATATTATTGTTGAGTATTTATTAGACAGGTTATGCATCTAAATCCTTGGTATGGATTTGGGGTGTTACAGCTGTCACATAACAATAGTTGCATACTAATATGCAGCAAAACCTTTCCCGTTTTAATATTGTTGAGCCATGGGTATTTTGGACCTTATAGATAAAAGTAGGCAGCAACATTGAGTATTAACAGAATAACACTAATTATGTTGGGGGGGGGGGGGGGGAAGAAGAAGCAAATTATGAATTAGGAAGCAAGTCATCGGTTGATTACCCAATTTTATGATGATTTAATTGGAAAAACATATCAATGACAAGAAGAAACATATTCTATAGCAAGCATTAATGACAAGAAGAAACAAATTCTTTTGGAGGAATTTCTCTTCTCATTAGTAATTATTGGTCTTGGACTAGTGTCATTTAACGTAAGATGTGTTTGGATACCGCTTATTTTGCTGAAACTAAAAAATTATTGCTGAAAGTACTGTAGATAAAGGTAAAAGTTAATTAAAATAGTACAGTGAGGCCCATGAATAGTACCAGAAAGTGCAGTGGAGCCTATGAATAGTAGCAAAAATAAGCCGAATAGTGAAATAATTTTCATTTTTAATCCTAACCCAAATGCACACTTAATTTTGATTTTTCTTTTTCTACTGTTTACTATTTATTATTCCTCATGAATCGCATGCCTTACTGCAGTTTATACCCTTTTAAGTTCTGTTGGTTTGTACCAATGTTGTTGGTATGAAAACAAGATAAGCTATGAAAAACAGAAAATGAGCGAAGCTAGGGAAAATAAAATATTTTATTACAACTTAGTTACAAACGATAGAAACGAGTTTTCTATCTGTTGTAGTAAAATATGTAGTATCCTATAACATTATATTTTTGGGTGAAAATTACCTAATGCTTAACCCCAATTTAGGGTTGTCCATACTACATTGTAGTACCACATGTTTGGTGACTTTTTTCAACTATTAATAAGCCTAACAATATACTTATCAGAAAAAAAAAAAAAAAAAAAAGGAAAAAAAAATTCCATATCTACATGTTTAGGCGTAGCAATGACCACACTAGGTGCTCAGGAAGGTGAAAATCGTTATATTTGAAGGGGGCCGGCGGGGGGAGGGATTGAATCAGTTCAACCAAAAGAAATGCAGTAAAATAATTTGATAATCCAAAGTTATGCCTTTCATCTCTATGAAAATTGCTTGGGTTAGATCACATTTGATCAAAGAAAGGAGTTTATGGTTGGTGAAGTCTCCACAAGATTGCTCTTGGGACTGGGGGAAAATATTAAGGCTAAGAGAGCTAGTGAGGCTTTTATTAAATTCAAGGTGGATGATGGATCTAGTATTTCCTTGCGGTATAACAGTTGGCATCCTAATGGCTTTCTGTACCCAAGTTATAGTCATTTTGCGATCTATGATGCAACTAATTCCATAAATGCCAAATTGGTGCAAGAGTGATAAAGGATAAAGCATGGTCACAGAATCCTGCTAGGTCTTAAGATCATGCCAAAGTCCGGTATATACTGGTCGAAGGTGATTTGGTTTTCAAAATCAATCCCTAAACATGGATTTATATGTTGGTTAGCAATGAAAGAAAGATTAGCTTAATGGGGGGAAATGGGGGAGACCCTGCTTGTGTACTTTGCAGATTGTGTATTAAGAGGAGGGACTATCTCGTCTTTAAATGTTCATTTGTCAAAAAGAATATGTGAAAGAAGCTTCTGTTGCCATGAGAGCTTGGATAATAATTGGGATATTCTTGTTGGTTGGGCAGTACAGCACTGGAATGAGAGGTCTTTGTGTACTCTTTGGTGTAAATTGGGGTTTAGTCCTACTGTGTACCATGTATGGAATTGGAAGGAGAGGAATGCTATGCAATTACTCATCAAGGAAAATATCAGCACAGAGGATCAAATAGTGAAAGCAATGCGAAGAGAGGTTAAGGCCAGGCTGGAGATACTGCTGCTAAGTGCATCATTTCTGCAATAGGAAATTTTAAAACATTGGGAAATCATGAGTTCTCTTGAGTTTGTTTGGCTTCTTGTATTTAGGGATTCTTCTGGGTTCTGTGTAATTTGTGGTTTTCTTGTACTTTTGATATTGAGTATTGGGTGATTGTTGGGGGGTCTTCTGTAGGTTTTGGCTACTGGTATTGGGTGTTTCTCCTGCTTATGTGTACAGTGTGATTTTTGTACTTCAAGATTCCTTTATTAATAAAATTTCTGCTTAATTATTCCCAAAAAAATAGAACAAGAACCTTACTAACTCTGGAGCTTCTCTTGGGAAATCATGAGTTCTCTTGATTTTTATACTTCGAGATTTCTTTCCAATAATCTTACTAACTCTGGAGCTTCAAGCTTAATTTTTCAAATAGACCAAGAAAGCATGTCTTTCACGAACAATTTTTGAAATTTAGCCCTTCTCTTCCAATAACCCTCAATTGACATAATGAAGACAGAAAAATACAGCAGAAATTATGTGCATGATAAGAATATTTAAGAATCAAGATTACATTATATAACAATGTTTTGCAGAAATGCCAATGAGCTCTAGCTCAACTAGCAGCTCCTCCCCTTGCAAGTGCTAGGTGGACAATGAGTTTGTGGATTCAAGACCTACTGAGTGTGTGTCACTTACCAATAATTTAAAAAAAAAAAAAAAAACAATGTTTTACAGAAATTACAAATGAAGATATGTGATTGACAGCATTCTCAGTATTCTCTATGTACCTTTTTCAGCAGATTGCATCCACTTAATAGTTGTCCTGACCAATGCATCCATTGGGTCAATACATTTCTTAAGAAGTGGATCATCCTGAGGCAAAAGATCCCGCATATCATCAGAGGCAATGATGACGGAGTTTACTGCCCTCACCAAAAGAACTTGGAGAGAGATTCTCAACAGGTTGCTCGCTCCTTCCATGTCCTTTCTGCTTAAAGCTTCAATTGCGGGAATAACAGTATGTTCCATAGTTGCCTTATCTGGCAGCACAACCTCAAATCCCTGCACATAGAGAGGAAAAGATGAACAATACTTACTTGCAAGTTGCAATTGTCAAAAAAGAATGTACTGAATTTATCAGATTTCAATTTTCATGTAGTAACTAAAACTTACTAAGCCTGCTCATAGTTTCATCTTCTAGAACTAAGGGGCCAAGAAGTTCATATGGAATTCAAAAGGTTGTTCATAAAAGGAATAAATCATAATGAAATGGCCATGAAGTCAACTTTTTAAGTAAAATGTAGGTTATCCTGCTCATATGCAAAATATGCCAAAGAATGTTCTTATACATCATAAGTAGAAGTGAACAGAATGATCAAGCCAAAAAAAAAAAAAAAACTGTAGAGCAGAATAGTGCCCACTGCCCAGCCAAAAAGAAAAAAAAAATGTGTTGACTTTTTAAGCATCCTTCCCCACAATCAAAAAACAAAAACGAGGGGCGGAGTCATTGTCAGGCAAATTAGTAAACAGTAGGATGGTGAGATTCTCCAACATAAAATTTATATAAAGGATAAATGCAACTTCTAGGAGAAACATGATTGAACTCTATTGAAACTTTGTGTACAACAAAAAAATATATATATTTGAGCAGCTGACCCCCATTTCCATTTTCGCAAAGAAGGAAAGCTAACAAACCTTCATCTCACACTTAGCACTCTCTGATCCAAAATTTTCATAGGCCATACGTGCCCTTATGCCCAATCATTACTCAAAAAACACTTGCTTGTATGACTAAATAAACAAACTATGTGTAGAATGAATCATCATTTTTAAAAATATTACAATTTCTGAAATTTGAAACGAGATTTTGAGAATTATTATGGTACTGTGTAGGAGCAAATTGTTTTATGAGTAGTACCCTGTGTACTTGGTTAAATTTTGCTGATGAATAAGATTTGTTACTTATCAAAAAAATATTTTATAATAAGTATTGAATTATATACTCCAGAAACTAGGATAATCCACGGCGTGGAGATAGAGTGAGAGAGATCGAAGTGGCTGAAGTGAGTAGTTTTGGGTTTTTTGCTTTTCATGTTTTCCTCTTACATCAAAACAACAAGTTTTATATATTTATATATTTTTTGAGCCACACCATATCCATGTTGTGTCCCGCCCATATCCCAGCTGTATTGGTCCATTTAAAAAAAAAAAAAAAAAGGGGCTTGGACATGGCAGCCTAAATGCCGCATTTGTGCTTCCTAGATCCACGCTAAGATAAGGGGCAAGAGAACTTTTCAGCCAGACCTTACCATAACCAACCTCATAGATCCCATTTACTCTTTACACTGATGTATCATATTCTTTAAGCCAGGCCATCATAAGAGAGCACACTAAATCTTTCTGAAGTGCAGCTTTTATCCTCTCACTTTGGAAAAACTTATTAGTGTGTTCTCTTGTGATGGCCTGGATCTGTTTGGATAAACCCTAAAATTAAAATTTTTGGTCCAATCTATGCCACACTTAATTTGAATTTATTTTTGTTTCCTACAATCATTTTCCAGGCTTCCAGAGGATGGAATATAGTCTTCAAAGCTTTCTATATTAGGGAATAGTACTGTGTTTCACCTGCCACAAATTCACAAAACCATCTTCTTTTCCTCCCATGGAGACTCTAAAGACCCCTACTTAAGGAAGAAGTCTCAACCCTCTCCCAACAACGACAACAACAAAACTGTAGTTCCAAAATTTTGTGGTCAACTATGGATCTTCAATAGACTAAATCAGAATAAGCCACATGTATTTTTCTCCAGCATTCTATTCTTTCCAAAATTATTCTCCTTGTCACCTCTTTAATTAGCATTTCATTTTTTTACTACTAACACAACTCTTGACCCTCACCCCCTATTTAAAATTCAAAATCATTACTTTCATGTTCCAAGTACAAAAAACCATCTTATGCTCAATTTCTATGGTTTTCCCTTGTACTAGTCTTGTTGACATTTCAATATATATACCAGATTACATTCGTTCTTTCATAAAAATTTCCAGGATTACATTGGAAAATTTTATTAAAATTGAAATAAAAACCATAGAAACATTATGTAAACTGTGACCCTTGGCAAGCTTGGACATGTCATAGAAATTGAATCATTTCAGTGAATTCATTCTGTTTCCCACAGCTTTAAACAGGGGGAAAAGAGATCAGTCATCTAGATTGTGGTTAATAAAATGGACACATTTCAATTTCTACTAACAGATTGGCACATCATTTCCAAAGTAAACAAGAGCATAATGTCTTTGTTACGTACGATTCTAATGTCCTTGCTTTGGTGGGGACTTTCTTTGATATGTGATCATTGCACAAATGAGGCAACATGAAAAAAACTTAATTGGAAGATTTAGTAGGGCCATTAGTAGTGCCCTTCACCTAAGTGATAACTTGTGTGCTCACGGCTAAGATTTAGCCTCTCCAAAATTGGGGTAAGACTGCATACCAACTACTTCTCTTAGACCCCAGAGAAGCAGAAACCTTCTTTTAGATCGATGATTTTTTTTTTTTTTTTTTTTTAAATTTTGTGATTGGTAAGTTACACCCACACACCTAGTGGGTGTTGAACCCATATATGGCAGATAGGACACTGTTACGACATAGATACAGCAACCCAAATGATGTGTTCGTGCTTCCTAGGGCCACGTAGTACTTGCAAGGGGAGGAGGTTCCAGTTGAGCTAGAGCTCATTGAATAAGCCATTTCTGTTTAGATCAATGAGTTTTCTGTTCTTCATAAGGATGTACCACAATAAGTTGCTCTAATAAGACATTTCCTTAAGGGGATGATACTGTGGTTCAACAAACTAGACCATAAATAGAACTTACAGAACGAGGAGAATGGTACATACTTCTTTTCATTAGTAATAGCAGTTATTTGAACTAGGCACCAAGTACACAGTATATAACTAATAGGTTAAAGCCCTAAAAAATGAAAAAAAAGGAAAAGGAAAAAGAGAATCTTAAAACAGAAATTCATATACTGAACAAAGTAAGGTTCTTAATAACACCCACTCCAACACAATCTGTCATAACAGACCAGGTTTACATTCCTATCCTAAACTATATACAATCCACTGAACCACTACTCCTGTATACAACTAGGAGAGAGAAATCTATCACCAGTTACCTTTTTGAAAACAAAAGCACGAGACAATACAGTCTACCAAAATATTGCGTTAAGCTTAAGCCTTTAGACTTTTATCTTTTTCTTATATAGAGAAGCAAAGATAGCTGACAATAAATTTGAGAAATAATATACACTCCTTCTCCCTCCTTTCCACGTTGTTTTTCAACCATCCAACAATGTTAGTAAAATAATCTAGTATGAAGAATTTACTGCAACATAAAGTTTATGAGACTTAAATTACTCTTCAAGGCTCAAGGGCCACAACATAAAAGGAAAAATGGATCCAGATTGTAAGGCATAACCATTTTCAGACTCTGAAACTGGTGGCAATGGAAATACAAATTCTTCTTGCCTAGTGTTCTACCTTTAAAGCTTATATTTATTCCATACAAGCAAGATCATCATTTGAAGCAAGTCAATGGAATTATCCACTGAGTACTCCAATGTCCATAAAATACTTCTTTTGCCTAAAATGTATCAATCTGTTTTTACAACACTATTGTCCCCTAATACCAGAATGCAATAAACATGCCCCCCAACAGATATTGCAGAGCAAGGAAGAGTGAAACAACAACAGACACAAGCTGCGGAAAAAATTTACCTCTTTCTGTAGTTTCTCCTGATAAAATCCTGCTTTTAAAGTTGCATCAGTGGCAAGCACTCCAATCCGCAAAGGACTCCCAGCTTCTAGTGGCTTCAACTTTGCTTCCTTGAGCTCCCTGGTAACAGACTCACCCATATGGAGGAAAGGAACAGAACATCCCTTAGAAACTTCATCATGCCATGAATGCAAAACGTTAGAAGGCATCACTATGCACTGAACTCCTGAATTCTCAAGAAAAGCCCTCTTACTCTGCAAACTCTTCACAATTGGAGTAGGATCTAATTGAGTACGATCGCTTTTACAGCTAAGGGAAGGAAAAGAACTTCTCTCATGTGACAAAACCTCTTTCTTCAACACAGGATCAGAGCAAAGCACAAAAGGAACACAACTTTCTCCATCCTTTGAGCTCCACTTGACTAGTTTTCTCAAAAAAATTCAGTGTAGAATCCACAGACACCCCTCCAATGATACCGACTGTATTCGCTTGACTAACTACAGAACCAGCAAAATCAACACTTCTATAAGGTGTACTTGAACCAGAACCCTTCTTGGATTCAGGAAATTTCCCACTTTCATTGGTGTGTAAGAGAATTGAAGATGGAGGCAAGGCTAGAACTGGATTCAACCCAGTCTTATACAGGTTTCTATGTATATCTACATTACACAATAAATGGGATGTATAATGCAAAGTAAGGAAAGACATTATCAAGCTTCCATCAAACATCTACTATGCCAACCATTTAAGGCTAATAATTAAGTTTGATTTTCTAAATTTTACTGCCAATGAACCATAACTTACCTTCAAAACTTCCATATCAGCTCCTCACGACTAAAACCCAAGCAATGAGTTCTGATTTTTTTAAAAAATAAAAGAAGTTACACCTTCCACAGCTAAAACCCAGCTCCCAAAACTAGTAAAAGTTGAGCTCCAAAACAAAACCCCAAATTTTCATCTGGGTCCCAAGAACAAAAACCCACAACCAAAATTGTAAACCCTTTATTGGGTTGTCACTTGTCAAGACACATCTTGTTCTAGCAAAGCAAGTCCATGGATTCTCTCTCAGTCTAACATCTCAGACTAGAAAGCATAATCGTCAGCTACAAAGTCCATCTTTGCTCTGTCTATAATCCATGCAAATAACAATGCGCGAGGTAGATAAATAAGAGGTAACAACCACTGACCAAGCGAAAACATAGAACACGACTTTATTAGCAAAATAAAAACATAGAATTGATTTTTAAGGATTTTGTTTTTCCTGATCATTCTTTAGGACGGTTGTATAAGAACAGTTATATAACAGATCTTAGGTCTTAGCCTATATTAAAAGTTGATTAATGTATTGATTTTTTTTTTTTTTTTTTTTGAGAAAAATATTAGTGTATTTTTTTGAGAAAATGATAAGCGAATTTTATTAAGGAAAAAAACGAATTACAAAGCAAACCAAAACCAAACCAAACTCAGGAAAGATCCGACTGGAATACAACATCCACATCCTCGGGTAAATCTATTCTTCTACCCAAATCTCAAGATCTGCAAATAAAAAGATTAGTGTATTATTATTTTTATTTTTTTTTAGAAATAATTACAACATGCTGCTAATCCCGCAGCTCAAACCTTTTCCCCCTAGACTTCCAAGCACTTTGTGCATGGGGAGGTGCCAATTCAGCTACAAAGCCTTTGGCGATTAGTATATTAGTTTGATAACAAAGAAATATTATTAAAAGTGAACGTCATAGGTTGAAACTCTTTAAAAAAAAATCATTCTTTAAATGGACCGACTGTAGGTAAAAAAAGAACAAAAAATTTGTGGTCAAAACCTTATTTTATACATGATATATAACTTTTTAGAATCTCTATTAATTAGTTTTTTTTTTTTTTTTTTTTAAGAGAGTTTTAATCTATGGCGTCCAGTCCTAATGATAGCTCTTTATCATCAGACCAAGACACTAATCAGTTTTTGGTGTAGGCGGGAATTGAACCCCAGATCTCTTATACAACTATCAGAGACTTTACTAGTTGAGTTAACTGGAACCCACCTCTATTAATTAGTTGAAAATCCTATCGTGAATTATTTGTTATATATCTTCTTTAACATGTGTTTTTTACAAAATAGTGAAATTTTATTTGTTATTTCATTTATAAACTCTTTTTTTTTATGCATAATTATAAAATACAAAAATATAAAATCTTTAAATTAAGAAAACTTAAGAAGATAAAGATGGGGCTCTGAGTCGGTGGTTCTCATGGTTCTCTCTATTTTTCTCCCACTACTCCTACTGTAGGTATGGCATGGATTAAAAAGTTACACCACGTGGAAAGAGAGAGAGTGAGAGATATGATTATTGGGCCGGTGGCTTTATTTACAAAAATGTCATGCTTTTTTGGGTGTGAATTTTGAAAATCTAACTGTTGAATTTCATGTTCTTTATGTTCTTAACATGCATATCAAATTTCATTCAAATCGGATGTTATTTACTATTTGATCAATTAATTTATTTTTTATACACAATTTTAGATCATAAAAATTTGAAATTTTAACATTTGTTTAATGACATAAAAATTTATCATTGATATACTTGAAAATTTGCAAGCATGAAGGATATAATAAGAACATGTAATTTAACAGTTAAATTTTCAAAATTTACACTCAATATAAAGATATATGAGGAATTTGAAGGGTTTCTCTCCAAATTAGTTTTGGAGAGAAATTTTGTTCATCTTGAAAGAACAAAGTTTTTCTCCAAAATACCCAAAATATGTTTTCAATTTTAGTGTTTGAATAGTTAGCATTTTTTTTCTCAAAAATAAAAAAAGAATAGTTAGCATTTTTAAGTTATGGTTTTTTTAAGGTTTCTCTTCCGTTTAGGAAGCTAGGCTGTCTCTCCTTTCCGTGCGACTGTAGAATTGAAGTACCTTCTAAGGAAGGCAATTTTGTGTTTCCTGTAATAACAAGTTTATTACTAGGGCTTGTGGGGTTTTTTTCGTTTCTTGGGTTTTAGAAACAGTGTGTGAGTCTTCTTTTTGTGTTGTCTTTCTTTCTTCTCGCCATCCCTCCCTACTCTCCTCTATTTTATCTCCTTATTCTTTTACCTGTGCTTCTTCTAAAAATTTGCTATTTTCATTTTCATTCAATTCATATTTTGCCCACACAAAAAGGTAAAAACTCTCTCTCTCTCTCTCTGTAGATTCTTAGTTCTTTATTGCATCTTTGCTTTAGGTTCATGAATTTATTATCTTTTTTATTTTCTTCTCTTTAATTGAAAGATGTTATCCTATGGCATTATATAGTATATAATGAGAGTATAATATTATTCTATTATGTACTATGTAGCATAACTCGGACAATTTGATGTTTACACTATACATTTTTTAGTTAATTTTTAAATATTTTATAAGTGAGAATTAGAGTTTGTATCAAAATAAAATCTACATATCTTTGAATGTGTCTTTCAATTATTTGAGTAATATAAATTCTAAATTTGTGAAGAGATTTGATTATCATGAAAATCTTCTTAAGAAGATGAGTTTTTTTTTTTTTTATAAGTAAGATAATGGGAAATTCGAATCATTAATTTGAAACTTAAAAAAGTTTAGATGTACTAAAAAAATAAAAAAGAGGAAAACATAGCACACTATACCAAAAGTTTGAAAAATATAGATCACTTCCAAAAAGAATAATATTAATCAAACATACTCATGTTTCTTTTTAATATATATATATATATATTTATATATATATATATTTTAGAGAATAAATGATACATTATACAATATTACAAAATAATTATATATTCTCACAACGCATGGATCTGCGACTAGTTTAAGTATTATATTTAAAAAGTGTCTTAACAACTCATAGAAGACATAATGCTTCGACCCTTGAACCAAAACTAATCTTTCTCACACTATAAATTACGATAGAGCTACACTGTTTTATACTCAAATAATAGACTGAAATCAATAGAGAGAGTGAGTGTTACAACTTTCACCTCTTCCTTGTAAATCATTGTTCCTCCCTCTCCCTCGATTTCCTTCAGAATTATATTGAGAAAGAGAGGAATTTGAGGTAGCATTGTCATGCTTCTTTGTTGTGATTGGATCATTTCTTGTTTTGATTGCAGCACGAATAGAAGAGTGAAACTCATTAGGTAAGCCTTTTAGAACCACACCAAGAAATTCTTCATCGTCAATGTGAACATCAATTTCAGCCAATTTATCTCTACTATCTTTGATTCAATTCATGAACACTTCAATTGAATCATTGTTCTTTGTTATTGCATGAAATTCCATTTTCAGTGCAAGAATAGTAGATTGATTGATAATTGTGAACCTTCTCTCTAGGGTTCCCCAAACTGCACATGCAGACTTCAACTCTCTCACCATTGATAGTGATGAAGGGGCTAGAGTGACCTGAGCCATCCATTGTGTGTATTAAGGATTTATTATTGTAGTTACAAAACTTGATTGATCTTGTACAAACATTCGAACCATCCAAGAAGATAATAGGCTTCAAGAATGGAGGTAATTTGGTTTTTCTAGGCCATATAATTAGTACTGTCTGGCTTCACTAAAATCAAATTTAAGATGCTTGATAGAAGGATTATCGGATTTCGTAGGTTAGGAAACTGAGAATTGTTTTTAATCAAAGAGGTTAAAGATGTAGAGGTTGAGGAAGCCATATATGTGCTTCTATGGCTCTGATACCATGTGGGAAAAGAAAAATAGAGAGTCGAGGAATTGGAGAGAAAACTGAAAACTACTAATCTTTCTCCCACTATGAATTACAGTAAAACTGCTCTATTTTATATTTTACTAACAAAGACTGAAATCGTTAGAGAGAATGAGAGCTTAGTTATAACTGAACCTAGCCATTGCAACTAATACAACTAATTACAAACAAATTCCTCTTATATATAGCTAGCATATGAGTATTTATTTATTATGTATCTAGTATGTGAATAAGTACAACATAAAATAGAAAAAGAGAGGAGGAAAAAATGTCACATTTTCCATTTAAACTCGTTCTATTCTCCAAGTTTCATTCTTATGCATAAACACAATAAACTAAAAATGTTTAGTGTAAAGGAAGGGGGAACTGACAAGAATGATCAGAAAATTCTGACAGGAACTGACAAGAATGATCAGACAATTCTGGTGGGGTCAAGTTAAGAGCGAGAAGAAACTAGCATGGCTGAGCTGGGACAAAATGTGCTTGCCGAAGGACCGATGTGGTATGGGTTTTCGAGACTTAAGAAGTTTCAACCTGGCTCTCTTGGCCAAACAAGGGTGGCGGCTGCAAACCAATTCCACATCCCTATTTAGCAGAGTTTATAAAGCCAAATACTTTCCACACTGTAGTTTCGACGAGGCGACTATTGGCCGGAACCCGTCGTATGCATGGAGAAGTTTAATGGCAGCTCAGGGAGTAATTAGGAGGGGCATGAGGTGGCAGGTAGGGACGAGGAACCAAGTTAGGGTGTGGCGTGACAAATGGATACCAAGGCCGAGTACCTATAAGGTAATTACACCAGAAAAGCCTTCTTCAAAGGATGCTCTGGTTTGTGAGCTCATAAACAGGGAAACAAAGGAATGGGATAGAGACAAGATTGACCAATGGTTCCTACCCGAGGATAGAGATGTAATATTGAGCATTCTTCTTAGCATAACGAGTAACAGGGACAGATTAATCTAGGCTAAGAGCCGGAGCGGAAAGTTCTCCGTCAAAAGTGCGTACTTACTGGTGTTGGAGGAGCAAAAGCAATCAGCCATGGCTGACTGTTCAAACGGGGCGGCAAGAAGAAGGCTATGGAAGACAATTTGGACTTTAAACATCCCTCAGAAAATCAAGCTTTTTGCTTGGAAAGCAAGCCGAGACATCCTTGCTTCGAAACAAAATCTAGCAAAGAGGAAAATTACAGAAGACGGGGTTTGCGAATTGTGTGGGAAAGAAGAGGAGTCCACCTTTCATTTACTGTGGTTCTGTGATCATGCCAAGGAAGTATGGCGAAACAGCAAATTTGTCCTGCCTTTCGAAATCTCGGCGAGTTGGAAGTTCATGGACGTGCTTGAAAATTTACAGAGGTGTGAGCACCTTCGGCCTGGACTGTTGGAACAAGTCTCTACGGTCTGCTGGGGCATTTGGAAAAATAGAAATGATCTTCGGATGGGCGGCAAAGGCAAGGCAAGTCGGACAATCCTAAGAAATGCTATGAACTTGGTGGCGGAATACCAGAGCGCCAATGGAGCCAAAATAGAGTATCTGAGGGCTACCCCAACCACGGTCTCATGGCAACCTCCAAGTCACGGGCACTATAAAGTCAACATTGACGGTGCGGTCTTCTAAAAAAGAAAGCAAGCTGGAGTTGGAGTTGTTATTAGGGACAGAGAGGGAGAAGTGATTGCAGCCCTTAGCAAAAAATGGAAGTACCCACTAGGAGCAATAGAAGCAGAAGCAAAAGCTTGGGAAGTGGGCGCCCTCTTTGCTAGGGAGATGGGGATCAGAGAGGCTGAGTTTGAAAGGGACTCATTGGTGGTCTGTAATGCTTTACAAGGTCTGGTCTCTCCGCCCTCTTCAGTGGTCAACGTTCTTGCAGGCTTTTTGGACCATGCTTCACACCTCAGGCAGTGGAAAGTGTCTCACATCAAACGGCAGGGAAATGTCCCTGCCCATCTACTGGCCCAACATGCCCAGCATGTTGTGGACTACGTTGCATGGCTAGAGGAGTGTCCTAGCTTGATTGAACATGCATGTAATGAAGACAAATTGTAATTTGCTTCTTTTTCAATAAAGATCAAGTATTTCCCATAAAAAAAAAAAAAAAAAGAATCTGCGCGCAAAGTTAGTACCAAAATTGAATTTTTGTGGGCTTTCATGATTTTGGCCTATTTTTCCACTAAATCTTCTTATAGACTTCCCGACCTCCGTTTTGATCAAACAAGGTATTGTTGGAAACCTTATGAGGTGTAATTTATAACTATCATTGTTTTTTGTCTCCAATTTTCAAATTGAGTGAGCTTAATGCTTTGGAAAATGTGGTGAAAAACAAGTTTAATTAGGAAAAGCCATTTTTTAAACAAAGTTTCTCTCAAAACTAGTTTGGAAATAAATTCTTTAAATTTCTCATATATTTATATTTTGAGTGTGAATTTTGAAAATCTAACCATTAAATTTCATTTTTCTTATGTTCTTAATGTGTATATTAGATTTCATTCAAATCGGATGTTATTTACTATTCAATTAATAAACTTATTTTTTATACACAATTTTAGATCACAAAAACTTGAAATTTTAATATTTGTTTACTAACATAGCAATTGATATTTGATCTTCTTAAAATTTTGCAAGTATAAAGGATATAATAAGAACATGCAATCCAACGATTAGATTTTCAAAATTCACACTCAATATAAAAATATATAAGAAGTTTTAATAAATTTACTTTTATTAAATGTAATTTTAGCAAATTAGGCATACCAAAATGAAACTCATCACAAAACCTTTCAAACGACTCCTCGTTTGGGCCAATCTAATGTCATTTGCATATAATTCAATAAAATTGAATTGTAATTAAACTTTATTGATAGTCGCGAAATGTAATCATCAAGCGTTTTTTTTTTTTCACGATATTTTGCTCATTTTAAATTCAAATTGGACCTGTGAATTGAAAACTATAGGGAATTAAATTATCTATGACATGGGCCAAAAAATATCCCTGATTAGATAGTCAAATATTTTTTTATCAAATTAGGATCAAATATGCATTGAGGAAAATCAAACTATATAAATATATATATATTTATTTTGGGAATATTATTCTTAACATAGAAAGATGAATTTTATCATTTGGGTGAATCTTGATTTGGTCAAAGATTGAAGAACAAGAGCATTTTAGTTATTTTAACCTTAAACATGAAAAATTGGATAATCTACCATTTGATCGAGATAAATTACAAAATTTTAAACATTCCAATGAACCCAGGATCAAAATGGTAATTTTTGTGAAAAAAAAATTTGGAATGCAAAACAAGGCAGACAAAATACGATATCAACAAGTCCAATGATGCTCTTAAAAAATAATATAATTTGTCAATTAGTATAGTAGTTATAGAGGCAAAGTAGTTTTTGTTTTCTCAAATTCAATTTTTGTACATGTATAATATCAAACTAAACAACTTTTGTATACTCACTGGAATTTAAAAGATGATAAGTTCTCCTAAAAAGTAATCTCACAAATATACATATGTCAAAGTTGATAGTTTTGTATACAATATATTTATATATTATAAACTACTCTAGTATCAAAATATTAAGGCTTGTATATGTGTCTGTGTTTGCGCATGTGTGTGAAGGTTTATATTGGCTCTTGATTAATATATTAGTACCATAATTTGGTCCCCCAAATAAAAAGTTATAGCTCCACCCCTATATATATCAAGATAAATCAGTGGTTCTTTCCATTGTGCAAGCAAGATTGGCTGGATTAGTCCTTTTTTTTAAGGTTATATATTCACTTACACGGCTTTCTTGATTGCCTTTACATTAGGCAAAATTTGCTTAATTCTCTATTTATGTGTTGTGGTGGGCCTTTTTGTGATGTTGGGTTAGGCTGCCTCCTGCTATACTGGACCCAAGTGTTCTGGATGAGAGAGTTGGAACCGGTCCAATTATAATCCACCTTGGTCCGGCTTATGCACAAACTACGCCTTGTTTGCCAAAAAACTTTGGTCATGTGCCCATGACAGGCGAAGCTGCTATGAGAGAGTTATGGCAGGCAAATGTAATAAAAAAAAAACAAAAGAAATACGTTCGCTATTTAGACAGAATAAATAGATAACGGGTAGCGGCAAGAAGCGCCCTGTACATGCAATGGCAGAAATAAGTAGGGAAGAAATAGTAATGAATTGCTGAATTAAAGAGGGAAATACTAGTCTGCCGTGCCGAGTTATGTTACAGGGCCGAAACCAAAAAGAGAACCATTTTCTCAATGCGAATAATCTCCCCAGAAAGAAATTAATCGCTTTGAGGGAATGGCCCTAAATGGCCTGTGCCCAAAAGAATCATTTGCCTTTGACAGAGAGTAAGGCTTTAGAGGGAGAGAGGGGGTTAACCTATTGGTGCATGTCTGCCATCCTATACTCTTTGTTTTTTCGTTATTTCTAATTCTTCTTATTCTTTCTTTTATTTTTTCCTTTCTCAGTGCTTGCTCATATGTTGTGATTCTCTCCTAGAGGTTCCTATTACCGTAATGGTGATCCCCCTTGCTGTGCACGGCAGGGGTCCTTTATATAATGCTTGCCGTGGCTGGCTTTTACCATTTTAACCTTTAATTACCTTTGTCTGGTCTGGGTGTCCTTGTCGACCATCACTGGTTTGTCAGTTATTCAGCCACCACCACTTACCTGTGTTAGCTGCACCACTCCCCATTACCAGACAAAGAAGATTATTTTGTTTGCTTGCTCACCGTGGCACTCCTACCTACTACGATGTGGGTGCTCTCTCTCTATTCTATCCCTCATGGCATGCACCTAGTGGTTCCAGCTCATCCTTACTTCTTTTGGGTGGTATGTCATCCCAACAGGACATTTCCCCCAAAAGAGGCTGAGCAGGAACCCTAAAATAGGTTTTCCCCTCTCCTCACCGCTAGACCATACCCTCTTACCTCTGACCCATGACCCACCACTTCATGTATTGGCTGGTGATGTATGGGTCTTGCCCGTGCTATACTTTTGCGTATGTCCAAAACTTGCCCGCCACTCATGCGTTTATCGTGGTCTAGAGGCTCGTCTGCACATTCTGCCGCCCCTCTTTGGCTTCTTATGGCGTGAGCTATTTTCTGATTTCCCGTTCTTTATAGCCTGCTCCCTTTAGGGGCTGGGCTTTGCTAGGTTGTGGGTCTTTCTTCCTTCAGCCTACTATTTTACTCCTTTCTGCAGTCTTGCTACCATTTCCTGCCGTACCACTCTGTCATTTTTGCTGTGATGTTATTTGTCCCGAGCCTGCTGGGTCTCTTTGGGCCTGCTGCTTATTCTTATCTCAATGACTCAATATGATCATTGGGCTTTTTATTACATTGCTAATGGGCTCTTTTGTCCCATTTATTTCTTCTTGGGCATCCTTGGCCCATTCACTTTCCGTGGGCATCCTTGACCCTTTTTCTAATTCTGCTTTCTCATGGGCTTTTACTAACTCCTTTAGGCTTACATGGCTCAATCACCTTATCCTTCATCCTTGGGGCTTATAGGCTTGCCCTCAACCCCTTACTTTCTTTACTTGCATTACTTCGGGCTTGCTGTGGCCCATTCTCGCTTTTCTACATCACATACTGCCCATAGGTTTGCTACTTCTCTCTTCGGGCTCCTTTAAGCCCGTTTGCTTCCTCAAGGCCCATTTGTTTATTTTATGGGCCTATGACCCATTATTCCTACCACTTGGGCTTAATGGTTTTTTTCTATCCACTCACTAACTCTTCTCTGCCCATATTGTTGGGCTTCTTCCCTTCTACTGAGCTTTCCAAAATAAGCATAAACATGTGTTATATCCTTGATAATATCTTCTTTTTTTTTTTCATGGAGAAGGGAATCTACCTTCTTAATTTTCAATATCTAAGATCCAACTTTTATCATTAATATACTTGGGTCATGCTAACGAGTGTCCTTAGGGCATTGGTTAATAATTCATTTTAAGAAAGTTTTGACATCACTTTTATGGGAAATGAAAAAAGCTGTCAAAATATTAATTGCTTTTTTTCTTTTCCTATAATAACTTTCTTTAAATGGATTGTTAACCAATGCTTTAAGGGTATTCGTTAGTATTTCTCTTAATACTTATAGGAAGAACTAAACCATTATGGCAAGAAAATGTTTAATTCAGAGGGTGAAGAAGAGGCCAAATTCGGAACAAAAATATCATTTGATTTGTGGATCCCAAAAAAGTGAACAAAAATATCATTTGATTCGTGGATCCCTAAAAAGTAACAAGTTCCATTGTTAAGTGAGAAATGAGATATGAAACTTCAATATGTATTCATCGGTGAATAATGAATATCGAATTACCTCTTTTATACGAAAATAATCTCCTTTCACACTTAAGTAAAAAAACCTCAAAAAAAAAAAAAAAAAAAAACCCTCAAACCAAAGTCAAATGTCAAAATTAGAATTTATGGCCTATTTAGATTGAGGGGGGAAGGATCTGAGTGAAAGAGAGTAGAGTAGAATTAACTAAAAATAGACTAATTTTGGGCCAACTTTTATTTATGGGAATTTCCAACAGTAAAATCACCTCCATGAGAAAAGTGTGTAATTGGAAACAACTACATAACAGGAATCTACAGCTCATAATAAGTTCCTCTATTTCTTTATTCACAATACCATTCGAAAGGGAAAAAAAATAAAATAAAATAATCTCTTTCTTTTGTTCAAAAAATATAAAAAATGAAAAATCATCTCTATTTTGCTGCTATAAGTCAAATGTTGTCTCCCACATATACATGAATCATTTAAACTACAGTCAGTCTCTTTTAAAAAAAAAAAATTTTGAAAAGTTACTTTCTTTAACACAATGGTTCATACCTGTTTTGCTTTTAAATGGCTGCATGAATAATTTGCATGCCTCTTATCTTTGTAGCTTCGAACTATCTTTCTAACATCCTTTCTTATAGACAAGAAGGCAAAAACCACAGCTATCAGCATTGTTGGGTAGATATAAATGGCTTCCATGAGATATCTGTCAGCAGATTTTCTCATAATGGCTTCCCTAACAAGGCCCCATAGAATAAGAAGTGTTCCGACGAGGCTCAACCTTCGTGGTTTTATGAGACCTAAAATTGCTCCTGCAACCGATAAGTAACTCCCTGCAAGAAGCTGGTGCAAGCCAAAGTGAGGAAATTGTAGTTTTCTAATTTGTACAATTCAGATTGTTTTGTTTAGTAGCACTTCTTTTTTCAATATAGTTGCTAATGCATTTCATACCGTCCAACACATTATGATATTATATTGAAAAATGTTTTTGAGGAAAACTTGTAAGTTCTTTTTAGGACAACTAAATGTTTTGTATCATATGAACTCCTTCTCTAGAAATATCTGAGAATGGTTGAGAGGCTGTATGAAAGAAAAGAAACAAAAGGCTTAAATATGCTGTTGGTCTTCAATTTTTATGTTCATGTAGGTCCTAAAATTTTTTGGGGTTTTTACAAATACCATTCTTGGACTTTAATGTGAGTACAAAATTGAAGTATAAAAAATATAAATAAAAATAATAATCAATTTAGTCCTAGGACTTTCGATTCGAATAACTAATCTCTACACTTCAGTTATGTAATAAATTAATCCCATAATTTGTATAGGATAGGAATGGCATTTCAAAATTCTTAATTATGTAGAAAAAAAACCATGTGTATGTGTTAAAAGGAAAATACTAAGAAAAGGTTTAATTTTCTACAAAATTAAAGTCAACGTGATCAATTATTCAAATAAAAAATCTACAAACCACACACAAGTGAAAGTCTAATGGTGATATTGTAAACATCTACAAAGGTACTTGGGTGGTGGACTCATTGATTTGGGGCATGACACAAATCTGAATGTCTTAAATTCAATCTACCACACTATCATTTTGTGAGGTTTTTGAGATGTCTCATAAAAATGAGCTGGAATTGTCATGCTAAAGACTGAGACTCCACTACCTTTTATATACATACATACATACATACATACATATATATATACATATAAATATATATATATATATATTAAATGGTAGTATTTTAAGAATTCCAAAAACAAATTGACATTTTATCATCTATTTTTTCACATATGGTTAAATAAAATATAATTAAAATATATGACTAACGAAATGTATATGCCTCGAATATTGAAAGTTGACATGGAAATAACTCTTAGGTAAATTGCATTTTAAATCTTATAGTTTAGGACGGTAACATAATTAAACCTTAAGTTTCAAAACATACCAAATTAAAACCTAAAGTTTCAAAAAATAACAAATTAAATTCTATAATTTCAAAACTAATAAATTAAACCCTAATTTTTGAAAAACAAAATTATAAATAAAATCTTAGCATTAGGTTTAAAATTTAATATGAAAGGAAGGTTTAATTTGTTACTTTTTGAAATTAAGTTTTAATTTATTACTTTTGAACTCCTAAGATTTAGTACTTTTTTAGACTCTTTTTTTCAGTTCATGATTTCAAGTATATGATTTGAAATGTAATTTTACCTCATTTTTTTCCTTATCTCAAATCCTCTTTTCTAGATCTATCCAACTTTTAAATTTTTTTTTTAATCATCCTTTTTATATAGGGAAATACTTGTTGCCAACTTCCGCCCTGTGGATGCTCCACGACCCTTGAGAGGCGCAGAGTTTGGGGAGCAACGATGTGTGACACCCAAGTAGACAAGCCTTTTGCCAAATGGCTTCAAGTGCAACTTGCGTTCAAAAACTCAATGACTCGTGGAATTTTGCAATTCACACCAAGTATCGCATTTCACTTTACATAATTTCTGCATAAAACAGTTTGCTTGTAACAAACACAATCCCTCTATATACTCTTCTCCACGTAGTTTAGACTGATCCTCACACTTTCCCTTTCAAAGGATGAGTAGTCATGAAAGAGTAGTTTGAATATACTAACCTCTATGCGATGGAGATCAGATGTCGCAAGAGCTGCCTTCATATTGGTCAAATTATATAACTCGAGCAAGCTGTTATAGCTTGGGATGGTTTTGCTCTTAAACAAAGCATTTGCAATTGCCCCTGGATATAGTAGAGCCTTCACCACAATTGTAGGAAGGAGTTCACTTGCAATCAATTGTGAACATGTCACTTGTATAGGTGTCCTACATATTCCGCTTCTACATGGGATCCTGTATGTCAAACAGAAGAATATATTAGTTGTTAATTCATCTTTTCACTTTGGTACCTTACATAATGAGCATTTACTACAGTTTATTTTTCAATTTTTTTGTTGTTGAAAATATGATTGTTTGAAAAAGATATACCTAAAAAAAATAGGTGAAATTTAAAAATTATGTATTTTGAAAAATGGGTTTGAAACCACATTACCAAATGGGCAATATTTTTTTATTTTTTTAATAAATAAGATTAAATAGAAGCGCATTTACTAGATTAATTTTCGTATATATATACCTGAAAATTTTTCTCTTTCTTTTCTTTTCGAAGTGACCACAACTTACGAGAAAAAATTGAGAATTATGAAAGGAAAACCAATAGATAAAATTTCATTAAGCAAAATAATATGTAAATTTTGGGGAATAGGAAAAGTTTAGTTTCTATATATTCATTATACAAATGAAAGATTTATTCAAAATGAAAAATAATAATAATAATAATAAGCCATGGAAAATTGGAAATACTTAAGAGGAGAAAAAATAAAATAAAATCCTGAAACAAGGAATTTTTTTTTTTTTTAATGGTTATTTGAAATCCCTCCATCATTCTAATACTGCTAATTTAAAGAAAAATCGAAAAGTACTATTGCGGTTTACCTGAAGAGTGGAATTTGAAAGATAATCAAAAGGAAATATATCCAAGAAGCAATAAGAGATATGATACGAGCCCATTTCCTCGAAGACGCCATTGCATTTGCAGGAAACTTTTTGAAATATGGAGCTTTTAGATTTTAGAGAAACCCCTCAATGGGGGAAGCCGGAGAAGTGATGGAAGTTGTTGTTGCCACACGATTCATTGGGTAATTTCCGAAACAATTGGACTTTGAAACTTGACATTTTCACAACAAATTTCGTAACAAATCCTAATTGTCTATTTATTATTGGCTGTTACTGATGGACAAAAAAGCAATTTCAATAGTGAGATCACATTAGAACAAATAACAACTTATCACATATGATTTGTTATGAATTTATTATGAAATGTTGTGAATATATAAAAATTAAAATGTACCTAGTCCCCTAACATTGCCCTAACTTATCAGTTATCACTTTCACAATTGTCACACCTTTTGAATAAGTCTTTTTGTACCTTCTGTTTTTTTTTTTTTTTTTTTTTTTTTTTTTTGCACGGTGACTGGTTCTTTTTTTTTTTTTCTTTTCTTTTTTAATCTTTTGGGAAAAAAAAAATTCCCTTTCAGTTAAATTTCCAACTCCTCCAATTGTTTGTTTGAATTATTCCTCTAGCTTTCTTTTGTTAATTAATTTTTCCCTGATATAAGAGAATTTTTGTCTAGTAAAAATGAAATATTCATAACCTATATTCTATATTGTTACAGGGCTGGCTCAACCCCTGAACCATTTAGGCAATGATCTAAAATTCTCAAATGGAAGAAGATCCCAAGTAAGCACAAGGTAGATTGAAATCTCTATTCGTGGGCTATACAATCTCTCTGGGTTCTTTTCTTTCAGACGTTTTGTATTTCACATTCCTCCTTTGTGTGTGAGTTCTAAGACTTTTTTAATATTGAAGTTTCCCATAAACAACAAAATATAACGTACAACTGGTAACTGCACAAGCTCAAATTCTCTCTCTCAACACCAAACATCCAAAATAAAAATTGAAATACAGTGCTCCAAATTCATTAATTAGTACCTTAAATATATTCTCTCTTTAATAGTCCCTTACAGTTCCCTCATGCAGTTCTATCTCCCTTGCACTCAAGGTAAAAGCAAAAAAAAAATTACTAGAATTTTTCTCTATCCATCTTGCATAAAGAGTGGACCAAGTGATTAGAGTGTTGACTTACTTACAGAATTCACCTTCATTCTCAAATCTTTTGTAGCTTTTTCTATCCAATCCATTCACCATAGTAATATATGCCTACAATTCGGATTTTTATTTTATAGAATATATTTTTTCATCATATGAAACAAAAATATTCTAAAACTACATAGTTTATATAATTAAAAATATTAAACGCTTTCTATAAGTATTTAAACTTAACTAAAATTTAATAATCTTATTAATAATACTATTATAATGGTTTATTGTGTCAACAACTTATGTCATATAAAATAGCACACATAATCAATAATATACAATTCTATATAACTAACATAAACTTTTTCATATTTTATTAGAGCACTCACATGCTTTAGCAACTTAAAAATAAGATTTAGCATTTACATAGTACTATTTTAATACCCCACTTGACAATACTCCCAAAATTAAATACTCTATTATTTTACTATTTTTTTTAAATATTCTTTTTTTTTAACCTCTCTCTCTCTCTCTCTCTCTCTCTCTCTCTCTCTCTCTCATATAAATAAAGTTTTTTATTTATTTACCATCTAGTTACAGTAAACTGTTAGAGATGATGGTTTTATAACTATGTGTTAAAAAATTATAATTTGGCACCTTTGATGTACTAGATTTTTTAGTGTTTTGGGTGCTAAAATAGCATTTTAGCTATTTTAACACCTTTGATATGAATGCTCTTATAAAATTTAATTTTATTCAAGATATTTGGATTATTCGATTTTAATCTCACATGCATGCTTTTGTGTGTGTGTGTGTCTATAATAATAATAATAATAATAGGGTAAAATACTATTCTGGTCCCTAAACTTTACCAAAAGTTTGTTTTTCATCCCTAAACTTTAAGAAGTTCATTTTTTATCCCTAAACTATTGAAAAGTTCATATTTCGTCCCTAAACTATTGAAAATGTTTTATTTATGTCCTTAAACTTTACTAAAAGTTTGTTTTTCATCCCTAAACTATTGAAAAAATTCTTTTTCATTCTTATTTTATCTCTATACTATACAAAAAAACTCTTTACAAAGTTTAGGGATGAAAAAAGAACTTTTTAAAATTTAGGGACGAAAAACAAACTTTTAGTAAAATTTAGGGACCAAAATGTTGAAGACAGAGGTTTGACATCAATAAAGATCAAAACGACAGAGAAAGGAAAGCAAAACGGTGGAACTTAATGTGTGTTGTAAAACGCACAGTTTCATTAAAGGTTGCATTGCAACACTTCGTTTTGAAGAATACTGTACCTAAGTATTAAAAGAATTGCAAAACAGTGTCGGTTTGATTCAGTTCAAGCTTCAGGTGTTGTGGCACGAAAGTCAGTTATTGAGCCATTATTTCTTCCGTGATTTACGAGATTGATCCGCATAATTTGGATCTAATTATTGTTCTATTAAGACCTATAAAGTGTGTGATATAAATAGTGAGCTAGTGATCAATTGTATCATTATGAAAAGATATTTTTCTCTTAATAGCAGTGATTCTTTCTCTTAAAATTTTCTCTCTCTTTCTCATTCTTTTTCACTCTTTCTTGCTCTGTTTTCTCACTGATTTTCCTTCTTTCTTCTCACTGATATTACTTCAATTTGTCCTAAATCACTGCGTTGATCTTGTTTCAATCTGAAATTCATAACATCAAGAATTTCTTCATGCTATCAGAGCCAGAATCAATCACTACTCAGAGCTCAACAATGGCAGCTTCAAGTTCTACAATGGCTACCTCATCTACATCTTCAAATTCCTCAGTGAATGTGATGAATCAACCACTATTGCTTCTTTCAAATATGTCCAATATGATGACAGTGAAGTTGGACAATACAAACTACATTGTTTGGAAACATCAAATTACCATGGTGTTGGAGACTTACTCTTTGTTTGAGTTGTTAGAAGAACCTCTACTGATTCCTGATAAATATCTGAAAGATCTCTCTGGTGCTTACACCACGATCATGAATCCAGACTTCTTGATCTGGAAATCTAAGGAGAAGGCATTGTTGACCTTCATGAGTTCAACCTTGACTCCATCTATTCTTGCCTTCACTATTGGTTGTACCTCAGCTATAGAGGTTTGGAAGGTCTTGGAGAATAGATTCTCTTCAATCTCTAGGTCACACATCATGAATCTTAAAGGTGAATTGCACAACATCATGCACAACATCAAGAAGGGAGCTGATTCTGTAGATTTGTATTTGCAAAAAATTAAAGTAGTAAGAGACAAACTTCTAGCAGTTAGAGTGATTGTAGATGATGAAGAACTCCTCCACATTGCGATTAAGGGACTTCCTAGAGAATACAATGCTTTCAGGTTTGCTATAAGGACCAGGAGTACACAATTGAGCATTGATGAGCTTTCTACTATGCTCAATGCTGAGGAAGAATCTTTGAATGAAGGTCTAGATGTGAAAGACTCAGTCTTTGCCATGGCAGCAACTACTTCAAAGCCTAACAATAGTGGTCATAATCAGAATTTTAATAGAGGGAGAGGTCGGGGTAACTACAACAACAGAGGTGGTAAGGGAGGTATAGGATCAACTAGTCAATATCCTCACTTCAATCAATTTCAGCAAGCTCAACCTAATGTTGGTATAAGGTCAGAGAGACCATCTTGTCAAATTTGTGGAAAACTTGGTCATATAGCCATTGATTGTTACCATAGGATGGACTATGCATATAAAGGGAAGCATCCTCCTATTAAACTTGCAGCAATGACCACTGCTTCAAATGCTTGCCTGATTCAAGAACAGCCTTGGCTTGCAAACAGTGTTGCAACAAATCATGTCACAGCAAGCCTCAACCACCTCAACTTCCCAAAACCTTACAATGGTCAGGATCACTTCACTGTAGGCAATGGCCAAAATCTCCCTATTACTCACACTGGTAATGCTCTTATACCTCTATCTCAGTCAGATATCCATCTTAACAATGTCCTTAAAGTCCCTTCTATTGCATCAAACCTTGCCTCAGTTCATAAACTTTGCCATGACAATAATTGTTGGTGCTATTTTTATGAGGATGTCCTTTCCATTCAAGCTTTGGCCACGGGGAAGGTTTTGTACCAGGGCAAGAGTGAAGATGGAGTTTATCCCATCTATCCTCAAAGGGCTTCACTGCTTTCTTTGTCTTCTAAGGTCTGCAACAATGTTGCTAGTTGTTATGTTGTCAATAAGTCTCTTTGGCATAAGAGACTTGGTCATCCACATGATCAATAAATCTTTTCCTTCTTCTTATTGGTCTTATGCAATCCAAACAGCTGTTACCTTAATTAATATACTTCCCACTTCTGTTCTGGGCTTTCACTCACCTTGGTTCAAGCTATATTCCTCACAACCTGATCTTTCACAGCTCAAGGTCTTTGGCTGTGCTTGTTATCCAAACCTTAGGCCTTATATAGCTCACAAACTTGAACCTAGGACGGTAGAATTCATCTTTCTTGGTTATCCTACTAGTTCCAAAGGTTACCTGTGTCTTGATTTCAACACCAAACGCGTCTACACCTCTAGACATGTACTTTTTAATGAGTCCAAATTCCCTTTTTCCACTCTCAATACCTCTTCATCTCCTTCTACTTCTCACATTGTTCCTTTTGATTCCCTTTGGCTTTCAAACCAACTGTTTCTTCATTCTCACTATTCTCCCTAACTTTTGGGTTCCTTTTTTGATTATGTGTCATCTCAGACTTCTAATTCTCTTCCATCCCAATCTTGTCCTATACCCTCAGTCACTTCTTCTACACTTGTGCCTCAATCCTCTTCTACACCTGCTCAATCAAATGCACCTCTCCATGACCTTCCTTCATCTAGTCCATCTCAGTCAAACCCTATTCCTACTAGTCCATCTTAGTCTGCTCCTATTTCATCCAGTCCATCTCAGTCTGCTCCTGTTCTTCATTCTCCTTCTCCATCTGCTACCACCCTTACACAACCTTCTACCCTTAACCTTCACCCCATGCAAACCAGATCCAAAAGTGGGATCATCAAACCAAATTCCAAATTATGTTACAAGGCAGTTCTTGATTACAATTTTACTGAACCACCTACTTATAAGATTGCTTCCAAATACCCCAAATGGTATGAGGCAATGGATGCTGAATTTCAAGCACTCCAAAGGCAACAGACTTGGTCATTGGTACTCGCTCCCCCTAATGTGAATTTGGTTGGATGCAAATGGGTATATAAACTGAAACTCAACAGTGATGGCACTATTTCAAGGTATAAGGCTAGGTTGGTGGCTAAGAGGTTTCATCAGTAGGCTGGCATTAATTACCAAGAAACATTTTGTCCTATCATCAAACCAGCAACTGTGAGACTTATCTTGGCTATTGTAGTAAGCTGTAATATGTCCCTAAAGCAACTTGATGCGTCCAATGCATTCTTCCATGGTTTTCTTAAAGAGGAGGTCTATATGGAGCAACCTCCTGGGTATGTTGATTCCACACATCCATCCTATGTCTGCAGGTTGCATAAATCACTCTATGGGCTTAAGTATGCCCCAAGGGCATGGTTTGAAAGGTTCACCTTTCATTTACTTCATCTTGGTTTCACTACTTCTGTTGCAGACAACTCTCTATTCATTTTTCATTCATCTGGTTCTATCATTTATCTTTTGTTGTATTTTGATGACATTATTGTCACTGGTAATAGCTCAGTTCAGATTAATCATCTTATCTCAGCTCTAAGTCAAGTCTTTGAGCTTAAGGATTTGGGGCCTCTCAACTATTTCTTGGGCATTCAAATCACCCGAACTAAGTTTGGTCTTTCCCTCACTCAGTCCAAATACGCTTCTAACGTGCTTCATAGGTTCAACATGGAGAATTCCAAACCAACCAAAACTCCTTGCTGTCCTTCTACCAGATTGTTGCCTCATGATGGTGTTGCTTTGTCAGATCCTTCTGTGTATAGGAGTATGGTTAGGGCTCTCCAGTATTTGACATTTACTCGTCTGGACCTCTCCTTCAGTGTTCACTAGCTTTGTCAATTTATGAGTAATCCCACTTCTACTCACTTGGAAGATGCCAAGCATGTCTTGCGTTATGTTAGGGGTACTGTGTGTCATGGCATTCATTTTTCCCCCGGTCCTTTGACACTCACTGCCTTCTCAGATGCTAATTGGGCAAGGGATCCTTCTGACAAACGATCCACTACTGGTTTGCTTGTGTTTCTTGGTCCTAGTCCCATTTCTTTGTCTGCCAAGAAGCAAAGCACAGTCTCCAGATCCTCCACTGAAGCAGAGTATCGTGCTTTAGCTACCACTACTGCTAAGCTGTCCTGGCTTCGTATTTTGTTCAAACAGCTTAAGGTTTTTCTTTCTCATGTGCCTGTGTTATGGTGTGATAATGTCTCTGCTATTGCTTTATCTGCTAATCTAGTTTTTCACTCTTGCACCAAGCATCTTAAGGTTGATTATCACTTTGTCAGAGAGAAGGTCTTGTGCAAGGATTTGTGTGTTGGTTTTGTCTCAGGCAAAGATAACTTGGCTGATATCTTCACCAAGCCTTTACCTGCTCCTCTATTTCTTCTTCTCAGACACAAACTCATGGTGGACTCCTCCCCCTTTCGTTTGAGGGGGGATGTTGAAGACAGAGGTTTGACATCAACAAAGATCAAAACGACAGAGCAAGGAAAGCAAAATGGTGGAACTTAATGTGTGTTGTAAAACGCACAGTTGCATTAAAGGTTGCATTGCAACGCATCATTTGGAAGAATATTGTACCTAAGTATTAAAAGAATTGCAAAACGGTGTCGGTTTGATTCAGTTCAAGCTTCAGGTGTTGTGGCGCGAAAGTCAGTTATTGAGCCGTTATTTCTTCCGTGATTTATGGGATTGATCCGCATAATTTGGATCTAATTATTGTTCTATTAAGACTTGTAGAGTGTGTGATATAAATAGTGAGCTAGTGATCAATTGTATCATTATGAAAATATATTTTTCTCTTAATAGCAGTGATTCTTTCTCTCAGAATTTTCCCTCTCTTTCTCATTCTTTTTCACTCTTTATTGCTCTGTTTTCTCACTAATTTCCTTCTTGCTTCTCACTGATATTACTTCAATTTGTCCTAAATCACTGCGTTGATCTTGTTTCAATCTGAAATTCATAACATCAAGAATTTCTTCACAAAATAGTATTTTATCTATAATAATAATAAAATCAATTGATAATAATATGAGAAAATAAATAATTATGTCCATTATTTCACTTAAAAACATAGTCAAAAAAGAAAATATATATACTAAATATATTAAATCATGGTAAAAGTGTGTGTATATATATATATATATATATTAAATTACTTATTTGATGTCCAGATTAATTATTTGGTTTTTAATATCCTATAAAACCATATTTAAATAAAATAAAAATGCTACTAAATTTAAATATAATAAAAGAAATAATCTAACCTTTATAACCATTCTTTTAGTCTCAAGTTATTCATTCAAATTATAATATAACCTTACATACTACTATTTACTTTATTTTTCATTTTCTATACTAAATTTTGTAAATGTTTTGTAGACTTTGAATTGAATAAAACACATGTATAATATGTACTGCAATTATTCTATCTATGTATATTACAAACTATGCCATGCATATGAACCAAAACCAAAATACTTTATCTGCAATCTTGGGTAATTTTGATTTAGAGTATTTGTCCCTTTTTGGGTTTATATTAAGTATTAACTAGAGTTAGCCCCAAAAATAAAAAATAAAAAAACAAAGAAGAAGTTTGTAACTAGAGAATTTACTATGACATTTTCAGAGGAAAAGGAGCTTTAAAATTTAAAAAATATGTCATATAGGAAATGACAAGATGCATGTAATAAGCCGTAGTGTTTCTTAGGAAGGGTCCCTTGCTTCCCGTTCCAAATACTATGACTGATAAGCTTATTTGTGGAGATGGTATTTGGTGGTGTAACGGAATTATATAGATAACATCTAGTATCTTATATGAGAATAGATCCCATACTTATGAGGACCACTTCATGAAAGAAAAATTGATATATATACCCGTTATACAAAGTTAATATCATAATATACATATCACATGCCCCTGTATGACCCCTATTATATAGAATGACCCTATATAATATCAACTATCATTATTTTTCACTTTGAAACCGATTTCTGTAAAAATCAAAAGCTGTCATTGTAACGTGCAATTTTAATATAATTCTCAACCACTGGACTACGGAACTATCATACAGATATTGAATTGTTAATGGCAAAAGTAGAATGATTGGTACACCTGTTTTTAAAATATTAATTAATAAGACTTAAAAGGACCTTGGACATTCACTTTTTTAACATTTTGTTTTTTAGATGATATCATGGGAATCTTATTAGACGGGGCAACCGGGCAAGATTTTTTTAAATGAGTTATCCAGAAGGGGGTGGATCGGGGCTTGGGTGATCGGAGTTGAGGGAGTGAGAGATTGGAGTGAGAGAGTGAGAGGCCGGCCGGAGTGAGGGAGTGAGAGAGTGAGAGAGTGAGAGACTAGAGTGAGAGATAGAGTGATGTTCAGAGAAGAGAGAGAGAGAGAGAGAGAGAGTGAGTGAGAGGCATTATTTTAATCCACCGGGTGATTAAAATAAATTTTTTTTTTTTTTTTTTTTTTGCTCCTCATGAACAGTGCACATCTATTTTTAGATGTGCACTGTAGCAATGGAGCTAAAATTTTTAGATTTAGCTCCACTGCTAGAATATCATTTTAGCAGCAGTGTAGCTAAAATATAGTAATATAGCTACAATGCTGCAAATGCTCTTAGACAAGGCAACTGGGCAAGATTTTTTTAAATGAGTTATCCAGAAATGACAGCATATGGAGTTCAACTAGTTCAGATGAGTTTTTTGTCTACAAGCAAAGGATATTGGGTTGAATATCGTGTATACCCAAAAATCAATTAATATTTTGGCTTAATATATACTACTATTTAAGCGACTTTTCTATTTGGATTATTCATTTTTTAGTTCAAAAATGTCCTTATAGCCCTATGTTTAAGTAGAGACAAAACTAAAGGACAATCCGGTAAAAATGCAATTCTAACTTCCACTAAAATATTACCTAAAAAATATGACTACTTTCTTATTAATTTTCAAATTGTTTTATCCACTTATAAATTAGATTCTCAAAATAAAAATTATATATATAAAATAAAAACACAATTTTTTTTTTTAACTAAAAAAAGCCTCATCACATAGAACAATTATTATGAACCGACATTACAAGTCAAATTCTATGGTATTTTAAAAAATGTATAAAAAAGTAGAATGATTCCGTCAATTTGCAAAGTCAAAAAAGGAAATTATTCTATTTTTTTAGTAATTCATTTAAATATTTTTTTTTTCTTTATTCTTCCTCTATTTCTTTCTCTCTCTTCCTCTCTGTGTGAACAACCAACTAACTCATACCCACCGCTAGCCACATCCACCACCAGCAAATCCAAGATTACCACCGCCACTGCCACTCACAACCCCCACCAATAAAAACTAACAAACCCATACCCACCGCATCCCTGTGAACGACCACCACCGCCCTGCCACCCACTCCCTGTGAACAACCAACAAATCCAAACCCACAGTCATCTCTCTCTCTTCCTCTCCTAGTGAACAACCAACAAACCCAAATCCAAATCTCCAATCCCTAACAAAATCAAACAAATAAATAGGAAAGAGATAGAGAAGGAAAACATGAGCTTCGACCCTTTCATAGGTCTTGGTGGTGGTAGTGGCGGCGCCGCCGCTACCGCATGTCGCCAAGTGGCCCTTTCATGAGCTTCAAGCATGGATCTTGGTTAAGTCTGGTTGAGAGAGAAGGAGAACATGAGAGAGAGAGAGAGAGAGAGAGAGAGAGAGAGAATGTAAAAGAGAAGTCTAGTTGAGAGGGAGTAGGAGAAGATGGCAGAGGGAGAAGTCGGAATGAAAGAGAAGAAGGCATAAAGTTAACAAAGAAGAATAAAAATATCATTTTCAACTTTACCTTGCAACTATAGTGAATTGGAATTGATACCATTTGACTATAGCTTAAGTTGCTAAAAAATTTAACTTTACTACCGTCAATATATTTAGCATGTTGTTGGGTGTGTTGGTTGCTAAAATTAGCAATTTGGCTTTTTAGCATAATAAATACTAATGTTTTTAAATTTTGTTTATAAACAAAAAGATTTCATCACTTAAAATCGTGCTTTCAAAACACAATTTCAAATACCTGAATTTTATGTGAAATAATGTTCAAAAACTCAATTTCAAACACTTAAAAAATAAAGCTAAATTCACAAATACTTTTAATAAATTGTCAATTTGAATAATTATTATTAAAATAATATTATTCTACAAATTTGGCTGGGTTTGTGTAGTTAATTCACAATTCACTAGGCATTTGGGCTATTTCAAATGTCATCCAATTTTTATTTACAGATAATTCGATATTTAAAGGAGAGAGCACTAAGAAATAATATATATATATATATATATATATATATATGAGCTACAAAACTTTATGTCTGCAACCACCCATTATAATCTTATAAACCAAGCTAGTCGTACAAGGAAACAAATTAAAAATGGGGCGCACATGTAGCTGTAGGTGAGAGTGAGATGATATACTTCGTAGTTCACGTGGGTCACACATCTCAATGCTAAGATAGATACCGTCCAATAATTCAACCACAATAATTGCTCTACAAGAAACTGACCACTTAACATCATCACCTTTGACATATATTATATATACATATATGTGTTTACTTTATGCAAAAAAAAAAAAAAAACCTTTACTCATTTGCTTCACACAAACACAATGTGGAGCAACCTTCCTTCTGATCTCTTAGCCAACATCTTCTCCCTCCTCCCCCCAGACTCCTTGGCACGTGCCAGCTCTTCTTGCCGGCACTGGCACACGTGTGCCAAGGCTTACCCTTTGAGCACAACCTCAAATAATTTGGCATGGTTCTTGGCCATGCCAATTCAGCGCAATCATACACTCTTATCCTGTTATCTTCACGACCCAATTCTCAACAATTGGCATGCTCTCTCTCTTGACTTTCTTCCAGACCCAGTTCGGCTTGTTGGTCCAATTGGTAGCCTTGTTCTTATTAGACCAACGAGTTCCACATTTCTCCAATTGGCTATTTGTAACCCATTTACTAGACAATTTAGGCACCTTCCAATGTTGAATATTACAAGGACTAACCCAGCCGTGGGTGTTATTATGGTACTAGATTCGACCCAATCTGTTCCATTTCCTTGCTTTAAGGTTTTTGTGGCAGGTGGGATGTCCGAGGCCGTGGCGCCACGTCGCGGCGCCTTGTATGAACCCACATTGGAGATGTACGACTCGCGACAAGACACGTGGCAAATTGTGGGGCCCATGCCAGTTGAATTTGCTGTGAGGCTAACGGTTTGGACACCCAATGAGAGTGTGTACTCTAAGGGGGTCTTGTATTGGATTACCTCAGCTCGAGCTTACAGTGTAATGGGGTTTGAGATTGGTACTAACACATGGATGGAATTGAATGTGGCAATGGCAGACAAGCTTGAATTTGCCACACTAGTGAGAAGGAATGGGGTGCTAACACTTGTTGGTGGCGTATGTGGTGGAGAGGCTTGTATATGGGAGCTTGTTGAAGGGTACAATTGGAGACTAGTTGAGAAGATGCCAATTGAATTTGGGATGAGATTTTTAGGTAGCAAGACAAGTTGGGGTAGTACAAAATGTGTAGGTAGTGATAAGGCTATTTACTTGTATAGAGATCTTAGGTCAGGAATGGTAGTTTGGAGGGAAGTTGTTGATAAGGGTAAATGGGAATGGTTCTGGGTTGAAGGGTGTTGTTCCGTTGGGGGAAAACTAGTGCAAACTTTTCCAATTAAAGGAGTACTTCTTCAGCCAAGTCTTGCTCCCTCATGCATATCCTAAATTAATGAGGCCCATTTGTGAGTTCTCTTTTTTAACATCAATGTCATTTTGTTGAGATTGATTTTCTTTACTAGTGTAATGAATAATGATGTTTCTTTCGTTATATAATAATCCTTTTTCCTTTGCAAATAAACTACTTTCACAATGGTCAAAAGATAAGTAATTTTTTATGCTGATTGCCATATTTTGCATTTGGTAATTTTCTCCTCTAAAATTTTTTTTTGTATCAATTCTGATTTTATTATTTCTATATAGAATAAGATTTGTACATTGCACCACAAACTCCAGCAAGAAAAATAACTATATATACAATGCTGTGGGTACAAAAGGGGGTGGAATGTTATGGATACATGACCTATTCAAAAGCAAAACTGGAAAAGGTGCAATTCTTTTCTTTCTTCGTTGAGGTTGAGTGTTTTTGTATGTAAATGTAATGGAGACAGGAGTAAAATGCAAATTGCCGAAGTGCAATGTATGCTTTGGGATTGGGAAACTGATGAAGAATCTTGATGTTTTAAGGCACACCAATCCAACCAACCCAGACCAAAATTTGGGTTAGTTTTCTCAAGTGGAAGAAATAAAGAGATGTGATGGAGCACTATAGCTATTTTATTGGGCTTCTAACCTTCTACGTGACGTCCGTTGAGATGACTTTGGGTTTGGGCTGGCTTATCAAAAACGTTTTTTTTTCTTTTTTTTCTTTTTTTCTTTTTTAACTTTAACAAAATGGAGGGAGAGAGAGACAAAGAAGAGAAAATGAAAGAGAAGGAAAATTTTTGAAAATCAAATTCATGACATCTTTGAACTAATATTAATAGAATCTTGCCAAGAGTCTTGTAATTTAACTAACACCTTATAATGTTTTTAACAGAAACGTTCAAAGTTCGAATCCTTCATCCCCATTGTAAGGTATAACTGTCGATTTAATATTAAAAATATTCATAATAAAAATAAATTATTAGTAGGCTCTCTATTTTTCATTTTTTAGCCGAAGTTTATACTTTTAAAGACCTTACATGAAGTTTAACACATTCTAGCGAAAATAAAAATAAAAAATAAAAAATAAAAAAATCTAGGGGGAAGTAGATTTAAAAATAAAAAATAAAACCAACAATTTGATTCTTGGGACACATTAAATCCTAAATTTCTAAATGGGACAGTTTAAACCTCATAGTTTCACAAATATACCGAAAAAACCCCAATCTGGGGTTTAAAGTGTCCTATTTATGAAAGTGTGAGGCTTAAAGTGTCCCACTTAAAATTGCGGGGGCTTTAATATGTCCTAAGTATAAAACTATAGGAATTTTTTTTTTTACATACTTTCCCTTAAACCTACGATTTTTTTGTCGCATCTAGCGAGACAGTGTTGCTTAGCATTTGATTTTTTTTTTTTTTTTTTTAATTTCCCACAGACCCAACTTTGAGGAAAATTGTCCTCTCTCTCTCTCTCTCTCTCTCTCTCTCCAAATCAATTACATATGAACATGGACTGAATAAACATTTTGAAATGAAATCAAATTTGATGGACCAAAATTGAAAAATATCAAATTTAATGGATCAAATTGAAAACAATTAGTCCAAATTTTATGGGTCAAAAGTATAACTTAATCAAGATTTTAAAATTGAATTTTACCCAAAGTTATAATTTGATAATTTCTTATGTTAATTTTCCTTGGTTGGATAATAAATTTACTTCAAAAAATATGTGGAATTTGGATACTTTGAAAACTTTATGTTCAAAATTTCACGAAAATCTCTTCTTCTTTTTTTATGCAAAGGGGAATTTGATTTAATTATAAAGATAATTAATATGCTTTTATAGCCATTAGTAGGGCACTTTATTTGAGTGCCTAGTTGCATTGCATCACTTAAGGAGTTGTCATACACAAAATTTGGGCATGTAGCATATTTCAAAAGATTGTCTTGCTACAAGCTTCCCCGTTTTGCTAGCCCACTCACTACTCTAAAGTCTATATGAAGAGGATGGACGATCCATTCTCGAGTTAAAAGGTTCTTGCACTCATCAAGTAAATGGACAATTTTCAGTACATGAACACCATCCATTGTTAATCATTGTAAAACTAGAATTGAATCACCATGAAGATTAATATGTTTAAAACTCATATTCCAAGCTAAGGTTAATCCATATCTAACAGCCCCTATTTAAGCTATATTATTAGTTTTAATACCAAACTTTGCATAAAACCCTTTTTTATTCATTGCCCATTGTGGTTTCAAAGCACTTCCCCCCCCCCCCCCCCCCCCCCCCCTCCAGCTAAACCGAGATTTCCCGATGAGCTACCACCAATGTTTACTGTTACATATGGCTCTTTTGGGAATCTTCATTGAATTAATTTAATTTCTTTCTCTTTCAGGTTTTTAACAAGGTAAATAGTGAAATAAAACTCTAAAGCTAAATCAATGGATAGTTTTGTGCATAATTTGAGATTGCAAGTTAGAGGGTGCATGAAATTTTTTAAATAACTTTGTTTTCAACACAACCAAGAGATATCAATTCTAAATCCCCTTTCTCTCCTTGTAAATTGTAATAAGGAAAAAAGAAAAATCAATTTTAGAAAGGCTCAAGTAATTGTTCCCTATACTTATTTAACTTGCTTTCTTGTATATGAGATAGAATTTCCAAATATAGACTTTAAATACAAGTAATCATATTTGTTGGAACAAAAGAACTAAGAATACTTTTTTTTTTTTTAGAGAGAGTTTAACTTATGACGTCTGCTCCTGATGATAACTCTTTATCATCAGACCAAGACACCAATCGATTTTTGGTGTAGGCAAGGATTGAACCCAGATCTCTTATTCAACCATCAGAAATTTTACCAATTAAGCTAACTGGAACCCACAAACAACCAAAAATGCTTAACTCTTAATTGTGCACACAATTCTTTATCTTTTCCAATTTTCTTTCACATAATAATTAGGATTTGGACTCCAAATAAATCTGTCAATATTCTATTCTATATATGTAATAACACTGGTTTTGACCAAAGCTTTATATTTTAGGACTCTAAATAAATCTATCAATATTCTATTCTATATATGTAATAATACTAGTTTTGACCAAAGCTTTATATTTCAAGACATTGACCGATTCTTTCAAGAGTTCAAGTCCCTTTCACTTGAGAGAGAGAGAGAGAGAGAGAGAGAGAGAGAGAGAGAGAGAGAGAGAGAGAGAGAGAGAGAGAGAGAGAGAGACGTTGGTTTTCAAACATCAAGCCAGTAGGCAAGGATTGAACCCAGATCTCTTATTCAACCATTAAAAACTTTACCAATTAAACTAACTAGAGCCCAAAAACAACCAAAAATACTTAACTCTTAATTGTGCACACAGTTCTTTATCTTTTCCAATTTATTTTCACATAATAATTAGGATTTGGACCCCAAATAAATCTGTCAATATTCTATTCTATATATGTAATAACACTGGTTTTGACCAAAGCTTTATATTTTAGGACTCTAAATAAATCTATCAATATTCTATTCTATATATGTAATAATACTAGTTTTGACCAATGCTTTATATTTCAAGACATTGACCGATTCTTTCAAGAATTCAAGTCCCTTTCACTTGAGAAAGAGAGAGATGTTGGTTTTCAAACATCAGGCCAGTATGGTATCTTTTGCTTTGCCAGTGAGAGCATCAGCAGTGGGCCTTTCAAATGCCAAATGTAAGGTACATTTGGCATTTAGGCCCAAAAACATACTATCAACTGAAAGGCTAAAACTAAGAAATGCCAAATTTTTTTGGCATAGCGCTAGAGTGCCATCTTATAAGATGGCACTGTAGCACTATGCCAAACCAAAATAATATATTTTAATCCTTTTATTTTTTCTCTCTCCTCTATGTCAAAATTTCTTTCTCAGCGTCTCTGAGTATTTCGTCTCCCTTTCTCTCTCTGACTTTTTTCGTCTCTCTCTTTGTGCTGGTGCTTGAGGTAGAAAACCTTAGAGTCGTCGGTGGCGGCAGAGGGGATGAGTCTGGCATCAAGGAGCTTGAGAATTTCGTTGCAGATGTTGGAGAACTCCGACTCGATCCGGGTCAAAAAGCACCGCCGAAGTGGGTTGCGATTTGGGTTGCGCGGCCGAAGTGGAGAGTCTGGTGTCAAAAAGCGCCGCTGAGGTGGGTTGCGATCCAGGGCTGCTTGGGCCGTTTTGCATGGAGTTCATCGTGGGGCGTGTGGGTTGTGGCTAGTCGTGCATGGAGAGGTGGGTTTTGATTTTGGGTGGGTTTAGATGGGGTTCTAATTGGCGGAAGGAGATCGGGTGGGTTCCGATGGAGTTTTGATCGGCGTGGGTTCTGTGGAGATCGGAGTTTTGATCAGCGTATATGGAGATCGGGTTTTGATTGCGTGGGTTTCATTCCGATGGGGTTTTGATAGAGTGGATTTTCCAGTGGCCGTGTGGCGTGGTGGTGGTGATTGGTGGTTTGTTGGGGTTCGGCGACAGTGGCGTGGGTCTGGTTTTTTACCGTGGGTTGCTGTGTTTTTTTTTTTTTTGGTGGTGTTGATGGTCGGAGAGGGTGGTGTTGATGGTTTGGATTTTTTTTGGTGTTGACGGTAGATTATGGGTTGCTGGTGGTGGTGGTGTCAGGTGTGTGTAGTGCAGCGGTGGTGGTGATTGTGGTTCTTGAACAGAAAGAAAGAGAGAGAATAAATAATGGGTTGTATTGTAAATTTTGGTGAATGTGAGATATATTATTTTATTGTGTTGAAATATTATTTTAATGAGTAGAATAGGAAAATAAAAGTTGGGATGTTGTGAGTATTGTAAAATTGTATTGTATAATTGATAAAGTAGCTTTTTGGAATGGTAAAATAAGATGAGATGGCAAAACCGGTTAGAGATGCTCTGACCTATTGCTTAATTGTAGGGTATTATCTTCTTTCAAAATTGGACATATGTCTACATCTTGTTGAGTGGACTATTGGACAGAAGCTTTGCACAAAGTGAAATTTTAAAGGCGAAAATATCATTTGGTCCTTATATTTTGGTAGCAGTCAATTTGGTCTCTATCGCCAACTCTCTAAAATTGACTACAAGTTGAAAATAATATGAATCATATTGACAGTGACTCCAAAATGCAGGAATCCAAATGATATTTTCACCACTTTTAAAATATGTCATTAGAATGCAGGGATCAAAATGATATTTTCACCAATTTTATAATATGTCATTAGTGCTAGACACATGCAAATTGTAATAAATCTAAAACTTTGGTAGAAATATAACATACATCATGCAATTGTTGTTCAAGTGATTTGTAAAGAAAAATCCACCCTAGAATAATGAATTAGAAAGGATTCTTATGATCTCTTGGGTATACCTTACCCTTAGATTAAAAAAAAAAAAAAAACACAAGCTTTTTTCGAATGTTAGACTAGAAATCTCTTCAATTTTAAAGTTGATTTTTTATTTCTACTTTTGTCGAGTATCATTGAGAGATAATTGTAAAGTGAATGTTCCCTAAAAATAACACCTATCCACTAAATAACATTTTAAGTTACTGTTCACCAATAGACTTCCAATGTTATGGATGTTTATCTATTACTCTAATTAATATTATTACTCCATATTATTTATCAAAAGAAATATTGGTATTATTATTAGATAAAATAAATTTAAATATTTAACTCTAAGTTTAGATATTCTTAAGCATTCGCATCTGTTTTTGCAAAAATTCTTGTTTATTTTAGCTTTTTTATTTTTTTTATTTTAGCATATTTATTTTTCAACGCACTCAAAATCTGATTATTTATTTTACACTATATTTAATTAAAATATTATTTTTTTTTCACACACATCGATCATCGTCCACTCTCTTCCATCATCCTCAAGATACATAAAAAAATAAAAAATTAAATGCAAAATGAATAGTGTCAATACAAAAATAAATGCAAATGAATAATATAAATGTAAATTTACAATAACAACTATATATTTATACACAATTTTACATAAACAGATGAGAATGAATTTTGGGTTTGATCCGCAAAAATGTGGTGCATCATACAAGTCATGACAACTATGGGTTTTTAATTTTTTGAAACGACAACTACGGTTTAGTCAGTTGACAAGCAGGTAGTACGCCAGCCGTCATGTGACTTTCCTTTTTCAAATATTCTGACTTAAACCTTTCATTTATAGTTTCAACTTTCAACATTTAATCTTTTTTTTTTTTTTTTTGATTGATTCAACAACAACATTCATCTTAATCCAATAGAACATGCATCTTTGACTTTGAGGCTCTAGTTTTTCAGCGTAGAGCTTTATGAGTTTCACTCCAAGCCTTCAAGGTCAGACAATCTCTCTCAACTTTTGCTTTAAGTTTTATGTATGTTTTGTGAATGTTGAAGTTCTTGATTTCCTGCTATGATAACTGATTTTCAATTATTTTTGAACTATAATAGACTTGAACTATGTTAAAGAACTGGGTTTTAATTTGTATGGATAATGGATGGTTTTGCAGGTTTAAGAGTTCAAGAATCTTGCTAGAAGAAAACAGGGTTTTGATTGCTTATTAAACGAGTATTGATTGTTTTAAAGCATTTTGGAGATTTGGGTTTTGATTTTTATATATGGGTTGGTTCTGTTCTGGAAATTCGTGGTTGTTGATGGGTGGATGGTGATCATTGCAAAATGGGCATCGTTGGTTGGCGAGTTTAAGTCTATTAGGTGGAAATTGATTCTGATTGCAAGTTTATTCAATGGAAATCAACCACATTACATACCTTTTTCTATGACTGGTCTTTCTTTGTTGTATGGATTTGTCAGACTGCAAAAGAGAGTTGGAATTATTGAAATTTGCTAAAGAAGGTGTTTTAAATGCTGTGAGGAACTTCTTTGAGCATAATTTTGTATTTATCTTCCATTCAGTCAAATTGGGTTATCACTGTAGCTAGTTCAAATCCAGGTCCTTGGTGAGCATATGAGAATGTGATCTCAATATTTTTAAATCATTAAAATCCATAACCAACCAATAAGGAAATCCCCATCACATACATTTCACATTGAGGATCGATTAGGATAGTCACCAAGGCTTCTTTGAATCTCTTTGATCATTGTTTTGAGCACATATTTTTCATTAGTGATTATATGGAATTACGGGTAGCAAGTTGATTCATGTGGCAATGGATGCTTTGGAATTTATTTCTTCAGCAACACAAATAGTGTCAAGTATGATAGGGACTATTAGTGCATTAAAACAAGCCTCTTGGGATCTTGATGAAGCTCCAAAGCGAATCAAAAGCCTAGAGGATTTTGTGTGCGATCTTGAAAATTTGACTCGCAGAATAAAGCAAAAGCATGTCTACAAGCTTCATAACCCTCAATTGTATCACCAAATTCAAAGCTTAAATGCCCTGGTCCAACGGCTTCATCCAAATATCACAAAGGCAAGAGGGATTGTGTCAAGCAGTAAGCGGAAGAGCCTGGCTAAGATAGTACAGAATTCTGTGGCTGGGGACCCACTTGGGAAACTAGCAAGCGCAATCAGGGGTGACTTAAACTGGTGGCTTGAATCTCAAAGATTGATGCAAGATGCTGAGAAGGTAATAGAATCCACTGCACGACACATCCCGGCTCGATTAAAAATAAATACTGAACATGGGTACCCAATATCTAGTAAATGTAATCTAATAAGGAATTTACTAGAACAAGAGGGTTCTCATTGGGTCATTCTGATTGTTGGGTTATCTGGTATTGGGAAGTCATGTATGGCCCGTCAAGTGGGTTCTGATCCACCTGCTAAATTTGTGGATGGCGCAGTTCAACTTGGCTTTGGACAATGGTGTAGTAGGGCTGCCTGTAACGGAAACAGGGCTGAATATCAGAAGCGTTTAGCAAGAAAAATTTGTAAATTTTTGGTGCAGATTGGATTTTGGAAGAAGATTGAAGATGAGAACACTGGAGATCTTGAATATATATGTTGCTTGCTTCAAGAAGCCTTATATGGGAAGAGCATTTTGATCCTTCTTGATGATGTATGGGAGCAGGACATTGTGGAGCGTTTTGCAAAGCTGTATGATAATGATTGCAAATACTTAGTGACAACAAGAAATGAAGCTGTCTATGAAATTACAGAAGCTGAGAAAGTAGAATTAGGCAAAGATGACACAACGGAAATGAGCAAGGCAATCCTTCTGTACCATAGCCTCCTTAGTGAGGAGGAGTTGCCGGTAAGAGCCGAATCTCTCTTTCTCTTTGTTTTGGGTGATTAGCACATAGCAGGATATGACTATCTCCAATATTTCATTCTTCATGCATAACCAAATATGCATAACAAAAAGGTGGTTAATTCAAATGCAATTTCATATCACTTTGGTTTTTGGGCATGTAGCGTGCATCAATACCTATACAATGGCAATCCCATTCACAACCATGAAGTTCTACTTTTTATTATTATACAGAACACATTTGAGTAATTTACATCAAACCAAACTTCAAAGATATGACTAGTGAATTGCAAGTTTCATGCTTACACAAACAGTTCACATTCATAATGCTAATCTTTGTTTTTTCCCAAAAAAGGAATGCTAGCTGAGTTGAACTTCTATTTCTAATAAATCTGCTAAGTCCAATGTTCTTACTTGTGAGCCAAACACACAAACTTATTCATTCTTATTAACAATCTATTATCAAGCTGATCCTTGGAGCACATATATATTTTAATTTTAGTTGTCAATTGAATCTTTACTATTGGTCCACTGGATTTTATGTTAAATCTTTTTAGCTAATTAGATTATTAGTATTTTATTTATTTCCCTAGATTTATTTATCAAAAGAAAAAAATAATTCCCTAGAGTCAAGATTATTTTTGTAATTCAATAATTTGGCTCTGAACCAAGTCAATTAGAGTTAAAATTTAGTCCCAATAGTCTATATAAGAATGTTGTACTCTTATGGTGACAAGTTATTGATGAATGAAATTTATATTAGAAATTTTCAATGCCTTAGTGCTAATTCAAGGCAATCTTAGCCATTGATTCCAAGGCATTTTATCTTGTACAGTGTTGATTCCAAGCAACCTTAAGTGCCAAGTCTCAAGTTTATCTTAATTTTTGTTCTTTGTTATTCTCAAATCCCTTTGAGAATTGTGTTGCATTAGTTGAATAATACAGGGAGCGCAAAGACAAATTTGTTTTTATTTGGTTTTAGAAGTCAAATATATTTTTACTATTGGTCCATTGTATTTTATTTTAGGTCTTATTAGCTAATTAGGTTATTAGTATTTTATAAAATTTCCTAGAATCAAGGTTATTTTTGTAAATCAATAATTGGGCTTTGACCCTAGTCAATTAGGGTTAGGATTTGGTCCTAATAGTCTATATAAGCATGCTATTGTTTTCCTATGAAACATGTTATTGATGAATATAATTTCTATGAGAATTTTTAAAAGCCTTGTTGCTGATTGCAGGAATCCTAGGTGTTGATTCCTAGGTTTATTTAGTTTTACATTCTTTGTTATTCTCAATTCCCTCAATTCCCTTTTGAGGATTTTTTGCTACATTAGTTTTGGTATTAGAGCTCGTTGTCAACCCCCTTTCACATGCAAGCCTGCTTAGTCCTTGAGTTGCATGTGTAGACCAAAAAGAATTACCAAAAAAAAAAAGTTTCCAAGATTCAAACCAAAGATTTCAATGGAATCCCTCCTTCTTGAGATCAGTCCAAGAGTGGGAGTTAGAGTCAATGGCTTCTAGATGATTCATGTGCTTCTAAATTTACTCAGGGAGGTGAAGACAATTTGGTTTGTTCTCTTTCCAAAGCCAGGATTTCAGTGTGAAAGATTATTACAAGGCTTTGAGAAAGGGGGGTGACATATTTTCCATGGCAAAGTATAAGGTGAGTAAAAGTTACACCACAAGTGGCCTTCTTTGGGTGGACAGCTGCTATGGATAAGATTCTAATGATGGATAATCATAGCTGACATCATAAATCATGCTGCATGAGTAAGTCTTATGAAGAATCAGTAGATCATCTTTTACTTCTGTCTGAGACAGATAGAAATTTATGGTCTTTTGTTCTTTGTTTATTTGGTGTGACTTGGGTTATGCCAAGATTTGTGACCAGTTTGCTGGCTTATTGGAATGAGCACTTTTAGAAACACCATAGGGCTGAAACTTGGAAGGTTGTTCCTTTGTGCTTGACGTGAACTATCTGAAGAGAAAGGAATGCCCACACATTTGAAGACAATCAACTGTCAGTGGTGAAGTTGAGATTTTTTATTTTTACCCACCTTACATGTGTGGGATCAGGCTCGACATCATTCTGTGATTCCATTGAACATCTGAATTTTAGATGTTGATTTCTTTACCTTTTTCTTTTTCTTTTTGGCTCATCCTTTGTATACTTCTCATGTACTAGAGGATGAGCCAAAAAGAAAAAGAAAGCTTAGTATTAACACAACACCATTAAATCAAAGAAAAAGAAAGCTTAGTATTATCTGTTATTTATAGTACTAGAAATCATATAAACATGGACTTCTTATGTGTATTAACTCATAATAAAAAATAAATCAATAGTCAGTCAATATTTTTTTGTGGTATGAAGTTTATTGTGTAGGTCCATAGAGTACTTCCATCCATCTACACCTCTTTAATGTGCATCCTCTGTAATTCTGGAACTACCATATGTGTCATGGCAGGAATCATGGCTGCTGTCACAGGAGTTTTTGTTTTTGTGGCCCATTGCGAAGCATTTACTTTTCCTATGATAGAGCTTATTTCAAACTAAAGTTTGTTTTAAGTAGTCCATTTCTGTATTATCTAGATTTCAACTGCCTGTGCTGTGCTCATTTTCTAATTGTTTCCTTTATTGTTTATTTTTCATTTTTTTCTAAGATTTCTAAGATTTACTTGTTTCATAGAATGTAGCAGAAAGCTTGCTTGAGCGCTGTGGCCACCACCCTCTTACAGTTGCTGTCATGGGTAAGGCTCTTAGGAAAGAAATAAGAGCTGAGAAATGGGAGAAGGCCATCACAAATTTATCCACCTTTGCCACATGTGCACCTGGTCCTGTCTCATATGTAAATGAGAAAGAAGCTGAGAACACACTAACCATTTTTGGGTCATTTGAGTTCAGTCTAGAAGCAATGCCTGGAGACTCGAGAAAGCTCTTCATAGCTCTTGCTGCTTTTTCATGGGCAGAACCTGTACCTGAAGCTTGTTTGGAGGCCATTTGGTCAGTTCTTGGGCAGGAGATGATGTTTCCTCTCATAGTCTGTAAGCTTGTTGAAGGCTCCCTGCTGATGAAAACTGATACAGATCCCTTGTATCAAGTGCATGACATGGTTTCACTATACCTTGACAGCAAGACAAATGATTCAGTTGTGTTTCTTGTAAATGAATCTAGTGATGAAAACAAAGCATTGATTTGCCCTTGGCTTTTTATTTTTGGGAAAGAGAGTGTCAAAAGAATTTCCGAGCAAAAGATAGAGACATTCCTCAGTGTTTTCGAAGAAAAGCAGGCTGTCACCACCATAGAAGCAATTATCAAGGCGCTAATGGCTAGCAAAACCATCTCCGATTTTGAAGCTAGCAGAGCAACCTTTGTTGGCATTTTGGGACCTAGAATTGAAGGCCTGATATCGTCCGGTTCACAGGGTCTTGTTGCAGTGTCTGCAGAAGCTATCACAAATATATTCAATAGAAGTGACTATTGCAATTACTTTCCATCATTTGAAAGTACTGGTGCAGTTGAGAAGCTGTCAATGATACTAGAAAACTGTGAGGACCCCAAGATCCAAACTAACATTTCAATTGTCCTTGCAAAGCTTGCAGAATTTGGAAGTTCCGAGACAGTCAATAAGGTGCTTCAGAGTATTCACTTTAACCAACTGGCTGATTTGCTCTCTCCAGATGCCGAGGAATGGCATGAGAGCATGTTCACAATATTGATGTCGTTGACCATAGCTGGAAAGTCAAAAGCTGTTGAGAGAATGATTGCTTGTGAAATTGATAAAAATCTAATTAAACTTCTTGAGAATGGAACTGAAGTAGTGCAACACCATGCCATTGTAACATTGAAGGCATTTTATGAGCTAGGAGGCTGTCCTACAAATGGCTCTCTTCAGCCTGCTAATCTGAACCTTTTGCCATGGCAAGTGAGGCTTCGTTTAGAAAGATTTGTTTTGTCAGACCAGAATGTTACCCTTTCACCAAAGCCACAAACTTTAGAAGATCTCATCCACATGGTACTCGACGGCAATTACAAGCAGGTAACGGAAGCAATGCAAGAGCTCATACCAATTGTTGAGAAAGCAGGGAACCCCAAAATCAGAGACATGATTTTAAACAGCCCCCTCATCAATAGGCTTTCTGAACTTTTGCAAAGTGGAAACTCACAACAGAGCTCAATGAAATCTGAATCTGCCTTTTTATTAATGAAACTAGCTTGCGCTGGTGGGGAACCTTGCATTAAGAAATATCTAGAGTATGATATTATTCCTGAGCTAGTCAAGATGATGCAGTGCACCATTGTGCAGCATCAGGATGCAGCCTATACAGCTCTACACCAGATGCTGTTTGGCAGTGGTGGGGTCCTGGTTTTAAAGAATATCTTTCAGATGGGTCTTATAGAGAAGATGGCTCACTCAATTGAAAGCAAATCAATGAAAACGCAGGAAATCAACGTGCACTGTCTTTTAGATATTGTTGAGCTGGGAAACAAAAAATGCTTGGAGCGGATGTTTTCTTTGCAAGTAGTGGAGAAGCTTGCAAAGTTAGAAAAATTGAGTGGGGGCTCTGGTGAAACTGTGGTTGGATTTCTCAAGGGAATTGATAAGTGCAAACATCTTTCGCAAGCGGAGCGTAAGGTTATGAAGCAACAAGTGGTTAGAAAAGTGAGGGTTGCCATGAAAGGCCATAAATTTGAAGCCCGAATTTTAGCAGCTTTAGATGCTTGTGCATCTGAAGGATCAATAAGAGGAGCCAGTAGTAGTGGTAGTGGTGGAAAGTAGAAACAAAAACTTGTAGATTCTAGTCAAACTAAAGAGGAAAGATATACTATGAGCCTGCTTCTTTGGCTCAAGGCCCTTTGCTTATTACAATACATTGATGAATACACATGAATTAAATGAATGAATTCAATTCTCAATCATTTTATATCAGCAAACTGTAAAATATATGACTTCAACTCTGTTCTCATAAATTGTCTAGAAGCTAAACAGATTTAGTGGCATTATCTAGGTCCCTCTCATCTCATTGTAAGTTTTCTCTATGAAATCCCCAAATCTGTGTACCAAGAAAACCTGCTATCACCGCCCTCTTTACTGAGTCATTCCATTTGGTTTCTTTTTGTTACAACTTGGACAAGTTGGAAAACAGAAAGTAGGTCTCTACAATCATTATTCCTCACTTGACATCAGAAACTCTTCTGTATTCAAACTAAATAAAGCCATTCCACTTCATATTGACCAACCAAACTCCCCACCCCACCAACCAATACCATCTTATTTTTTTGGACATTTCTTCAGCATGGGTTGGGTAGGTAAACTATATAAGAAAGCAGAATCCAGAATCAATCCAGGTGCAACCGAAGCTGGTGATCTACTCCTTGAAACACTCAAACAGTCTTAGAATTCGTTTAACACCATTGAGAATTTGAGATTTAGGTAAATAAAATTAGAGATTTTTGTTTGTCTTTTGCTTCTTTGTGGGTGAAAAAGGCAAGGATTACTGTAGCTTGGGGGCTTCTATGCAAAATCAGATAGTAACAGACCTGTGTACTGAAGCAGACAATTGAGACCTTCAATAGAATATGGATTATTCACAAATATACAACCTCCTTAACAAGCTTTGGAGGCAAAAGCCCAAGCACATGCTATTGACTGCTAAGCTGTTTGTTCTGTAGTCAATTTCAAGCGTGGTCCTTAATCCCACAATTTTAAAAAATGAATTGTGTTAATCAATTGTTGTTACATGAATTTCTTCTAAAAAACAATTGTTGTTACATGCGTGACGGCATAATAACCAAACATTTTTTCTAATGAAAAAATTACAAAAATTATTTTAAACATAAGCAGACCTATTAACCAAGTAATGGGTAATACCAAATCAAAATCTTAAATCCAAAATCACCAATTTGATAACTGAATCGCGTAAGAGAGAGATGTGTGTTCTACGATTCTATCCAAATTGGATTGGACCTAAGCCCGAAGACTTTTTGATTCCATAGTAGCAAATAGCAATAGCTGGGATTCTAAGAGCATTCTAATCAAAGGTGTTAAAAATGCTAAATGCTATTTTTTAGTATTTTTAGCACCTCAAATGATAAAAACACACCTACATCAAATATGCTAATTCTTAAAAATTTTAGCATTAAGCTACAATGGAGTCTCATCTTTGACACCCTACTATAGCAAGATGCTAGAGTTTTTTAATATTTTCTTTTTCTTTTTCTCTCTTTCACTCTCTCCTGTGCCGTGCCTTTCTTCTCCATTGCTTTCCTCTCTCTTTTTCTTTCTCCTTCTCTATGCCTCTCCGTTTCTCTTTGACTCTTGATCTCCATGTTAACTATGGTGAGCGACGCAACGACGAGGATGGTGCCACTATCCCTGTTTTTTCGAAGGCCTCGTCAAAGGTGTCGTGGACGTGTTCCCTGAGCGTGGCTTCCACTGCCAGTGCCATGCTGGACATGAGATGCTCCGGGTGTGGATGGGTTTTGCTGGGTTAATTGGGGTTTGCTAGTTGTAGGTGTGGGTTGATTCCATGGTGTAGGTTGTTTTGTGGGTGTTGGGTTGATTCGGTGGTGTGGGTTGATTTGTGGGTGTTGGGTTGATTCCGTGCTGGGTGTTGAGTTGATTTGTGGGTCTGGGTTGATTCAATGGCTTTGGGTTGTGGGTGTGGGTTGATTGATTTGGTGGTTGGTTGTAGTGGTTTGTTGTGGGTTGTGCTGTGTGTTGAGGCAGTGGGTTGTCGATCTCTCTCTGATGGGTGTGGGTTGATTGATTCGATGGTCGGTTGTGGATGTGGTGGTGGTTGTGGTATGTGGTATGGGTGGATGTGGATGTGGTGGGTGTGGTGGGTGGATGTGGAGGTTTTTTTTTTCTCTGCTATTGTTTGTGGTTGTGGTGGATCTAGCTGGAGGCGACGATGGTGGGTTGATGTGGTGGTTGTGGTATGGGTGGGTGAATGTGGTGGCTGGTGGTGCTGGGTTGAGAAAGAGAGAGAGAGAGAGAGAGGAAGAATAAAAAATGAATAAAAAATAATAAAGAAATGATATTTAAATGAAGTGTTAAAAAAAATAGAAGTTTTGATGTAAAGGATATTGTAAAGTGATGTGTTATATGTTATAAAATTGGTGTTTTAGATGCTAAATGCTAAAATTTTTAAGATGTTTGATGGGAATGCTCTTAGATATTCAAGATCGAATCGGAAGCTAACTTCCTACTCCCAAACTTTCTGGTCCACAAAACAGAAACCCATATATAATTTTCTTATTCTTTCTCCAATATGTGCCTCTTGTGATGTGTTATGCTCTCAAAATAATTTTCAACAACCTCAAGTCTCAAGACTACGATAATATATATATATATTTATATATATTTTTTGGTCTTTTGAAATTTGGGTTGCTATTTCATATATATAGATTCTTCATTCTTGTACTAAACTGGTCTAGGGCTCACCCTCTCCTCCTCTTTCTTACGCAATTCAAGGCCTGTTTGGTTGTGTTATTTAAACAACAGTTTTCGTTGTTTAAACAACACAACACGTATTTCCACTACACTTTTTCACCTATACGTATTTCCACAACACTTAAACAATGTTATTAGAACAACATTACCAAAGATTTTGGAGATTTTTGGATTTTAGTTTTTTTTTTTTTGATTTGGTATTACCTGTTATTTATTGGGCGGGTCAAGTAATTTTGATATTAATGGGTTTTCTTAGGTTTAAAATAATTTTTTCACTAAATAATGCCACATCATTAAAAAAATGACAGGTTACCACTAACATCAGTTAACAAAAATGACTATTACAACTCCTTTTTAAAACTTGAGAGACTAATAATTCTTAATTTTTTTTTATTTATTTTATATATAGGAACTTACTTGAAACTTGAGAAATTAATTGTGCTCACAAAGTAAACTTCAAGAAGCAATAATGTAGTTTTGCTTAATTTAATTGTACCTAGAAAAGTTATAAATAAAATAACCAAAAAAATTAGAGGGATATGCATAAATTCAAAAAAAAAAAAAAAAAAAAAAAAAACGTATGGATTTAAGCTTATCCAAATTCACTCTTTACTACAATTCAAATTCATAAAATAAAAATAAAAATAAAAATCTTGAAGAATTTTTTTAAAAGTTTAAACTTGAAGAAAAAATGCAAACTTTTTCTAACAAGTCTTAAAATAAATAGTGGTTAGTGGTTAAAGTAATTCTAGAAATTCCCCTCGTTCCTTTCCTCAGCTTAGTAGCTTTAGAGGATACAAGAAGTGCATGGAATACATGTTACACATAGTTAGCCCTTTTACCAGAAGACCACCTGAATTTCAAAAGTCTAGTGGGGACTACTATGGGACTATGGGACGAAACGAATTGGAGCTCTTCCCTAAAGAACTCAATTTAGGGTTAGGATTCCTTGATGATTCAAGATAGTTCTTGATGATTGAGATGCTATAATTTGTTGTCTAGGCTCTTAGGATTCAGGCATAGCCTTAGAGTTGGGTGGATTTGGTGATTGGCAATGGTTCTAAGGTCATAGATGTTAAAAATATGAAATAATTGTTATAATTCCTTTAGTTAGCTAGTTGGTTGAGATTAGTATGAGTTAGTTAGGATTTGAGCACATGTAACTCATTTAACACATGGCTTAATTCATAGAGCACATACTGAATTATCATGTAGCTCATTTAACATATGGCTTAATTCATAGAGCACATGTTAAATTAACTAGCGAATAATCTTGAGCCATGTGGGCCAATGACATTATAGCTAGTCTCCTATAAATACATGATTATAATTTAGCATTAGATATCAATAGAAGATAAACCAATTTCTTAGTGCATTAGTGCATCTCTCTCTCTTAGTCTCTTTCTTTTTCTATGGAGGGTGATTACCTCAAATTAAGTTAATTTCCCTACAGTTCTCATTGATTCCCCTATAATTCCCATCAATCTCCATTAGGAACCACTGGGTTCCTAAAAATTGGTATCAGAGTAGTCGATCTTGATACGGACGAATGTGATTGAAGAGAACTTTGGAAAGAATTAGGGCAAACGGCAAACGAAGTTTTAGAGGATGTCAAGACTTTGTATGAATCTCACAATGTCGTTTTAGAGAAAGTCAAGGCCTTGGTTGAATCTAACAAAGCCATGAATGAAGAGCTCTCAAGATTACAAGAGGGTCTCAAGAACATGATGAAAGAGGAGTTACAATCTCTTAATTCAATGAAACTCGAAGAACAAATCAATTTCCAAGAATCTATTGCTGTTGTTGCAAGCTGGGATGTTGCTTTTTGTGTCAAAGTGGATGATGATATACATGTACATGCTGCCCTTGAAGTTTAGTCCAAAGAACCAATAAAGAAGGTGATGATGATCTTCCAAGAACCAATTCTTGATGCACCAATGGAGACTTCCATTCAAGAGTCTATGATTCAAGAATTGGCAATCCAAGTGTCAGTGATCCAAGAATCCAAGATGCAAGTGCCAACAATTTTAAAGATTCTAGAATCAAATGAGGTCTTGAGGATACAAGAACATTCTAAGGTTTAAAGAACCAATGAGACCTTGAAGATTGAATAACCATTGAAGGCTCAAGAATTCGAGCAAAGTTTGATGATCTATGAAGAGAAAACCTTCATGTGCACGGGATCGCTTGTCAAAGGGAAATGCATGAATATGGTGATCAAAATATCGCTAAGGTATTGGTCCATTGGAAGATCTCCTTTGATTAAGATACTGTAAAGTTGTGATTTACAACTATTTTGTGTTGGCTTTAATTCCGTGCCAAATTTGATTGTAATTTTGTTCAATCTTATGTACCATGTATTTTATGTGGGATTTCATTGTATGGGTTGTGTGTGTGAGAGAGTGTGAAGACTTAAGACAAATTGAAGATCAAAGGAGTTTTCGTGGGTAGCTCGCGAGAAGCCTTCCCGCGAAGTGAAGCCATGTGCTCAGCACATGACTAGAATGCGAAGAGTCATGACAGATGATGACAGCTGGTTTTCGCGAGTATTTCGCGGGTAAGGCTTTCCCGCGAGATACCCGCGAAATATTCTGTTTTACTATTTTGTCATATCTGATACACCATATCTCTACCCACACTATATATACCCACATTACCCACATATTGAGAAGTGTGCTTTCAGAAAGAAAACCCTAGTCATAACCCTTGAGAGTTAGAGATTGTCATACCCACAATCCTCTAAACAATTCATTGTGATTTTTCTCAACTTCTACCTCTCCATACTGCTAAGCTGTTTGTTCTGTAGTCAATTTCAAGCGTGGTCCTTACATGAGGCTGATTGTAGAAGATTTTTAGCATACCATCAAGGTTCATTCTTGGTAATGACCAAAACATAAGTTCAAAAAACAGCATTATGTTGTAACAAATATGTACACAGTGCCAAAAGTAACAAACATCATCAAGCACCACGGGTAAGAAATGCTTAAACATAACTGATCTCTTCTCTACATTTACATTGAAAAGGATAAACATTAAGAAATAAGGTGTCAAGTCAGCTTGTGAGCTCCTCCATCAAACCCTGTTATCAAAGGAAATAAGAGAGGTTAAAGAAACTCCCAAAAACCATTCTGAAATGAGAATTCAAGTTAAGAAGTTAATGGACAACCCACCCTTGAGATAAATTGCTCAGCATCAGTTCGTTTAAGAAAGTGCATTGAGTGGCGAGCAAAATTGGTTGTCTTATCGTCACTTAGTACCACGCCAATATCATCAAGAACTCTCACCTGGATGTAGGGATCTTTGGGTGGCACCATATCCTGCCAAAGAAGAGATATAGGTGTTACATTTGAGATGCAAAATCATGCCATATAAATAAATTTAATTTTAAAAAATTCAGAATATGGATACTGAACTCTGTAGCATTGATAATCACATAAATAGAAGCTGTAATTTGCCTATGTGTGGAAGTTTGAGAGGGAGAGAGAGAGGTTACCACAGTCAAATCAAGGTCAAGTCTCGACATGTATGATTGCAAAGCTCCAGAATGTTTCTTAAAATACTCTTCCTCTGTGTGACTGAGCTTCTCTTGAATTTGTTGAGGAAGCACGGGCCCTACCTTCCATATCAAACTCCGTATAATTTCTGCTCTGTTATACCTGCATAGTTATCAAAAGACCATACCCATGATAACTGGTGAAGATGATAAACCTTCATTGAAAAAGGAAGCTAGAAGCTGTTTGCATATAAAAAAATCCACAGCAAGCAAGAGATAATTACATATATGCCATTAGACAGCGCTTATTGCGAACCAAAGAAAGGTGGTGGATGAGTGCTCCATAGTGATCTGCATTTCTAGTTGTTTGTACATCCAATCCGTCTTCCTGCATTTTTCTGTAATAATATAAAGTTATACAAGCCATCAAACCAAACTGATGTTTTTTATTATTGCATATGAAATGGTAATAGAAATGGTAGCTGTATGCAAAATTATAGTCAATGAATGAAAGGAATTCCCAAGAATAAATTCCAGCTGAATAAGTTAACAAAATTTTCAACTCGCCATTTTGCTAATATTACAAGGTTATAGTTGAGAATTTCTAGACCACACAACAAAAACAGGTAGGCTGATATGACAGTATAAAAAGGTATACATGGTGGAACAGTAACAAGCATAACAGGAAATTAACATTACCTTATCAGGGACTGAAGCTCGAGGTGATGCTGACTACTTTCTGCAATCACTTGATCAAATAGGTCGCTCTACAAGATCATAGTAAGAAAAAATTGAGTTAGAGGCATCACGGCAATGTAATTGAAGGGAGAGAGAGGATGATGGGAATGTTAAATCCTAAGAAGTTGACACAACATGTACCAAGAAAAAAAGTTTCACACTATTCTATCAAAAGACACTTTGGAGACATGATCAAAATAGATAATATGAGTGCTTCCACAATTGGGCATCCAAAGTATAGCTCCATGACAAAGATTGCCATGTCCCATACAAGAAAACAAGTGCGCTCATAAAACATTATGGCCACCAAGGCTTAAAAATGTGAGCCAAGCAAGTCAAAAAATTCCAAATTTCAAGGAAGGCGTTCAAAGAACAAATAAAAAATTGAAGATCAACTTCTAGGTCCCCGATCAGATTACAAGCATTATCAAGCATTAACAAAGAGTGCACTTATCATTCAATCAACAAGCATTAACAAGATACTGTATGTTTGGCAAAATGCCTATTCTATTAAATATGAGAAATTATAAACCACCAAAGATTATGGCCAAAAGAAAAGCTACAATGATGGAATTTATCTAAATAAAACATATCCAATAAAAGGTTAGTTATAGACCAGACAGGAAGGCACAAAAGGAAGAAGTATTGTTATAGAACTAATAGCACCAACCACATACCCATTAATAAAACTATGTCAACAAACCATCCACGTATCACCAAATTTTGAATAATTATAATAAAATAAGATAAAATAAACCAACCAGGTGGGGTATTCACACTTTACAAAGACTACTTTGGATATGACGTGAGTGTCAATTTGGTCCTTAGACACTTGAGTAGTATTTTCCGTTAAAGCCTAATGAATATAACCATGTGATGGAACATGGTAATAATGGCATCTTAAAATTATTGACAAAGAGGTGGAAAATATGTGCACATCATGCAGGGGCGGAGCCAGGAATTTTTGTTTGGCGGGGCTAAATTGCAACTCTAATATATTTATCAAGACAACCCCCACATACACACTTTTTTATTTGATAAGTTATATATATACACACACTAAACAACAACAAAAAGAGTTTAGTAATTTCAATCAAAATAATGTTTGGTGGCGATCTTTCATAAAATAAAATTCATTTTTACTATTTTTATAGTGAAATTCTTAAAAAATTTCATTTTCGATACAAATTACCAAATTTTATACTAAAGTAATAAAAAATCTTTCAATTGAACTAATAAAATTTTCAAAAACATGAATGATCCAAAACTTGGAGGATTAAGTTAGGCTTCAAACATATTTGAAGCTATCTTGCTCTAACCCATTATGTAGTAACTAAAGTGACATTTCATGTGTAGTTTTAATGACATTATTTTTTTAATGAGTCAATGACTTGTTAATCGCCACATAACTAGTTGAAAAAGATATAGATTTAAATATGTTTGGTGCCAAACTTTATCAAATATTTAACAGATATAAGAGCATATTTTACAATAAAAAATATAATTGTGAAAAATAATGTTATGTCTCTATAATTATTAGACCATTTTTTTTTTAAGAGCATCATTGGACTAAATCAAATATTTGGGGGGGCCAACTCTTATTTTTGTAGACTAAATTTTGAAAACATTAAAATAATTATATATATATATATTTAAAAAAATTTCAAAATTTTGGCCCCCCCACCCTTACACATAGCTACGCCTCATCATGTGATTAAATCTGTTAATTTTTAACCAAAAAAAATATACTACCAAAAGCTTGAATTCGTCACAAGCCTAACGTCCATAGGGTTAATTTCTCAAATCGGAAGTCCAAGAACCAAATTGACACTACATCAAAGTTGAAGAAGGGTAATATTTGTGCCCAAAAAACAATTTCATCAAATTCACAGCCAGATATCACCAAATTTTGAGGAACTGAAACATACCCACCAAATGAATTTCCAAATATTTCCCCAAAAAAAAAAAAGCTTCATCCACCCATTGCCAAAAACTTTGTATATATTAGGACACCAAACAGCCATGTCCTTTTGCAATACAAGCTAAGCATATTAGAACCATGTCCGGAGACTTACATTGTAAGGAGTGAGCTGCCCCTTTTCACCACTTGCAAGTTCTTTCACCAGCTGGCATGCCTTTCTCCCATACATCTTTCAATTCAAAGAAAACGCCAACCCCACCTTAGTCTTCAAATTCACCAAAACTATGCAGCACAAACCTACACTCATTGAAACATTTTGTCGAACACTTGTTAGGCATGTGAAAATTAACAACATCCAAAATTTCAAAGTAAACCCAACAACATAAATACAAGCAGACATACATAAAAGCATTCATTTTGTGCATATAAGGTGAAATGAAAAAAAAATAAATTAAAGACTAAAAATTTTTTAAAAAAATCTGGAATTTGTTGGGACGAGTATAAACACTAAAAAGGTTTGATCTTTTTGATAAGTGGTGATAAGTAACAAAAGGGTTTTGAGATTGAGAATTGGAAGTACCTATTTCAGAGTTTGGTGGGAGAGAAAAACAGAGAGAAAGTGAAGTTGACTTGACGGTGCCAAAAATGTAAAGTTGCTAATGAAATGTGGTTCACTGGCTTTTGGCGGTGCCAAAAATTTCAAATTTACCGCCAAAAGTAATTTGACTTGACTGTTTGGATATAGGAATTAAGAATGTCTGGATTTGGGATGGGATTTTTCCTAAACCATGACAGGGTTTAATTGATCCCGATCCGGACTACCCAAAAACCCGGGTCAACATTATTAACAAAGAAAATCTAACCAGTAACCTTTAGCTATTGTCCTGGTCAATACTCTATCGACTATAGACCAAAAATGTAGTTATTTATTTATTTGAAGAAACATATATAATTTAGAAAAACAAGTATAAGGGCCAAAGGGACCAAGATCACTTTTTTTTTTTTTTTTCCTTTTTTAAGAAGGGGGACCAAGATCACAACCCTGTAGTTTTTATTTTATTTTTTATGTTGTATCCTGTAGTTGAAACTTGAAAACAAAGTTTATAATTTAAAAACTTGAAAGAGTAAAACTTTCATCCAGTGCTCTACACATTATACATTATATGGGACATCAATTTGACATGTTATTAATTTAGAACATGTATTGTGTATGATGTGTCTCGTACTCCTGTCTAATATACAGAAGTATTGGATGTAACCGAAGTGTAACCGAAGCTCATATGGTCTCATCTAATAGACTAATATATAGAAGTATTGGATGTAAACCAAGATAAAGAAATGTTATATGATGGTTATTTTAAGCCATTACTTTAAAACGATGTTTAATAATTTCAAAGGGAATCAATCTCAAACACAACTCACCTGGAAGGCTCCAAACCAAAGCAAATCAAACATCACAACCCAAGTCGATTGACCATTTAAGCTATCAGGGATAGACTGAGACGGATGCTATAAAAAACCAATTATTGCAATTCCCAAGTGGCGTTTTAAAAAAAAGAAAATGTTTAAAGAATTTTATATGATTTTAAAAATAATAATTATTATTATATGGGTTTTTACTTTTTAATCATGCTGCTAAAAGTCTTCAACGTGTTGGGTTTGGCATGTAATTAACCTTTGATTCGTTATATAATTCATTTTGATTAAATAGGTATATTCAATTTAACCATTTATTAAAGCAAAATCTTATCTCACCTGCAAGCCTAATTACAAACATATAATTATAGACAAAATATCAATACACAAAAATTATATCATTTGTATAATATTTAACTTTCATTTTTTATTATAAAATAATACACAAAAATGAGTTTTGGATCCGATAGTTTTTTTCTTTTTTTTTTTTTTGGAGAGGAAACGATAGTAGACTTTATTAATTATGAAATATGATATACAATGGGGAAGAGAAACAGAGACATATGATCACTTTTTCTCTTTTGCAACACTAGCATACGCTAGAATAGCACGATTACATCGTAAAAAAAGAAAGAAAAGAAAAAAGAAACAAAGAAAAAACCTTCAAAATCCAAACTACTATAAGAAAAGCGAATCTTCACTTGAATGCCCAGAAATCCTAAAAAAAAATGCCAAACGACACCTTCCTGGACATCAAAGTGATGATTTTTTTTTTTTTTTTTTTTTTTCATCTTAGGAGTGTCTTCATGCCCGGCATGGTTGCCGTGCAACCTCCATCGATCCCATAGTTGACACAACACATTGCTCATTCTCTATATTTCTATGTTTCTTTTCTCCCTTAACACCAGTAGTCTCCTTATTCATGTTTTCTACTTGCTTCCTTTTTTGCCCAGGTTCCACATCAACAATTGAAGAATTAGTAAGAGTTTGAGGTCTTGTGGTAAGCCTCTTCCAATTCCTCATTGCTTTCGGGCTTCCAATTGTAGACTTTTCCATGGGCTCAACTTCTTTTGAGCTATGCAAGGATTGACTCACACCTTTATCTTGATTACCACTTCTTTTGAGCCGACCGTTACTAGTATTCTTGTTTCCTTGCATGTTACCACAACCAACCTTAAAACATATCTCTGATCCCTCAAAACCCGGTGAAGATATTTGCTCATCTTGCCCCGAATTAATACTCCTTTAAGTGCATGAACTTTTCACTAGCATAATCCACTGGGACATTCACCCAATTTTTGGCATCCTCAGGGGCAACAATTATCATTGCCTCAGGCTCCGCTTGGGAGTTCATAAGGGAATGGAATAGAATGGAATGAGATGGTCATAAGGGAATGGAAAGGAATGGAATGGAATAGAATGTATTTAAGTAAGGGAAAGGAATGGAAAAGAATGGAATGCAATGGAATTAAGTAACCTTGATTGGATGTTTTAAAATAAAGGAATGGAAAGGAATGAAAATGAATGGAATGTAAGTAATCCTGTTTGGGAGCAACATGGAGAGAATGAAATGAAATCATTTTATGACAATATTACTATTAGACCCCTATTTTAAAATAAAGAGTTGAATATATAGGGGTATTTTGGGAGTTTTAGAAAAAAAAATCATTAAATCTAATTCCATTCCCTCCCATTCCTCCCAATTTCGGAGGAAATGAAAATTTGAGGTTTTAAGGGAATAGAGAGGAATGAGTGTTCCCTCCTACCCATTCCATTCCCTCTCACTTAAACTCCCAAACAAGGGAATGGACTTTCCATTCCCTCCATTAAAACTCCCAAACAAGAGAAGGGAAGAATATTCTAAAATTATTCTTTTTATTCCTTTCCATTCCATTCCATTCCTTCCTCCCAAGCGGAGCCTCAGAGTCCTTAGCTATGTCAACCTCATCTTCAACAGGAATGCTATCAACGTGGGATAGAGTTGTTAAGAGGTGGGTGAGTTTCAAATTCAAATTTTGAGGACCTACTGTTTCGTGGCTATCCATATTCGAATTTTGTACTCCCTGAATATCCGGGTTTGATCCTTCCACTTCGCTTGGACTTCGGGCACCATCCTGGTCATCAGTTACGGTGGTCACCACCGTATTGGATGAGTGTGTTTGAAGCTTAAACCCATTTGCTCACCCCGTGGTGGTTCACGTCGAGGAGGACTCTTCTTTCTTCCATCCGATCCATCCCCTAACTTCCTTAAGCCTGCTTTCAGCCAATCACCGTATGGAAGTTCACTCTGAGTTGAACATCTAGGAGTTGAACAATCTCTCGCCTCATGACCCAGGCAGCCACATTGGAAACACAGCCCAACAAGCCTTTCATATCTAAAGCCAATACGTACCTTATCACCTTCAGGATTAACAACGAAACCACCTTGACGCAACGGCTTGTCAATGGCAATCTCAACTCTGATCCTAATGAACCGGGCTTGTTCCGACGTAAAAGCCTTATGATCAATCTCCACCACTTGTCCCAGGCCCTTACCTATGTCCCTAGCTGCCTCTTCGAATATCAAGTCGAAAGGTAAACCCCATGCCTGTACCCAAATAGGAAGCACGGTAAAGGTAATTGAGTTCGCTGTCATTCCCCTCTCCCATCGACGAAGTACCAGTGGATGATTATCAAAACTCCAAGGGCCATTGTTCAACATCCACTTCAGTTGGCTGTCCAAAGTAAACTTAAATTGGAACAAGCCATCCCCGACGTCCACAATCCTCAAGTTTGTACCAAACTTCCAAACGGACCGAAGAAGCTCTTTGGCAACTCTCTGATTATATGGCCTTTTTGTAAGGAAACAACCAAAGAGACTAAGTGAGCATTGTTCAAGAATTTTCTCCCTATGAGTAGCCCCCACTGTGATAACTTCGCCTTCTTCCTCAGTCAACGTGATACTCTGTAACTTATCTATGAAAACAGAGTCCATAGTTTAGGTGAAAAGAAAGTAATATCTAGGGGTGTTGTATTGCGTAAGAAAAGAAAGGAAAACAAAATCAAGAGCTGGAAAAAAAAAATTAACTCACACAGCGTAAGAAAAGAAAGGATTGGATTGCGTAAGAAAAGAGAAGACAACGAAATCAAGAGCTGAAAAAAAACTAACTCACATAGTGTGAGATGGAGCACTCACCCAGAATGAGAAGAAAGACTCACCCTAGGTGAGAATTAAATGATAATCCTCATTTAACAAAAATTTTGGCATATAGTTTTTCTTTTTGATAATTCAATAATTATAACAAAGGAGAAATGATTTAATCCCTAAAAGTCTTTATTGAAAATAATAAAATATGTCAATTGAGTTCTTGAAAATTTAGCAGAACAAAGAAAATGTGTAATATATATAAATAAATATATATATATTTTTTTGATGGGACAAAATGTGTAATATATTGAATGAAATTTTCAAAATATTATAAGTGTTGTAACATTAACAAAGAATCACAGAGTGTAGCTTGATCTTATATATATTTATAGGGTTATGTTTGAGTTACACTATTGACAATGTTAAATTACTTAATAATTTTTTTATTGGATATGTGTTTTGATAAATCTAGTTTTGGATTACACTTTCACCTTCTTTTTTTTTTTATAGTTAAACTAGATATATAACATTAATCACAAACAAATCTATTACAAAATAGTTCAATTTTGTCAAAAGTGAGCAAAGGTCCCACCACGCATGTGTAATTCATCAAAAATAACAAAGTCTATGGGTTGTAAAAACTAAAGATCCAATTTTTGCTATGCTATTTGCACACATATTAACTTCTTTGATTTATGAATAATATCCCCACGGGTTTCCCATTAAAAAAAAAAAAGAAAAAAAAAAGAAAAGAAAAGAAGATATAATCTACCGTAAACTTTTAAATATATTAAAGATTAATAATTATGCCATCTATTAATTATTTAAATTTACAAGATTTAAAAAAAAAAAAATTTATATACGAAACAAGTTTAACCCGTCTCTATTTAGTTAATTAACATTATACAAAATAAAAAGGAGTTAACCTTGTATGACACATATATCTAACAATTTAATTAGTGGCTCCTAAAAATTTCGTAAACGCATTTTCCTGACAACCAAAACGGGAGATAGTCTCCAAATGATGGAAAATGAAAGTATGTCTTTATTTTGAAGAGAAATGAAAAGTTGACCAGGTTTTCAGAAATCATGCACCCTTAGTTTATCAAAATTTATATAATACTATACTCAGTTTCATAGTTCTATTTCACTCTCCCAATTCAATAAGAGAGGACAAAACCTTGACATCAACATTTTGGTATTTTCCATCACATGCAAGAGGATAGCTGACAGAAATAATATTAATGAAGCTTTGGCTGCTCATCCAAAAAACCAAAATAATGAAGCTTTAGAACGACAGTTTCTTGTTTTCTACTGATTTTGTAAGATTTCACCTACTTTTTATTTTTTATAGGGGAAATTTCATCATACATTTAATTTTGTCAGCATTGAGAAAAATCATTTTCAATTAAAAAAATAGTTCTCTTCATAACCTTTCAAGAGTATGACGGATCATGAATTCGAATCCTATTGTTTATTATAATATATATAAAATTTAAAAATTTAAAAAAAATTTAAAGGAGAAGAAGCACAAGAGCAAACTAGTAAACATAACATTGTAATTAACAAGAACTTTTCAATGAAGAATTGTTCAATAGATCACTTTCCAAGAGCTAATTATCACCATGCTTTAAAGTAATAAGACATGACCTTTTCCAAGAAAAAAAAAAAAGTGACTGAATGTTGGGATGCGTTCATCTAACAAATTTCTCACTAAAAACCAAAAGGCATGAAAGGGATAAAATATAAAATGTCTAATATTTGGAAGGGTGAGACTTGAGAGCAAGGGCAGCATATTAGAGCATTAACATCGGTCTTTGTAAATTTTGTTGTCTATTTTAACATAACAACTTACCTTTTCTCTTTTACACGACCACTTTTCCAAACAATCCATTTTAGATTATCTATTTTATACTACTTTTTTTTTTTTTTTGAGTAATACTACAATTCATTAAAATAATATTTTTTTATCATTTTTTTTAATCATTCTCTCAATTCATATATCTCTCTCTTCCCTCAACCAATCTTCCTCAATCTACCACCCCCACCAACAAAACCCAGTCAAAGGGCTCAAAGCAATACCAAAAACAAAACTTGTACATTCTATCATCAATTCCGGCAAGCCCACAAAATTCCACCAAGCTTGAACATCAATTCCAACAAACCCACAAATCCCACCAAGCTTGAAGCCAAATAAGAGAAAAAAAACCTAGTCAAAGGCTCAAAGCAAAACCAAAACAAAACCCACAAATTTTATCATCAATTCCAGCAAACCCACAAAATTCTCAAATGTCAAATACCCAAATCAAATCTAACCTAAAACAAATACCAAAAAAAAAAAAAAAAAAAAATTTCTCAGCCCAAGTCACTTCCTTGCTTGATATTTGCGATGGCTTTGGAGTGGTGGAGTTCATCGAAGCTTCGGTAGTGGCAGTAGCATTGGCTGTGTTTGCTGCAATGGTATGGTTGAGATGTGGGTTTTTCTTTGTGGGTTGGGTCTTGATTATGGGTTTGTATAGGTGAAGTATTTTATGTTGAGATTGTGTGGGGATTTTGTGTTTGGAGGGACATAATTGTGTAGGTGAAGTATTTGAGGATTGGTATGTGTGGAGATTTTGTGTTTATAAGAGAGGGGGAAAATGGGCTTTTGCCCTTATTTTTTAAAATATTCAGCAAATTGTTCCTGTTTTGAAACTATTAAGTATTGTGTCCCTGTTTTGAAACTTGATTTTCTAAAAATCGAGTTTTAATGTAACTCGATTTTATGATTATTGAATTTTAGGTAAGTTTTCCCCTAGAACTTGATTTCAATAAAATCAAGTTCCTACTGGATTTTTTAAATTGGGAAAAGCCATGGGTGCTCCTCTAGTGTTGCAAAAACTTACCTAGAACTCGATAATCATAAAATCGAGTTCTATGGGAAACTCGATTTTCTAAAAATCGAGTTTCAAAATAGGGACATGGTGCTTAATAGTTTCAAAACAAGGACATTGTGCTAGATATTTTAAAAAATAAGGGCAAAAGCCCATTTTCCCCTAGAAGAGAGCATGTCTGATGAAGTAGAGAGAGAAGAGAGTGAAGGGAAAGTGACGCGAGAGAGAGAGAGAGAGAGAGAGAGAGATCAGATCTATGGAGAGAGAAAATAATTATAAAATACAAATGAACAGTAACTGTGTAAATATACATGGTTACTGCAGCTAATTTGGATATTTAGACAACTTTGGCTTGACTGACGTGGAAGATTTTTGGGGCAAAAAGTGTAAAACTTGCTTCTTTTTGTATTTTACAAAGCCTGGTGTGATTGCTCACTGATCGAAAGACTAAGTTTTTATGCCTTGAGTTCATATTTGTACAACGAATAATATTTTTACATTTTAGAAAAATTAAAATGGAATCTTTCTTCCAAAAAAAAAAAAAAGGTGTTTGGAATTAAAGTTGTACTCAATTATCTATTATATAAGAGATTCTTAACTAGAGTTCAAGTGATAGTTTAGTGGTGATGATGAGTGATGACATCCTTTATAATATCTCATGTCTAATTTTTGAACCCCATCTCCGCCTCCTTCTCTCCTGTTATCTACCTATCTCAAAACAAAAGAGAGAACCTATTAAATAGTTTAAATTACAAGAGAACTTTACCATTATATAATAAAAAAATTGTGGCCCCATTAACTTTGATAAGGCCTCGTCCTATCACAACCTTGCTCATATGTAAATATATACACTACCATTTTCCTATATGAAGTTGGCTTTCTACTAAGGAAGTTCATAGACTCAATACTATACTGGGAAATATATCGTACTAGCTATTAAATCAATACTGGTACTCCTCTAAAGTATATAGAAAAAATACCAAGTTGCACTGGTTGTACTGGGCATATTTCAAGTGTTTCGACCATTATTGGCACAATAAAAAAATTTTAAAAAATGAATTTTTTATAATAAAAAAACATGTTATTTTAAGCTAATGTATTTGTTAATATACTTAGGCTAATTATTAGGCTTATAAAATATGTTGATTTTAAATTTTTTGTTGATATTTAAACATATATATAAATTTATACATGTATCAACTGGTATCAATCAATACTAAAATATTTCGTTCCTCTAGCCAAACCGAAACAACCTTCGTTAAATTGACTCCCTTGATTCTACATGTACATTGTCATGGTCTCCTAAGGTGTAATGGCCACTATAAACAAGTTCATGATTCCAACAAGTAGGGACCAAAAATACACTCAAAACAACAAGTCAAAACAAAAATTCTCCATATTTCAAGCTTGCGAGATGCACAAAGTAACTCACATGTAAAACAAGATAAGGTTAGCGATGAACATTGAACACACACACACACAATAGAGTAACATGAATAAGAAAAACCCTAGATGCAAATTTTATATGGTGCGAGAGTAAGTGTCATGAAGCCCTCGTTTTCACCATTTAAAAAAAAAAAAAAAAAATGAAGCCCTCGTTTTAGTTTAGATCACATGTAAATAACTCAATTTAAATAAAAAAATAAAATGTTTTTTTATGTATTTATCTTTTATATGCTTCGGAAACTATTGAAGCATGCAATTTCTTTAAAAGGTTAATTATATGCATGAACATATGATTAACTAAAACCCTAGATCTACATGTTTGAATTAAATTCCAAATTTAAAGGTTCAAATTAAATTCCTTGATCTATAGATTCAATTCAAAACCCTAGATCTATATATAATCATATGGATGAAATAATTGATTATATGAATGCAAGAACATGTTATCAAATAAATTATTACTAGATCTAAAGAACCCTAACATATTATTTACTAGAACATGATATTGAAATCATACTCTAGAACATATTTTGATAAAAAGATCAGAACACTACATGCATGCAAATTCCAAATTAGGAATTAATTGAAGACCAGGATGGATTTTGATTCTCTTCACTACAAGGATCATGCTTGATCTTCAATTCGTTGAGATCTCCACCCCTTTGCGGTTTATCTATAAATATGGTGACAATGACAAACGAATCTTCACGTATTGATGAAGCTGTTTGATGCAAATAACGATTCCTATGGACTAGAGTGATTTGTATGTGTATGTTTTATATATGGTGGATCTAGCTAAATTGTGCATAAAATAAAAAGGAAATTTGTAGCTATGGGGACGGGGGAGTAAAAAATATGCACTAGAGGGCTCTAGCCTAAGTTTTGGAAAAATTTGGTCCACTTCAAGTCGGTAATAACTCTTCCCATTTATAGAGAGAGAAAAAGAGCTGTTTTTCTTGTTTTTAGGTACTGAAAGTCGCATTTAATACAAGAAGATCAAGTTCATCCTTCTTAAATCTTCGCTAAAAGTCTTATAATTCAATAGAATGGTACTTTTTGGTGTTTTTAATAAAAATATTTATGGTTCAAATCCTTCCTCTCATAATTATCAAATATTATGTTATGTGTATATGTATGTGTGTGTAAGTCATAAACACAAGCGCCGATAGACACGGAGCTTATGTTCAGCACTTATGTCTTTGACTGATGTGCCAAAGAATCAGAGTGGGGCCCACTTTAAGTTTCTCCAATTTGACATTGAATTTCCACATTTTTTTAGAGTTAATTTAGTCTTTTAAGCATATATAGACTATTCATTTGATGAGTAATCTTATAACCACAAATTTTTTTACATCATTTTTACAAGGTATTAATATGACAAATTCTTACTAGTTCTAATATGGGTCTGCTACTAACATCATATTTTTACTTATCAATAATTGTTTGGAAAATGCTAAAGTCACATTAGTAGTTTGTAAAAATATTATAAAATAATTTGTACTTGTAGCATTACTCTCATTTGATAATGTTCTTCCACGATTCGAATTCTAATTAGCTAATTCAATAAATATATTATCTAACTAGATAAATGCAATTATTTAAATTTAATTAAATTTCAATATACCATAGCTTTTGAGTGAAGTTTGTATTGTACCGATATGTTAGAACCCATTTCAATCCCTCTCCCCGTATGTTTGTTTCTTAAAAAAAAGTAAATATTATCTACATGAAATTATTATGTGTTTGCATATCTACCATAATTAGAATAAATAATCAAAACAATGTTATCTTTCAATTACATTAAACACGGAAACTTTGATTCATAATCATATCCCCTTTACCACTTTTTTAGATAGACAGTGGGGGAGGGGGAGGGGGAGGTAGGAAAATCACTCACTCCACAAAGGGGACCACATCAGCAATGAATAATTTCACCTCTTTCACTTGTAGTAGAAAGAAAATAAAAGGTTGCTATCTATCAAAATAAACTTATCAAATAATAAATGTGCATTTTTGTTTTCAATTGAAAATAAAAATAGTTTACTTTAAAGACATTACGAAGGGCCTCATACAAAATTATGAATAGAGTTGCAATTCAATCGGCGTCAAACTGCCAAAGTGGATCTCTATTATGGTAGCATAAACAAACTATTGATACGAAAAGAGGGACAAAATTTACATTTCTTCAATACACTAATCAATTGTATTTTTAAATGATTATTTATTTATTTATTTTTAGAAACAAACACACACAAGAAAGAAGGAAAGAGATTTTAACATAATGGCACACCATAAACTCTACTTAAAAGCCATGATGATTATTTAAATAATTTAACAAGAAGGTTTCAAAAAATAATAATAATAAGAAAGAAAGAGAGTAGCAATTTTTTTTTTGGTAAACTACGTATTTGGTTTTTGTCCTTTACACCATATTTTAATTTAGTTCCTAACATTTCAATTCAGTGTTAATTTAGTCACTGTCATTATCTCTTGGATGGAAATTGATGACGTGACAGACTAAATTGATATGATTCTGAAACGTTAGAGACCAAATTGACACAATTGAAAAGATCGGGACCAAATTAAAATATAGGGTAAAGGATGGAAGCCAAATATATAACATACTTTTTTTTTTATTTTTTTTAGAGGAAGAGTAGCATTTATTTTATCTAATCATAAAGCAACTTTCATTTTCCAATATAATACGTATGTCCATACTTGAAAGTCAATTGAGTTGTTAACTACCCCCACGGCATTCGGTAAAAAGTTCAATTGATTATTTGACTAATCATGGTTCTTGGATTTTACATTTGGTTAGGACTGTTTACATTTGTTATTCATAATTGGATGGTGTTGAATGTGATGATGATATTAAGGTTATTTTCAAATTGTTCCTTGATGATGTTTTAGACTTCAAATTACTTAACCAAATTCTCTGTCATGATCATAGTAGCTTGACAAATTCAACACCCCAATTATGAGTATTAAAATTGAGTGGGACCAAACATATTCAAATATTTGACTTCCTTTAAAGTGAACAATTTTAGAGATGAAGTTGCCAGGTTTGAAACAAGAAAGTTTTTTAAGTTTAAAAGAACTTGAAAGAAATTTCTCGACAAGGAGAGCTTATTAATGCGTTTTCTGATAAGGCAGTGGGTACAAAGAGTGTTCCTTTTAGAGGTAAGAAGTTGTGCATATCGATTATTACATGGACCCAGCTTTAATTGGTCTTGCCTTCTTGACAGTTCTTGTGCATATTCTCGTTTAATATGAAACTGACTTCCAATGTGAATGGTAGAATCAATTTGTCAACAGGTATCTTGAGAATAAATTCTATTTATTTTTAAATTAAATTGTATATAAATATAACATCTATAATTCATCTTGAAGTTGTGTATATATTTTAATTAACCATATCAATCACATTTAGGTCAAATAATTTTTTTTAATGTCACCAATATAAATGTTTAGGATTTGAATCCTTCATTTTTCATTATATATATAAAAGAATAACCATAGACAAAAAAGAAAAAAAAATCATATATAAATAGGAGTGTGCATGGGTCGAGTTGGGTTGGGTTGGAGGGTTTTTTTTAACCCAACCCGACCTTGTTGGATTGATAAATTTTCAACACAACCCAACCCATTACATTTGTAAAAACCAATCAAACACAACCCACATGGGTCGGGTTGGATTGGTGGTGGGTGGTTAATATATATTTTATATCATGTTAAAATTTAGGCTTTCATCAATTATTTAAACATTTTTTTCATTGAATTATTACAATTCATATAATCTATTTAACTATATCCCTTTAAATATTTTTTCATTAATTATTCAAATATTTACTACAACAATTATTCCACTATAAGAAAATGTTCTTTTCTGCATGTTGTACTTACACAAGTGGCTCCACACAAAAATAACTATTACATGTAGTATAATATGCTTTCATAATGAGACTCACTAATTATGGAGATGGTTTATCATAGCTAAAACTATATTACCAATATTTTTTTAAAATTAAATAAAATACTATTGAATTAATATTTTATTATCCAATTAATTCTTTTCACTATTATATTATGCATAAATTGCAATGACCTCTCCTAAAAAAATTTCTATTATTACACTTATCTTTCCCTTAATTCGTTTCTCAAAAAAATAAAAATAAAAATCTCTCATTTAATTCAAAATAAGACACCCACCTCCCCTAAAATGCAATTATGTTATGTACACTATCTTGCCCCAGATGATTGAAAAAAAAAATTAAAAAAAATCCCAAATGTCCCATTATAGAGGGCATGTATGATAGTTTAATGGATGGTAAAATAGGAATTTCAACTTTTTTAAGCCTCTGTTCAATCCAGTAGGTTAGTGTGAATAGTTTGCATTTTAGGAGAGGTGAATGTCTTACTTCGAATTAGATGAGAGGTGAGTTTAACAAAGGAAACCCTCAAGGGAGTTTAGTGTATCTCATATATTTTGTAAACATTTTAAAATAAAAATAACCAAAATTTTGAGTTTTTATAGATGGAATCATTATCAATTTTTTATGGCCAAAATATATATTATTGGTCCATATAATTTACCTAGTGAGCGTCTTTTGTCACTAATGTTTCAAATGAATGTTATTGATTCTTGAAGTTTGAAAAATGAACAATTTTGGTCCCTTCGTCAATTTTACAACAGCAATGAAACCCTGTGACTCAAAATTGCACAAAATGAAAGAAGATCATCAAGTACGTCTACATCTTTTACGGTTCCGCATTGGCTATAAGAAGTTCTTGAGGTCTACAACAGAGAAAGACCATAACAAATTGACAATGTAGAGCTTTCTCTTCTGGTTTGGATCCTAGCTAGGTTAAGGTTTGCTTTGGTTCTTCATCTACCACAACCTCATATAGTCCGCTTCTACCGTAGTCCGTAGAGCATAGTTTGATTTGGGCCAGTTTTGATTTGGAAAAAGATTCAAATAGAAACGGGATGGGCCATGGCCTCATGGGACTTCCTCAGTTTTTTTTTTTTTAATTAAAAATGTTGCAATCCTTTAAAAAGAGTCACATCATTGATCTTAATAGGCATAATCCAGGAAAAATTGAAGTTGACCGAATGTCTAATAATGTTCATTTTTGAAACTTCAAGAATTAATAACACCCCTTTAAAAACTCAAGAAAAAGAAAATGCTTAATAAGTATTTTGGCAAGAATGTAAAATCATACCATGAATTATACTTGTAGGGATGATAGGCCCAGTAATATATATTGGGTCGGGGGCCCGGTCCGAGGATGCCTAGTAGTCCAAGGACGGTTAAACGCTATTATGAAAGTCCACGTTAGTGAATGAAGAAAGGGGGTTTGATCATAAGAGTCCAAAAAGGTGGTTTGAGGAGCACAACAAAGGTCCGAAGGTGTGGTCTGCCATTCATGGCAACATTCCAGGAAATTTTATTGATAAGGATACATATCATGAAGGTACAGGATAAAGGGGAACTATGAAATATCTAAGAGAAAGCTGCTACCACCGCATTGAATGCTCTGTAGCTAACTCTTTGGCCGCATTAATAAGGAAGTGATACCTGAACAGTGATTTTCAGCCTTACAGCTACTCTCAAAGACTTCAGGAATGTGCTGATGGGACAATGATCACACCAGTAACCTGATCTACACGTGGAGGGTGAAGATAAAATGAGAAGAGAGTATAAAAGAGAGAGAACACCCTGAGGGAAAAGGGATCGAAATTAAGAGAGAAAAATACTATAAGAGTAAGAATTAGACTTGTAACCATATTAAAAAGAAATATATTCTAGAACTGATTTCCTCGGATTAAGCCGAAGACGTTTCTCTTTGAATTAAACTATTTTATCTTTGTTTTTTTATCATCTGGGCCAACTATAATTGTTGCATGATTCTTTAGAGCCTAGTTTTCAAACTCATTCTCTACAAATTCATTGTATTGGGCTCTTTGGGCCTAAATCCTTAAACTCTTTGGGTTGAGGAATCGAATCTTGCCCTTACAATACTCATTCGATCAAATTTTTAAATAATGTAATATGGTAACACACACACACACACACACACACACATATATATATATATATATATATATTCAGAAGAACATGCATGTTTAAATAGAATCTAATATAACATGCTAAGTCTGTTTTTGATTTTGAGGCATGGGTTGAGGAAACTACAGCTTCTTAGAAGCTCCTATTGCCTCCGATGTAGCTATTTGTTCTTAATTTTCGATTAATGTTATGCATAAATATTCCCCATCAAAAAAAAAAAAAAAAAAATCTAATATAACATTACATGGTTATTAAACAAGGGCTGGACCTTAGAATAATGTTAGTTTTTTTTTTTTTTTTTTTTTTTTTTTTTTTTTTTTAATTTATGGAGCTAATGTTAGTTTTTCTCACTAGTTCAACCAATAAATCTTCAATGGTAATGTCAATTATAGATTAAATTCCCATAAAAAATTAAAAATTAAATACAAAAAATGAGAATATTAATAATAAAAAAGACAAGTTTCAAAATTTAATTAATCAATTTAAAAATAAGATATACGCTATTAATTGCATGTATATATGGTGACATACATAAAACAATATATATATATATATTTATATATTTATATGAAACAATATTAATTGTTGAGCACATATGTTTCATCTTTTTCTCCCCCTTTCAATTATGTAGTTATGTAAGAGAATAAAAATAAATTTGAAAAAGACAATCATTGTGTTATCAAAATAAAAGAATTTGGTGGGTTTTGGTTAGCTCAGGTGGTAAAGTCTCTGATGGTTGAATAAGAGATTTAGAGTTCAATCCCCATCTACACCAAAAACTGATTGGTGTCTTGGTCTGATGATAAAGAACTATTATCAAGAACGGACGTCATATGTTGAAACTTTCTAAAATATATATAAAAAATTTCCTCAAAAAAAAAAAGAAAAAAAGAAAAAGAATTTGGGTTTAATTATATACGCTTACCTTTTATTTTGAAAAGAAAATTTCAATAATTATATATGCTTACTAATAAAGGATTCTAGACTTAATTTTTTTTTCTTTCCCTTGGGTGAGTGCTGTTTACTTGCTAAACCAACACATTATTATTCTATTATATATTTTTAATTAATTTAAAATTATATTCTACAATTAGATTTCAAAAATAAATAATTTCTATTATAGATTTAAAACTTTCATTAAAATCTTACCAAATCATTTTTTCTTTAAATAGTAAAATATATAAATAATAAAGACCTATTACTAATTACTATAATTATTAATTTTTTTTTAAATATATTTTAAAAAAATTTTCCCATACATTGTCTCGGTTACCAACTAGTTTACTAATAAAGAATTCTAGACTTAAATTTTTTTTTTCTGGGGTGAGAAGTGTTTTTTTTTTTTTTTTTTGAAAGAGAGTTTCAATTTATAACGTCTACTCATGATGATAGTTCCTTATAATCAGACTAAGATACCAATTGATTTTTAGTGTAGGTATGGATTGAACCTCAGATTTCTTATCTAACCACTAGAGACTTTATCAGTTTAGTTAACTGGAATCCACTAGGTGTTTAGTTGTGAAATCAACAATTTTTCTCACATTTTTATTCTTAAAACATGATTTTATTCATAAAAAAATAATCTTAAAATAGGATTTATATTCTTCAAACATGATTTTATTCATAAAAATAATCTTAAGACAAGATTTATAGTAAGATATATAGTATACTCAAAAAATATTTATTTTTATTTTTATACAAGATAAAAATTCTACTGTAACCTAATCTAAGTGTATATGTGTGTGAAACTCCCTTCTTGAGACTTGAATCTCAACCCTTACTCCCCACATTCCACAAGAACTTTATACTTGTAAAATGATCATCACATTAAAGATGCGCGGTGGTGCTCAAAATTTTTCTTAAAACAAGACAGTTGGTGTGCATTTCTCTTTTGTTTAAGCTGGAAGAAAGGACACGTAATGAGCTATTCCAAAAGTTTGTTATTTACCCCCCCCCCCCCCCCCCATTCCCCCAAAAAAAAAATCTAAAAGTTTGTATGGTTCCCTATAAAAAAGAAAAACACTTTATATAGTAAATTTTTTCGTTACGACTTCCCCTAATTTTTAGTGATTTCTTATCCAAATTTATCTTTCGGTATCCCCGTATCAAAGTTCTTCTGAATCTCTTAGCATCAATTAATTAGCTACAACAGAATCATTTAAGGGTACATTACACTCCATTTTCAAAAAAAAAAAAATATAAAAATAAAATAAAATCTCCCAAATTTCTTTTTAAAACACAGTCTAAAATCTTTTAAATAGTAAATGCGAAAATCACTGCACACATTTTTTTTTTTTTTTTTTTGAGTTGAGTTAGAAATTCTAATCTACCTTATTTACCACTGTAATGCTCCCCTCTAGAGCTTCTTTTTTTTGGTTACCGCTGTAAGTTCAAGCTCCAGAGGGAGCTTGAACTTATTATGATTCCCTCTCCCCTTGACTTTTTGAGCCATAATTTTTGTCATAATTCTAATGCGATTAATTGTAATTGGTGTAGAAGTAGAACAAGTAGTGGGTCAATGTGAAAATGATAGACGACTTCTCACAATTAGCCACATCAAAGTTAGAACAAAAATTGTGCCATAAAAGTTGTGGTCCTAGGAGAACATAGTCAATTATTGGAACTCTAAACTTGTCAAGGGTTAAGATGACAAAGTTTTAACGATGGATTTTGTTAATGGATACCCTAAGAGCATTTGTTAATGAACCATTTTAGGAATTTTTTAATGAAAAAAAATAAAAAATGAATTTGAATTTTTACAAGCCTTTTCTATTTCCCACTAAAACTATATAAAAAGTTTCTTAAAATGTTTCATTAAAAAATACTCTAAGAGCATCTATTAATTAGACCCTTTAATGATTATCAAACTAATATAAATTATAGAGTAATTATTAAATGTTTTCGAAGTACAGTTATGTGTATTTTCTTCTCTCACATTCATGATGAATCCCATCATATATTTAATTAATGGGATCTATCATAAATGCGAGAGAAGAGTGCACTATTTAATTATGAGAGATACTACGTTCATAACATTTTCATAACAAATTATAGATGGTCAGTTCTTATTAGTTCTAATTTGAACCTAACACTGAAATTATTTTTTTATCCCAACAATAATAACTCATAACAACTTGCCACATAAGATTTGTTGTGAAAATATTGTAGCCATATCATTTCTCTTTTTACTATTTTCCTTCAAAGACTACCCAATAAATTTCCAAAATTGTCAAAGAAAAATTAAATGACACCAATGTTTATATTTTAATCCTTTTAACTTCAAAAATGCACATGCCACCAACTAACCACACTAAAACCCGAAATCACAGGTTATCACTACTTTTGAATTTAAACCTAATTTTCAAATTCCTTTTTGCTTGTGGGTTTCAGTTAGCTCAATTGGGAAAGTCTTTGATAGTTGTATAAGAGATCTGAGATTCAATCCTCATCTACACCAAAAACTGATTGGTGTCTTGGTTTGATGATAAAGAGCTATTATCAGGAGCGGATGTCATAAGTTGAAACTCTCTTAAAAAAAATTCCTTTCTGCTTCTTGTTGAATTTGCTTATCCTGGAAACCACATCGAATATCCATAATCATTAAAAAAGAATTAATCTTTCTAAAATTTTTTATAAAAAATTAATCAAAATAAGGTGGCTAGCTTTTACTTGTACAAGATAATGAAGGACAGGTCAGCGGTGGTGGACAAAACACTCAATCAAGCCCATACTACTGCAATAAATCTTTTCACAGAAAACTACATATAAACAGACAAATTAAACAATACAATAATGAAGAAAATTAAACAAACCCATCTTACAAATTATAATATACAATTTTAACATAAACAAATATTATTAACTTAAACAGAAAAAGTTGACCCAGTTGTTATGTTGTGACCTCATAATAACTTAAAAAAAAAAAAAAAAAACCTTCTTCATATCCTCCTAGCCCTTCTCTCTCTTTATATATAAACAAAAAAGGTCTTCTTTACAAGTTACAACAACTAAAAAAGGTTTCACATTGCCTAAGAAAGATCCAGAGACAGAGAGACAGAGGGCATGGCTGGTTTGCAAAGATCTGCAGTTTCATTTAGGAGGCAAGGCTCATCAGGGCTTGTGTGGGATGACAGGTTCATATCTGAGGAGCTAAACAAAGTGAACCAAAAAGATGACCAAGAACAAGGGCAACAACAAGAGCTAGTAGAGAAGTTGGATATCAAAGAGGTTAAGCCATCAATAAACGTTGGATCAACCAACACCATCGAGCGCAGCCGATCCAACGGTGGAACACGCGGCTACCGCACTGGTAAGGTGTCTCCGGCCATCGAGCCGCCATCGCCGAAGGTCTCCGCTTGTGGGTTTTGCCGGGCTTTCGGAAATCCGGACAAAAAGGTTGGTCAAAGGACAAAGCGCGGTAAGCATAGATCACGATAAATTTGCTGTTTTCCGGTGATCGGAGTTGAGATATTCCGGTGGACGTGGAGTACTATAAGGTTCTTTTATAGCGTTCTTATATAGTATATGTTTTAGTTTTTTTAGCTTGCTAGGGGGCCGGGTAAGTAAGTTCATCTCAATAAAGTGAGATGTTAAGAGTTTTGGGAAACAGAGACAAATGATTAATGTAATTTTTTTTTGGTTCTAAATTTCTTGTTTGCTATTTGTGGTCATGTTCATGTTTTGTTTCTCTTAGATTTTAGAGATGGTTTGGTGGTTTTGGTAGATGTAATTATGTGTATATTTTTTATGTTTCTTTTCCTAAATTAATCTTTGGGAAACTTTGTTTTGTACAAAGCAAATGTCAATTGGGGATCTCTTTCAATCTCTATTTTTTTTCTCTCTTGTGAACAAGTTGTTTTGATGTGGAATTGTTTTTTTGTACGCAACTTGGTTTTGACGTATTGAGATAAAAGAAAAAAAAAAACAAAAACTTGGGTTTTGATGTGGGACGTATATACTTTTAGGAAGGAATCTTTCCATGTTGTACATGTGAGATTTCAATTTCATGGTCGGGATTGGGATCTCATCTCTATCTCCCTGGTTAAAAGTGAAAAGTCAGAACCTTTGAGAATCTCCTCGATCCTGCTTTTTCTATCTTTGGTAAAAGGAAAATTTTGTGCTCTCGGGATCACCAAAGAATGGTGGACCTTGCTATCCTAGTCTCTTCAATTGTCGCTCTCGCTCTGCTCTATTTTGCCACTAAAAAACATCCATTTTGCCTTTCGCATGTTATGTTTTAGTTGATTGTTGACAACAGTGATTGATTATAGCATTAGGATCTTTAACTTGATTTTTTTGGATTCTTTAAAATTGGGATTGTGGTAAGTGATCATACTCTCCTTGATTATATAATATAGCTATAATTTGTAGTTCAATTCATATTCAAGTCATTCAATCCTTCACTTCTAGCTATTAATGTAACAAAAAATATGAAGCACCAATTTATTAGGCTTAAGAGTATTCATATGTGCAAAAAATATCAATTTTTTCTATATTAGAATAAAAATCTATTTTTTCTATTTTATATACGCACTTTTTAAAGCACTCCACATCAAATTATCTATTTTACAATATATCACATTAAAATATCAATTGTTTTAATTATTTCTTTTTCTTCACACACAATAACTATCATCTATTCTCTTCCTTTAGCCTCAGGATATGTAAAAAAAGAACAAAAAGTTATATGCAAAGTGAATATTGTTATTGTAAATTTACACAGTTACTGTAGTAACATTGCAAATTTACACATTTTTAACTTATCTAATGTGAGTGATTTTGAGAGTTGAATGTATGAAATTGATACATTTTTCTATTTTACATTGTTTGATACAAATGCTTTAATGCTTATCATATATACAAAGCTGTCCTTGGCATCAAACTGATTCTAGCATAAGCTTTGTGTAAGCAGCTTGGTCAGTATATACTACTCTCTACATTTTTTTTAATGCTCGTACTATAAATTTATGATATTCTATTTTCATCTGTTAATGAGCTATGTTTCAAGAACATTTCTTTTCTTTCTCTCATAAAAAATGAGTTCAAAATTCATATATTACGTGTACTGTCATTTATCAATGAAAAATACTTTCTATTATTCATACTTGATTACAAAGTGGATTAGCCTATCTAATGAAAATGGAAATGAAAATAATAACATGAGGTACAATCATATTGTTATTAGAAAAAAAGAAGTTACTATATTCACATTATATATATATATATATATATTTTTTTTTCTTCATTGGTGCCATCCTCTCATGTGGATTGTGGAGGATGAGATGGGTATTTTCTCCTATCATGTAAGTGGTATTGGCCTAGAAGAAGCTACACCGGATAAAGCAATAATGTCATCAACACACCCTCCGCTCTTTCAAAAGTGCCCACGCACATGCACAATATATTTTATTTAAAAAGTAGTAAAATAATCTCTATTTTGTAAAAATGTTTTATAAATCTTCTCATTTTTTACAATTGAGAAGATTACCCATAACCTAAAGTTCCAAAAAAACCCCATCCCTTTTTCACCAATACTATCTTACTTTTCTTTCCATGAAACCAAACCCACGGATTCCCCCAATATCCCACATTATTTGGAATCCACATTTAAAATGAAAAAAAAAAAAGAAAAAGAAAAACGTATTTAGGTCAAGAGTCAAGACACTTCGTAAGTACTTTTGTTCATGTTTTATAGGGTTTTTGTTACAAATTCAAAAATTTTGAATAATTGGAAGAGATTAGATGCCATGCAATTATAAAAAAAAAAAAAAAAAACACTGCACCTATAATATTGATTTATTTTCTCAGTTTACTTTTAATTAATCAAATTATATGTTTGCAATTATTATATATAGATTGCTTATATTTGTGGGGGTATATGACATATCTTACAGCAAACTTTTAATATGCTATATCTAGAAAAAGTTAAAAGTTGAACCTAATAACCTAGAGAAAATAAGCTTAAACAAATGGATACTAAGTGAGCGTTTGGATTCAGAGGTTTCACGTTTGCGTTTTGAGTTTTCACGTTTCCTTCTTCCTTTTTGTTTTTTTTTTTTTTTACCAAAAGTTGGTTTCACGTGGGACACATACCTGCCAGTAGGTCCCGTGCATTGTTCACAGGACCCACAAACATCATTTTTCACAAAAACTTTAATTAAAAATGGGTCTCACAGCACTATTCACGCATTTAAAAATTATTTTGCTACAGTGTTTTCAGTTTTCAGCAAAATAAGCGGTATCCAAACGGACCCTAAGTGTGTGTTTAGCAACACTTATTTTTGTCAACTTATTTTACTATTCAGCTTATTTTTGTTACTATTCATGGGCATCACTGCACTTTTTGGTTCTATTCATGAGTCACACGGTACTATTTCAGCTAACTTTTACATTTATCTACAGTACTTTCAGTAAAAAATTTTCAGCTCCAACAAAATAAGTGGATCCCAAACAGACCCTAAGTATCCATTTGACATGATTAATTTTGCCAACTTATTTTACTATTCAGCTTATTTTTGCTACTATTTATGGGTCTCACTGCACTTTTTGGTACTATTCATGGGTACTTTCACTATATTATTTAAGTTAACTTTTATCTTTATCTACAGTACTTTTAGCAAAAATTTTTCAGTTTTAACAAAATAAGCGGATCCCAAACAGACCCTAACTATATATAGAGGGTTTTGTTTTTGTTTTTTTTTTTTTAATAATTCTTAGATTGTAAGATTTGAGCTTAAACAATGCGTAGGTCTTCAAGCTTCAAGGAAAGTATGATCAGAAAATGTGGCCCGTTAGGCTTTTTGCTTAGCCAATTATTATTTTCCCCAACTATTTATTTTCTGGTTTCAATAATTTTAATTTGTCAGTATATGCATTTTTATAAAATGCATTATAGATAGCAAAAACATTTAACATCCTTTCCAAAGAAAAATTCCTAGTTTTGCTACTGGTTAGTCTGTCCTATAATATCTAGGGTCAAATTTGTGGATTCACTTTAGGAGGTTACTAAGTTTATGCTTATTAAAAGGCTAAATTGCAACCTACAGCCCTAAAGTTTGGGAGTTTTTGAACTTTACCTTTGAAATTTACCTCTAATGTTCTATTCTGTTTGCATCTGCAGCCACTCCATCCATATTTTTCGTTAAGTGCCATATAAGTATGCCACGCGTGTTTAATTCATCCAATAAAATGATGTCACCTCATTTCTATTATACCATGTCATTTTTAATTATTGAATTTTTTTAGGCTACAAAAATGATGCGGCATCACTTTATTGGACAAACTAAATACGCATAGCAAGTTTATGTGGTACTTAGCTGAAAATATGGATGAAGAGGCTACTAATGCTTACAAAATAGAATTTTAGGGGGTAAAATTCAAATTCTAAAATTTTAGGGTGTAAAATCTAAATGTTCCCAAACTTTAGGGATATAATTTGCAATTTAGTCTTATTAAAATCATAAAATTTATACTTCTTCTAAAATATGCACTTATTTTTTAAATTATAAATTCTTAGATTGTAAGATTTGAGCTCATAATATCCATCGGGACCAAAAAAAAAAAATCCCACTTTTGTTCCACCTTTTTATTGTTTATTTTCTTAATTTGGATTGTGTTCCTCTCGCCCTTAGTTTTGCGAAAAACAGCCATAAGTCTTATAATGTACGATTTTGTTATTAGAACAAAATTTACAATTTCAAACCAAACACAGCTATAAATATAATAACAAGGCTAAGCGAACTGAGAACTATAAATCTTACCAACCTGCCTTAAAAAGTACGATACTACTACGATTCCGAACAAAACGTACGCGCCCTATCAGCATTAAAAAATGTCAACGTGGTTATCCTAATTCTTATCCTCAAAATTCAACTAATAGACTGGAAAAATATTAGAATCACAACTTTTTTCATAACTTTTGTCACAACTTGTTTACGTAGCAAATCGTGAGTGGTAGGAAAAATTGCCACTTAAACAAGTCGTTGCAAAAGTTGTAGGAAAAATTGTAATCCTAACATTACTCAATAGATTATCTACAATATTTCAATTTGTATTCGCTCTTTTTGTTCTCAACATTATATATCATCTTTTGACTAAGGCGAAATTACACTATTAGTCCCTAAAGTTTATCTTGTGAGCGCAATTAATCCCTCAAGTTTCAAAATTGAGTATTATTAGTCTTTTTTTAACTATCGTTAGTCTTACTGTTAATGTGGCTAACGGAATAGTGACGTGGCATTTACATATTGATGTGGCAACTTAAGTGTCAAATGCCAAGTCAACTATTTAATTATAAGGTTGTTGCATAATATTTTAATTGATTATTATTTATTATAATGGAAAAAAAAAAAATTGATCTGCTTCAGCCCCCCTTTCTTCTTCGCCGCTTTCAATTCTCCAATCGAATCACCGGAGCACCTCAAAGCCAACAAAAACAGTGAGTATTGAGTTGAAGAGATCCACCTTTGAGTAGACAAAGTCTTATAAAACTAACTATCTCTCTCATTCAAATTCATTAACCATAAATCCTTTCTTGTTAATGGGAATAGTTTATGATTGGGTGCAGCCATGCAGGAAACCCAACATAGATCAGTGCAATAAAAGGCAATCTTGCACCCAAACTTAGATCTGTGCAATAAAAAGCAGTCGGTGATCCCCACGAATGTTGGTTGGAGGAGGGGTAAATAAAAAAGGATTAAAGATTTCTAATGAAATGGATTTAAACCTTTTCATGTTAATTATAGTTATAGATCCATTGGAAACAAAGCTTAAAAGCAAAGAAACATAGAGATCTTTGGAGATTAGCCACTGGTGGAGATCCATGGAGATTGGCAAATGACAGAGAGGTGTTTGTGTTGGTTGATGCGGTGGTGACGACGGCCATTTGGATTAGAGGGAAGTATGGCTAACGGCGGCAACAATGGTAGTGATAGAGGCAGCGACACCCATTGGCAAAAGAGGAAGAGGAAGCTTGGGGTGGTCACAGGAAATAAACGAAGAGTTTGAAAATGTTTTTAACAAAATAATAAAAACATAATGACTCAAATGCTAAAGTTGCTAACCTGGCAAATTTTCCTACGTGGCTATTACAATATACATAGACTTATACTTAGTTTGTAAAGCACTTTGAAGTAAAAAGATGCTAGGTCATTGTGCTGTTAGCTACATAGGCAATAATACTAACGGTAGTTAAAAAATGACTAATAATGCTAAATTTTGAAACATAAAAGACTAATTGTGCTCACTTAAAACTTGAGAGACTAATTGTGTTCACAGGGTAAACTTTAGAGACCAATAATGTAGTTTTGCCTCTAACTAATACACCAAGTTTGGCAAAAGTTGCTTAAATGTAAGATCTAAATGGACAAAAAATAATATGGGAATAATGTAAATAAAAAAGAAAATAAAATCATGTATTTGTTAATTTTTTTTCCATTAGAAGTCCCATCATTTAGGCTTCAACCTTGATCAATTCGCTGACCAACTAATCATTGATCATGCATATTTTTGGTGTTTATTGGTGATGATGCATATGGAGATTAACAATGTTGGTAAAAAAATTTAAACCCATAAATCACTGGTCTGAAAATAACATTACGGTCCCTTTCATTTGAGAAATTATACAGTCTTCTAGTGGACCACGTCACTTGTTTACCATTCTACTAAAAGACTTCCACTTATTTTAAATTGTTGAGTCAATAATTAGTTTTTGTTTAAAAAAAATTTTTAACTCAACAATTTTAAACAGATAAGAGTCTTTTAATGAAATGGTAGATCACATCACTTGTCCATTATTAGAATTATAATTTCTCTTATTATTCTGCCCACCACCGTTCACATCAAAGTAAGGATCAAAATCAAATTATTGAGAAAAAGTGTTACATCTTCAATGATGGAGGTCTCACCTAGTCATGATTTCACCAAAAGTTGTCAACAACATAATCAATCAATACCTCCCATCAGAAAAAAGAAAAAAAAAATCAATCAATACCTAGTGGCTAGTAGGCTAAGAGACCTTACCAAAAAGAAAGAAAGAAAATTAAAATGAAAAACCAATAAACGGACCACGACTTAGGTATATATCAAATTCTTTATGCCAAAAAATCAATTGGTCAACAATAAAAAGTAGGGAGAAAAAAAACAATGGCTGCCCTCCTCCATTAAGTTTCACTGTTTTGGAATTAGCAAAAAATATATATATATATATATTTATATATTTACTACTAAGATGGGGCATTTTCCATAACCATTTTAGCTTTGTCTACTATTTCTCTGTTGTTAGAAAAGAAAACAAGTGTGATCGAACTATCCTTTATTTATCACATTTCATGTTAGATTTAAGGGTTAATACAAATCTACCCTAAACTACGGGGTATTTGCACTTTGTGCCCCAAATTATAAAAATTTAAAAATCACACTCCATTTATAATAAATTTAGTAATTTTCACCTACACTAGAGGAAACAAAAAGACATAAAGAAGGAGAAGAGCCTAGAGGCTGAGAGAAAAAAATGCGAAGAGCATGGTAGAGGTTGAGATTAAGGTTTCAAGACAATAATAATGCCAATGTTAAATTATATAGCACTTTGAAAGTTTATCAAACATCGCATTCGTAGAAGATACAAACCGATCAAACCGTTCTGCTTTGCCATGTTTCATCATGCTTTGGCCTGAATAAAAAAATAAATGAGTTAAAGAGATTTCGGGCATTATATTACCGTTATTACTGTTAAGATTAGGATTTTGAGATAAAGGGTTTTTTTTAAAATATTTATTCATTTTTAAGGTGAGGGTGACTCAGTAAATTTGAGGACATCTTTTCATTTCATTTTCCAAAGGTCGCACATTGGAGTTAACATCCAAATGAACTATGGGGGTGCAAATTGCTAGATTTGTTATAATTGGGTTGTTAATTGCAAAATTTTGTAGTTTGGTGGTGCAAAGTACAAATATCTCATAGTGCATTTAACCCCAAAATTTCAGAGTAGAGAGATTTATTGACTTTATTATTTTGGTCACAACATTTAATAGTACTCTCTCTCATAATATAGGGTCTTAAAATCACCACAAATAAGATTAGACACTGAATCAAAATTATAAACAAAATTGGGAAGTCATTTGTATTCTAAGTTTAGATTAGACATAGTGATGTTAGTGATTAAATTGCGAGTTTGATATAGGAATTTTGTATTTCAATGATATTGAATCAAAAAAATAAACAACATTGGAAAGTTAAAAAAAAAAAAGTTACGAAACTTGTGATTCTATAATATGAATATAGGTATTAGTTTATCAATTTTATTTTTTCTATTATAGAATAAGAATCTATTTTTCTTATTTTAGTTAACTACTTTTCATTTTCATCCACATTAGATTTTCTATTTTGAATCCTATTTCATTTAAATATTATTTCATCATTAATTTTTTATTAATTATCTCACATTCTTCAAAACATTCACTTTTCTTTATCACAATTACCAAGATACAAAAACATGATATATATTTTTTAGTAGTGTCTTATATCTGTGGTTCAAATCTGATGCCCCTTTTCCCATTATTTACCTATCAAAATTATGCTCAACACTCACAAAACCCTTGGCCTTCCGGACCTTCCCCTAGGCCCCATGTATCATATATGCCTCCAAAATAAATAGCTTTGAATACTATAAAAAGAAAAATTATATATAAGAGAAATTTAAACAATATAATCTCCATGAAATATGGCTCATGCTCATCCATAATCAAATAAAATATTTTCATTATAAAGTCATAGGAGTGGATTCCAGTTAGCTCAATTGGAGCAGATGTCATAAATTGAAACTATCCCAAAAAGAAAAAAAAAAAAAATCATGAGATGACCTCCATAATTAGTAAAATGAGTTTGGGTAAAATGATAAAGCGAATTTTATGCATGAAAAAAAAATGTGACTAAATTATTTAACCATGAAATGGATCACCCTATTATAACTTTTTTTTTTAAGAAGAAAAGATAATAATAATGCCACTATTGTATTGCATAATTACTCTTTCCAATAGTTTTTTTTCCCCTTTTCTTTTTCCTCTATCTCCTAAATTTGGCCTTATGGTGAATAAAATAAAATGACCTTTCGATCCTATAAATCCTCCCAGTCCTCTGTCCTGTGTGAATTTGAGTTGCATCATAATATCTCAACAATTGTTATAAATTTTTTTGAAAAACTTTGTATTCCTAAATGGTGAAATTTGGGTTAAGTATTCAATTGTACTGAATCTATTAAAATTATAACACGTGCCTACTTTTTACCACATATCACTGTGTTAAGAGAGGTGCACTAGACCTATAAATCACCCTTCCTAAATAAATGGTGAGGTGAATTTCATAGTGTTCACATGTCTGACAGGAAACCAGGCATGTGTCCTATGAATTATGATGTACAATCAAAATTAAGGGAGACACCTGTCACCGACATAGCAGTCAAATTGGACCAATCTAGTCTCTCCTGTCCGTCTATCAAGGCCCTAGCGCAACCATATTTGACTTTATCTTTTTATTTTTTATATTTTATTTTTAAGTCCAAACATTTGACATTAGTTTTTTTTTTTTTTTTTTTTTTTTATTTTATTCCAGGAGTAGCAGTTTCCTCTCTCTCTATTTTTTTTTTAATAATATCCTCTTTATTTTATTTTGAACCTGTTTCAAATGTATAAGTGATTGAAAGTTGCATGCTGACAATCCTAAAATGACAAAATTAACATTTAGTTTTAAAAAACAGTTCCAATGGCCTAACTACAAGGGAAAAAAAAAGGAAAGAAAAAAAACTTTCTAGTAAAAATGATCAAATTTCCTTTCAAAAAAGAAATTTTAGCAAATCCATTTCTGTTTTAATCATATTCATTCATTTGTTTAGGAGTGTTTTACGCTATTACCAAGAGACTTATTGAAATAAATGAAATCTTATGATCAATAATAACTGTGTATATTAAAATATCAGAGCTTTCAAGCATTGCTAATATAAAAATTGGGGAAAAAAAGAACAAGATTTTGCCAATCATATATATATATATATATGTGTGTGTGTGTGTTTTCTTTTTTTGGGCTTAGGGATCATTTGATATCAATTACTTATATAATGCATCCCACGACATAATAACTGGTAACATGAAAATGATTATATCATATAGTATTCATATTATATCATATACTATATAAAAAAAATTGGGCTTAGAAGCTATAGTTGCGTTAAGTAACTACTCTCACTAATTAGTAAATTGATTTTATATTATTTGTTAGAATATATTTTCTTAAATTAAGGGATAATATTTAACAACTGTTTAATTTAAGTAAAATTTTATCATTTAAATTTCAACAAATTTAAATTATATTCAAACTAAAAGTTTGTTATAAAAAATACTAAACTTAAATTTCAAACAATAACCCACGTTTTATTTTTATAAAAATAAAAAACCCCACGTTTTGAACTCTACTCCAACTAAAAGTCTATTATCAATATTTTAAGAACAACTAATTAGTAAATTAATTTTATACATTTAAACTTCAACAAATTTAAATTCTATTCAAACTAAAAGTCTATTATAAAAATTCTAAAAGTTGAGTTTAGAAGTTATGATTGCGCCAAGTGGTTACTATCACAAATTAGTAAATAAATTTTATATTATTTGTTAGAATATGTTTCCTTAAACTAAGGAATACTAATATTTAAAAACTATTTAATTTAGGTAAATCTTTATCATTTAAATTTAAAAAAATTTAAATTCTATTCAAACTAAAAAGGTCTATTAAAAAAAATTCTAAACTTAAACACCAAATAACAACCCAAGTTTTCTTTCTTAAAAAAAAAAAAAAAAAACTTGATTTTGACTTCTACTCCAACTAAGATTCTATTATCAATATTTTAAGAACAACTAATTAGTAAGTCAATTTTATATATTTAAACTTCAATAAATTTAAATTATATTCAAACTAAAAGTCTATTATAAAAAATTTCTAAACTTAAATATTTCAATAAATTTAAATTCTACTCAAACTAAAAGTCTATTATAAAAAATTATAAACTTAAATCCTAGACAACAACTCATGTTTTCTTTCTTAAAAAAAATAATACAACCTTTTGACTTCTACTCCAACTAAAAGTCTATTATCAACATTTTAAGGACAACTAATTAGTAAATTAATTTTATATTATTTGTTATAATATATTTCCTTAAATTAATGGATAACATTTAACATTTGTTTAATTTAAATACTAAAAGTTTATCATTAAAATTTTCTAAACTTAAATCCCACATAACTCACGTTTTTGTTTTGTTTTTTTTCCTCAAGTTGCATCTTATTAAATTAATATTTTATTAGGATATTAAGTTACAAGACTCTTGATTAAGGGATAAGATTTAACAATAATTTAATTTAGATAAAATTTTATTATCTAAGTTTTTGAAATTTAAATTCTACTCCAAGTAATAGTCTATTATCAAAATTTTCACACATATACACGCGCACGCGCGCACACACACACACACATATTAAGCCATGACTTTTCGATATAATCTCTCTTAACAAATAAAGTCATCCCTATAATTAAATCCTAGACAATACACCCGACGTTGTTGTATGTTTTTTTATTCACTTTTTTTCCCAAGATGCAACTTATGCTTATATTTTAGTCTAATAAATTCATTTTACTTATTATTCTTTGCTTCTAAATTTGCATGCAGGATATTATGCTAAAGGAAGTTTACTATAACGAAGCAAAATAATGGACACCCATTTAAGTTCTTGGTTCTCTTATGTAAGTTTTTAATTTTTTTATTATTATTTATATTCTCAATTTTTGAACTCTTTTGTGTATGTTTTGATTTTTGGTTTTGGTTATTATATTTAATTTATAAGTGTGTTGATTTTTTTAGTTAGACTATCACTAGGAAAAAAATTTTATTGATGAACTATTTTGTTTATTATTATTTATGCTGGCTTAATATATATTAAATATAACCCAAAAAGGAACAATCAAACTCATTTCATATCTCATATTAAGAAATTAACACAAAGCATAAAAATAAATTTTAATAATAAAAATAGATAAAGACTGATAAAGCCTAAACTTTAAACAATTAGAATTTAAAGCAATTTTATAATTAATTTTTTTACTTATTTTATAATTTATTATTACTATTTATTTAATAATTTTGTTTTAGAAAAATTAGCTTTTATATATGTTTATTTAAAAAAAAAAGAAAATTAGCTTATATACGAATTTTTATCGAGCCATGCATCGCACATAAATAATACTAGTTATATTAATATAGTATTTTTTTTTTGAGAAGAAAAAAGAAAAAAAAGGAGACTCGCGTGTGACAGTTATTGTCCCACGCCCCATGGTGTAGTTGGGTAAACCTATGGGTACCACCAGCTCGAACTGGGGCTCGGAAACTCCAAACTCACACACACCCCAGGCTCTATTGGTTTTTGGGACTTCTAAAAATTGCAATTACAGTCCTCGTGAGAACTCGAACCTGGGACGTGGTGAAGCCTCAGCAGTCACCTACTAGTTGTACCACACCCGGTGGTGGTATATTAATATAGTATTTTAGATATACAACAACATTTATTATATCCTCCAACATAAATATGTGTCATACTAATTAAATATATTGTGAGATCCACCAATTCATAGTACGCTCACTTTGTTTTCGTAGTACTTAAAATTTTTTCTATACAAATAAAACATAAAAATTTTATTTTATTAACTTTTATTGCTTACTGATTCCAAAGAAAAAAAAAAGGAGTATTATTTAAATACCCAATTACAAGACAATAATAGAATAGTAGTATATGTGGAGTTTGGGCTTTTGGTTGTTGGACTCGGATATTATCGTCCAACCTGAATTGAATTGTGGGGATATCAAACCTTTACAAACCCAAAATGTCTCCACCTTAAACCCAGGCCTAGGAAATTCTAAAACAAAACATGCCCAAAATCTAAGATTAAACGACCCAAGTTGCCTACTTCCATTACATCAGATTTCCCCATACATTCAGATTCAAAAATTGGAATATTGTAATAGGAATCTGCTTCTTGGTGATGATATACCAAGAGCAACTACCTTCAGGGATGGTTTATCAACAATCATTTGTTTTTCCATTTTAAGATTTAAAAGTGGGGCTGCACAAATCAGATTTCTTTATGAGCTAAGCAAGTTGGATGGAGAACTTATATAGGCGTGAGAGAGGGTGACAAACTAGATCTCCTTAATGGTTCGTAAGACCTTATTATATCCACGAGATCTTGGGATCGAAACCTCTTGCTAACATTTTAAAGCCACTCCCATGGAATTCCTTTTTGTAATAATCTGATGCGTGTAGGATGGGAGGACTGTATATACCAAAGGAAATAGTTAGATACTCAAAGAGGTTTGGATACTTTCATTTGTCCAAAAAAAAAAAAAAAAAAACTCAATATTACTTGCCAATTTAATTTATTAATTTATTTCATTTTGTTCAAATTCGCAATTTGACCAAATGAATTAAAGATAAAAATAAATGTTCCTATGTAGCACATTGGCAAATATTATTATTTTTTAATCAAAAGAGAAAATAAGTGTTCATTGAATCATATTCATAACATAGCATGTTGAAATTTACAAACAGTAGGAAGAATTCCGGAATAACTAGCCTCTATATATGTAACATCCCATAAATTTCAATTTTTCTCATTTTAATAATGTTAATTTATTATAAAGCGTTGAATTTTTTTTTTCCTACCTTTTAACCTTAGGTTGTACTTGGACTAAATAAATAAAAGGAAAATAATTTAAAAATATAAATTGGTTTATTTTAGAATGGACCAAAAAACATATGAAATTTCTCCCCTCATGATATTAAGCCGTCTCCCATTGACGGTCTCCTCTCATGCTCTATTTCTCACATCTACACATAGAACTTTTCCTCCACTTAACAAACTCTTCCTCTTACCGCTGCCCATCGTTATATGGCTCCATAACATCATGCTACTATAATTATGACGACTTATTTTACTATGAAATTTGTTAGTATTCAGACCTCTCTTAAAAGTTAATTAAAACAGTTACTAACCAGTTTTACCTCCAGGTTATTAATTAAATCAATTATGAACTGCCTTTGGTTAATGCAACCATCACCAATATCAATTAAGATAAACAAATTAAGTGAAATAAAACAGTACATAATGATATGGTGATACAAGGAAAACCAATGAAATAAAATTTCACAATAAAAACTCCAGAGAATTTAATATATCAATCCCAAGGTAAAAGAAACCCACTAATTGTTTAGAAGTTTATAATAACTAAATAACTAAATTCCTAGTAAGTATTACTAAAGTTATACCCAATGCAGCTTTGAGTTCAAGAGCTTCCTCAGTTATAGAGATGTTGCATGCAAACTTCCTGTCCGTAACTTCAAGTACCCACTTGAAGATTCAGATTTAGCATCACTTGTGATGAATGGTATTGCAACAACTTCAACACCATCGATTTAAAATATGCTTTGCTTGATCACCTATAGAGGCTTTTGAGAGTAGGAGGCAAAAAAAACCTTATGATCACGAGAACATCTACTAAAGTCTATTTTCATATATTAGGGTTTGCTTAAATATTTTTGACTTATTTGCACAAAACCCTAATCACTTAATGTGTTGAAATCACATTTCAGTAATCTCGAGTTTCAATCAGTCGAGAAACAATTTGTTCTGTTAAGATCTAGGCATCTAGCTTTCTCAATTGAGCTAGCAGGTGTCAAACAACTCAGATTTGCACTTGAACTGTAGTCTTGACAATACTTATAAACACTAAATAACTATAACAAAGATGCTATTGAAGATATGTAGACCAACCACAACGTTTAGTAATTAGTAGTACTATGAGAAGAACATGTAAATTATAGGGAATAAATATATAGAGAAAAGAACAATGATTAATTATTGTAAATCTGTTAGCAATATCACTTATTATTTTTCTATCTATTTTGAATAAGTGAATAACATTATTTGAATTTGTTATAAAACGAGATAGGTGTTATGAATCTAGAAAGATTGGGGGTTGTGTAGGACCGAGCCGCATGGCCACTTGAAAACTGAATTTGATTTTTTTTCTTATTTCTTTGATGCTTTAGGTCTGGCTGTAGAGAGGGAAAATTCCCGACCTATCACAAGTTGACACGTCGCACTACCAAGTCTACAAAATACAGCCAATTACAAAGCACCATGTATTGCTGCTAGGTTTTGCTATCACTATTCAGAAACCAACATAAATTTGCCAAGTGTTATGCAAAAACCAATCACACATCAGCGTGTGTAAGCGATGACATAAGCAATCCAGCACGTGTAAGCGATGACACAAGCAATCCAGCGCGTGTAAGCGATGACATAAGCGGACCAATCAGGCTGTGACATGTATCACCAATCAGACTCCGTCACGTGTCGCTCACCCACCCCCAAATTCCTATAAATAGAAGCCTTCCTAAGGCATTTAAAGGGGAGACCAAGATTCAGAAGTACAAAAGCTCTACAAGAATCAAGCCTTAAAGCCTTCAAGAACTTTAAGAACTTCAACCCCAAAATCGAAGAACATTCGAAGCAGAATCATCCAAACTATCTGCCTAGATCCTAAAGTTTGCAGGAATCAAGCTCAAAAGCCTCCAGAAACATCAACAAATCACAAATCAGTGAAGCTCTACGGATTCAAGCCTCTAAAGCCTCGAAGAACTTCCACCACAAACCTTCGAAGACGAAGAACACGAAGAACGTGAAGAACAAAGGATTTCTAACAAGCTCATAGCCAGAGATTCATTGTAATTCCATTTCAGCAATCTTCGATCCATCCCTCAACCAAATTAAAGGATATTTTGTGTTCAAGTCAAAATCATATTACCACAATTCCAATCAATAAAGTCTTGCAAGGAGATCGAATTAGAGGATTACTCTTTTGTAATTTCAGAGAATTGTACCACACAATCATCAATACAAAATTCACATTTGTGAAACTATTTTACTTGTTTGATTAATTTCAAACTAGAAATTTAGTCGTCTACAAATTCTGGCACGCCCAGTGGGACCTCTCTGCCTCTCATCTCTTTCTCCTTCAAAAGAAAAGAAATTCGACATCATTTTGCTACTAGCTTCAATGGCCTCTAGCAAGAATGTTCGAAAATCAGTGGTTGATGCTTCCAGTGATGATGATTATGTCGGCCCAATCACTCGCAGTCGATCCAAAGCTCTTGATCGACTTCAACACCAACCAACCAAAGAAGGCAAGCTTCCTACTACCATCTCTCTGGACTTTCTTGCAAATAGGAAAGCTACCACTAAGGATTCATCTGTCTCGAAAGATTTGGAGATCAGTAATGAATCATCCCCAACAAAGACCTTTTCTATCAACTCTTCACTTGTGATGAGAAACTTAAGGAATGAAGTACCTTTGACTCATCCTGTTTCATCATTTTCTCCATCATATCTAGAGGTCATGCCAGTAATGATGACTAACACTTCTACCATGGAAGAAAAGATGGCTGAAATGGAACAGAGGATCATCCTTCTCACAAAAGTACTTGAAGAAAAAGACGTCAAAATTGCAACCCTAATGAATAAGATGGAGGTACAAGATTCGGGTGAATCAAGTCTTGGCCCTGAGCACCCACCTGGCTTTACCTTGAAAGGAGAAAATGCCAAGGTTGATAAAGGAAAAGGAGGTGAAGGCACTTCTCAACATAGACATTCCACCTCAATGGCCTCGATATCTGTCCAACAATTGCAAGACATGATAACAAATACCATTCGAGCACAATATAGAGGTTCTTCTACAAGTTCTCTCATATACTCAAAACCCTATACAAAGTGCATTGATAACATGAGAATGTCGAATGGGTATCAACCCCCCAAGTTCTTGCAATTTGATGGCAAAGGAAACCCTAAGCAACACATTGCTCACTTTATAGAAACTTATGAGAATGCAGGGACTCAAGGAGGCCTCTTTGTAAAGCAGTTTGTCCGTTCACTAAAGGGGAATGCCTTTGATTGGTATACAGACTTAGAGCCTGAGTCAATCGATAGTTGGGAACAACTTGAAAGGGAGTTTCTCAATCGATTCTACAGCACACGGCGCACGGTAGGCATGATAGAGCTTACCAATACTAAACAGTGGAAGGATGAGCTCGTCGTTGATTATATTAACAGGTGGCGTTCTTTGAGTCTAGATTGCAAAGATAGACTTTCTGAAATATTTTCTGTAGAGATGTGCATCCAAGGCATGCATTGGAGACTTCTTTACATCCTTCAAGGGATAAAGCCCCGAACATTTGAAGAGTTAGCAACTCGTGCGCATTACATGGAATTGAGTATCTCTAGCCATGGAAATATGAAACCTCCCGTACCTGAGGAAAGGAAAGAAAGACGGGAAATAAGGAAAAATGACAGGAATGCGAAAAATAATATCAAAGACTCAATGAATGTCAACCCTGCTCCAGTCAAAATTTCAACAAGAAATGTGAAGGCTAATGAGAAGAGGCCCGAAGGAGGCCAACAGCGTGAGACGCGTCGCTCATCACTTAAGGAATGGGAACAAAAGGTTTATCCTTTCCTAGATGCCGATATGCCCGAAATGCTAGAACAACTGCTCAAGTTGAAATTAATTGAATTGCTAGAATGCAAACGACCGGAAGAGATGAGAAAAGTTGATGACCCGAACTATTGTAAGTATCATCGCATCATAAGCCATCCAATCCAAAAATGCTTTGTTCTTAAAGAACTTATCATGAAGCTAGCCAAGGAAAGGAAAATAGACTTGGATTTTAATGATGTTGCTCAGTCAAACCTTGCAACATTTGCTTGTGGGTTACTTAGTTGCATGTCTCCAACTACTAAGTAGGGGACAAATACCACGCTCATTCAGTTTGGTTCTTTGGAACCTGTTCAAGTTCAGCTCTCACAAAAAGTATCAGATTATAATTCAAATGATGATAAAAGGTCAACAATGGATGAGGAAGAAGGCTGGACGATGGTTACTCGCAGGAGATGGAAAAAGAGACGAACATTCCCTCTTCATTTGATCGCCCAAGAGTTCAGAAGAGCACAAAACCAGATTCAGCTTCGGTCAAGAGGAAGAAGCGATAAGAGGCAAGGGAGATTGGGAACAAAAATGTATGACGATTTAGCGCAAGTTGGATAATATGTGGGTAATATGTGTGAGAGGGCCCAAGATAATTTATGGGGCTTATATATGTAATATTTGTGGGAAACATTTAAGTGGGCTCAAAATAGTTTATGGGCTTGTGTGGGTACATATTTTCATGAGTGGGCTAATGAAATTAGGACTCAAAAATTTGTACCTCAACAGTTATTAATTGACAATATAATTATTTTTTATTTTGTCATTATTGTTATAAGTCCAGAAACTAGAATGTCAAGAAGAATTCTTTTTAATTATTAAAATAAAAAAGAACAAGAAGAGATAGTAAATGTTAATAATGATGAAGAAAATTTTAATAAAGAAATAAGTTCGCAAAATGATAAACATGATGATAGCATTGACTTAGATGAGGTTTATTAAGCAATATGATGAAAATAAATTATTATTTTTGGGTCATTTATAATATATTATCACTTTTGAATTTAAGCAATTTGAATGTGTATGTTATAAACACATGCTAGTTTGATTTATTTAGTTAATTTATTCAATATTATTACATAAGCGATAAATAAATTAGTCATTAGTTGAAGATATTTAAAATTTATAATGAATATACCATTTATATGTATATTTATATTTATAATTTTTTTATAAATTTTATTTAAGTGTTTGTGTATCTTACGATACACGATACGATATGATACGATACACGATTTAACAACTATGCTTATATATAGACTTGAGGGACATAGACAAACTACAAGTCTATATATATATATATATATATATATATATACATTATTTTTTTTTAGGAAAAGCTCATTGATATTCTAAGGCGTCTTTCTCATCCAAGGAAAACTTTACGGACTAAGATTTTTTTTTTTTTTTGGAATGGACTTAGAGATTAGATTAGAAACTAAATTGACATATTTGAAAAATTTAGGACTAAATTACCAAAATTGTAGTTTACCCGTTTAAAAATCCTTGCCTATTTTGTCATCCTCTCTCTCTCTCTCTCTCTCTCTCTCTCTCTAAGTCACATCACAACAATATACTTTAACATTTAAATTTTTCTTGTTAATTAATTTTTTTTTCTAACTGTTTGAAAAATCCATACTGGAAAATTAAAGTTTGAAAAAGTGGATAATTTAGCATTTATTTTTTTCAAACTTTTGAAAAATCCGGAAAATTAAAGTTTGAAAAAGTACATACTTAAGCATTTATTTTTGAACAAAGTTTAGCTATAAAATTGGTTGTAACTTTAGGCTACAACCTTACTTAATATCATTTTATTGGATTTGAATTTTGATAAATCCACCGTTGGATTACATTTTCTTCTTATATTCTCTTTGCTTGTAAAATTTCTAGAAAATAAAAAATCAATAGCTATGTCATCAATAAATTGTTTAAACTGTAAGTTTTTGCAGTTTAAAATTATGCATAAAATATAAGCTCATAGATCATATAGTAAATAACATCCGATTGACACAAAAGTTGACATGTGTATTAAGAGTGTAAAGAACATGCAATTCAACGGTTAGATTTTTAAAATATATAGTAATGTTTATTTTATTGAGTAAGGTTGTAGTCTTATACTACAATAAATTTTGTAACTAAGTCCTTTATTTTTCTCTTCTTGCTTATTTTTTTCAATCGTTTGAAAAATCCATACTGGAAAATTAAAGTTTGAAAAAGTACATACTTAAGAATTTATATTTTGACAAAGTTTAGTTACAGAATTGGTTATAGCCTTAAGCTACAACCTTACTCAATATCTTTTTATTGTAGATGAATTTTGACATATCCACCATTCGATTACATTTTCTTCTTATATCTTTTATGCTTGCAAAATTTCTAGAATTTTTTTTTTTTTTTGATCTTCAACATAAAATTTCATTAAACCGAAATGGGAGCCATACAGCTTACATCATTTAGCACTTGATTAACAATCATAGGTGGGATATCTTCCACCCATATGTCACATTCGTTTACAAACTTGGCATGTCTTGCCATAATATGAGCCGCTGAATTGCAGCCTCTACGTGTATGGGTCACCTCCCACGCAGCAAACCAGCGCAATCCCAGTCTTGTGCCTTCAATCACTTTTTGGACACTACTTTGCATCAGACCTTGTTTGCATAATGAGCTGACCACAACTTGAGAATCACATTCAATAACTATCTGACCCAGGCTAAGGTCCCTTGCAAATTGGACCCCTTCTTCTACAGCTTTTGCCTTACCTCCAACGCTCCCAAAGGCAACTCCAGTCTTCTGCACAGAGCTCCCATGATTTGGCCCTTATCATTCCTAACCACCACACCAATGCCACAGCTTCTTGTCTCCTTGAAGACTGCACCATCCGTGTTAACTTTATACTAGCCTTGCTTCGGTGGAGTCCACAGTTGTGCAGCACTTGGGTGAGCTCTCCTCTGTATTATCTTCTCTCCTTTAGTCTCTTCAATATACGCAGCCACAGACTTGATTAGACCCCCTGCCCTTTACTTTGTCCACCATGAATCACCGTATTTCTATTGTTCCACAAGCTCCACGTAGTCACAGCAAAAAGCACCCAATTAATATTTGGATGAGAATCCATAACCTCCCACACTAGGTTCAAAAACTTAGGCACTGGTTCAGGCAGAGTAGGGAGTTTGATTTTTGTTCCATTCCACACTTCCTTAGCAAATTTGCAATCCCAAAGGATATGCCCCGATGTCTCACTAGACCCACACAGTGCACAACAGTCCTTACAACCAACTCCCTTCACCTTTAGCCTATTCCTAGTAGGAAGAATGTTCTTGCATGCCTTCCACATGAAATGTTTTATTTTGTTTGGACAATCCAACTGCCAAACCATTTTCCAGATAGCTTTCATCTTCGCATTATCAGAGCAGCTGCCTGGATCAGGTCTTGTTGACCCCTCTTTTAAACATCCCAGTGCTACCCCGTAGGCATTCTTCACTGTAAATTTTCCGTTTGAGGTCCAGGCCCATATGACTGAATCATCAGGTAGGCTATAGCTGATTGGGATGCCCAACACTAGCTCTGCTTCATGCGGAAGAAAAGTGCTTCTAACCTTTACTGCATCCCAACTCCTCCTATCGGCATCAATGAGGTCCAAAACCATCACCTCGTTGTCCTGGGTTCGCCGGGGGCTGATTACTTTAAAGGAGTCTAGCCTTGGAATCCACCTATCATCCCAAATGTGGACTTTTTGTCCGTTGCCAATGCACCACCGAGAACCCTTCATAATTATGTCTTTAGCTGCCATGATACTTCGCCACGCGTAGGAGGGCCTCCTACCCACTTGAGCATTTAAGAATGACTCATTTGCAAAGTACTTAGCTTTGTAAACTTTATGAACTAGAGAGTTTGGGTTCTCCAACATTCTCCAACCTTGCTTCGCTAGGAGAGCTAAGTTGAAAGCCTTGAGATCCCTAAACCCCATACCTCCCTCGGACTTTGGCTTGCATAATTTCTCCCAAGAAATCCATGCCATTCTCCTTTCCCTTCCTTTCTGACCCCACCAAAAATTACCCATCATTGAATTCAAATCCTTACACAGGGAGTCCAGAAGCTTGAAAATGCTCATCGTGTATGTAGGGGTGGCTTGTGCCACAGCTTTTATAAGAATTTCTCTGCCTGCATTGGATAAGAGCTTGCCCTTCCACCCCGCAATTTTCCTTCCCACCTGATCCTTTATTCGGTTGAAGGCTTTCCTTTTTCCCCTTCCTACTAATGGTGGAAGCCCCAAGTATTTCTCATGTTGTTTGACGATCTCTGCCCCGAACATTTGCTTGACCTGGTTTTGCACTTCCCTACTTGTATTCTTACTGAAATATAAGGCTGTTTTCTCCTTATTTACTTTCTGACCCGAATCCCTTTCATAATCCTCCAACACCTTCAAAACCCTCTCACACTCCAACATTGACGCCCGACAAAAGATGATACTATCGTCGGCAAAAAACAGGTGTGAAACACTCGGAGCACCTCTACTTACTGCCACTCCTTTAATATATCCATCATTCTCTTCCTTCTTCAACATAGCCGACAACCTTTCCGTGCACAATAGGAAAAGATACGGGGAGATTGGATCATCTTGCCGAAGACCCCTTGAGGGAACTATCTCTCCTTTTGGCTCCCCATTTATCAAGACCGAGTAAGAGACCGTTCTAACACACATCATCATAAGTGCAATCCACTTCTCATGAAACCCCATTTTCCTCAACGTAGCTTCCAAGTAGGACCATTCGACCCGATCATATGCCTTGCTCATATCGAGTTTCACTGCCATTAGCGCTTCCTTACGCTTCCTTTTTTGGTCTATGCAATGCATTGTCTCAAAAGCCACAAGCACATTGTCTGTTATTGATCTGCCTGGCACAAAAGCGCTTTGAGATTCATCAATTACCTCCTTTAGTATTTTTTTCAGTCTATTTGCAAGCACTTTAGAGATAATTTTATACACAACTTGGGATTCATCAATAAATGGAAGGGGTTTACCATTTTTTTTTGTGTCAAGAATAAGGTTTGGCCAAAGATTTCTAATTTTTACGTTTATGTTTGGATTGAAGGTTTAAAGGAAATTTTTTAAACTTCTCTTATATATTTTTATTGGATTTGAATTTTGATAAGTTCATTGTTATATTATATTTTTCATGCTTACAAAATTTCAAGATAATTAAAGATTAATAATTATGTTATCAATCAAATGTTTAAATTTCAAGTTTTGATGGTCTTAAATGATGCAATTTATAGTAATTGTCATCTTCATGTAGAAGAACAAACCCACAAAAATCAACTCTAATAGTCTCTCCAAAATGCAAAAAGTAATTTAGAGTTACTATAGTTCCTCTCTTGACCAAGTGAGCACTGTTCACTATCCACACCATTTTCTCTTCTTAAAAAATTCCACGGCTAAATAAGAGCATCTCCAATAGGCTCCCTAAAGTCATTTTTAGAGAGTAAACACACAAAAAAACTCTCCAGCAACCTCTCTAACTCTATTTTTTATTTTATTTTAAAGAGTTGGTATAGTAGCTCTATTGAAGAAGTGAGCACTATAACAACTCCAAATATTTTTTTTCTCATAAAAAAATCCCTCTATTGATTAAAAGATGAATTTCTCCTCTCTCTCTCTCTCTCTCTCTAAGTGTGTGTGTGAGAGAGAGAGAGAGAGAGAACTAGAGATAACTGTACTAGGTTAGACGAAGAGGAGGTAGGAAAAAAACAAATAGGAAAGTGAAACATATGGATGAAAAAAAATTAAAGAGAAGGGAAAATAAAATAAATAATTAGAAAAATAAAGTTTTGGGCTTTGCTAAACTCATTCCAAATCACAAAAATTTGATAAATTTCAAGATTGAGATAGGTTTGATAAATTTAAAATTATATAGAAATTTTAAAAGATTTGGAAAGACTAATGTAAATTTGATAAATTTCAAAGTATAATAAACACTAACATAAAAAAAATGCAAACATAAAAATTTAAATTAGACAATCCCCAACTCGTTCTATAATTGCCATAAGTGTGCCATGATATATATATATATATATATATATTTTTAAATACCCTCGGAAAATTTAAAAATGTTAGAAATCATCAGAAGTAGAACATGGCTATATTAAGAGAATAACCTTTGAATCCCCAAGAAGTGTAGGGAATTAACCCGAAATTCCCAACCTGTGAGAAACAAAAAAATAGAGAAAACACATGCCAAAGAAAACAATCACACGCACAAGACAATATTTACGTGGTTCAGCAATTTGCCTACGTACACGGAGTTGCAGAGATTTCACTATTATCAGGGAAAAATAAAAAGTGCGGCTACAGTGTTTCACACTCTCTCAAGACAACAACAAAACCCTAATCACCAAAAAACGGTTTTTACATCCTGCGCACAATATTCATAATGGGCTACAAAACGGGCCAAAATTTTTTTTCTCGGGGGCGTTGCCCCCGGACCCCCAAAAGACTTATCCATAAGCGCTCTGACTTGGACCTATCGGCCCAAGCCTCCACTCCATAAACTAAGCCTAAAAAAATCTCTCATTAAAAACCACGCAACATTATTCGGGTCGGGTCATCAACCGGATCAAACATAACTAGGCTCCACAAAATCCAACAAATCTCCCACTTGGAGACTGGTTCAATCACCAACATCAACCGCAATCCTCCAAAAACAATCCCTCATCCCCTGTAACTCATCCTCCTATGCTCAAGCTAGAAGACCAACTGAAGTTGCACACAGTTTCAACTTCTCAATAGTGACACCCTTAGTCAACATGTCTGCCGGGTTCTTAGATCCACAAATCTTTTCAAGTATTACCAGCTTATCTTCAACAAAGGTAACGGATAAAATGATATTTTGTTTGTATATGCTTCGACTTTGAATGAAAAGCCGAATTTTTAGCAAGAAAGATTGCACTCTGACTGTCACTGTGTAGAATGCCCGTCTCCTGCTTCTTACCCAATTCATCTAAGAAGCCATGTAGCCAAATCATCCCCTTTCCAGTTTCTGTAGTAACACACTTAGCTTCTGTAGTAGACAAAGTGACAATCTTTTGTAGATTTGAAGCCCATGATATAGCTGTACCACCTAGAGTAAAAACAAACTCAGTAGTACTCTTTCTACTATCAATATCACCAGCAAAATTAGCATCTACATAACCTTGCAGTTTCAAACTTGCACCTGTGAAGCAAAGACATGTATCTGATGAACCCTTCAGATATCTCAGAATCCACTTGACTGCCTCCCAATGCTGCTTTCCAGGCCTACTCATGAATCTACTCACAACTCTCACTGCATGTGCAATGTCTGGCCTTGTACACACCATAGCATACATAAAACTGCCAATAGCTGAGGCATAGGGCACCTTGCTCATATAGTCCATTTCTTCTTTTGTCTTTGGTGACTGTTCTTTGCTTAGTTTGAAATGACTACCCAAGGGTGTGCTCACTGGTTTAGCTTCATTCATATTGAACCTGCTGAGAACTTTCTTCACATACTCTGATTGTGAAAGTTTCAATGTACCATTAGCCTTGTCTCTAATGATTCTCATACCAAGGATTTGCTTTGCAGCTCCCAAATCCTTCATTGCAAATTGTTTGGACAATTGCTTATTCAGATTATTAATCTCCTCAATGCTAGACCCTGCAATAAGCATATCATCCACATACAACAATAATATGATGTAAGAATTGTCAAAAGACTTAACATAGCAATAGTGATCAGCTTCACATTTCTTAAACCCAATTCTATGCATAAAACTGTCAAATTTCTTGTACCACTGTCTAGGAGCTTGTTTTAGGCCATACAAGCTCTTTTTCAGTTTGCAGACTAGATTCTCTTGTCCCTGAACAATGAACCCTTCTGGCTGAATCATGTAAAGGTCTTCCTCCGAGTCACCATGAAGGAATGCTGTCTTCACATCTAATTGCTCAAGATATAAATTTTCTGCAGCCACCATTCCCAGTACCAGTCTGATTGTTGACATCTTCACAATTGGAGAAAATATCTCTGTATAGTCAATGCCCTCCTTCTGCTGGAACCCTTTAACAACTAATCTGGTCTTGTAACGTTTGCTACCATCATGCTCATTCTTTATTCTGTATATCCACTTGTTGTGTAAAGCCTTCTTTCCTATTAGCAATTCAGTTAGTTCCCATGTCTGATTCCCTAACAAGGAATCCATCTCATCCTTCATGACTAACTCCCACTTGCTTAAATTTTCATCTTGCAAGGCTTTATCATAACACTCTGGCTCACCACCATCAGTCAACAGGAGATAATTTAGAGCGGGTGAATAACGCTGTGGAGGTCTAATGTTTCTAGAAGATCTACGGACTTCAGCTACAGGTGTACTCTGATCTACTTGTGAATTTACATTCTCCTTATCTTCTTCACCCCTTTTCTGGACAGTACTTTCAGTCAATTCATCTAAGTTGACAAACTCAGATTTCTTTTGATCTATCTCTGTAATATCTGACACTATAGTTGACCTGTCCTTATACATAACTTGTTCATTAAATATCACATTTCTACTTCTGATGATTTTCCTGTTTTGTTCATCCCAAAACCTATAGCCAAATTTCTCATCACCATAGCCAATGAAAAAACATTTTTTAGACTTTGCATCAAGTTTACTACGAGCATCAGAATCAATATGAACATAAGAAACATAAACAAAAACTTTTAAATGTGAAAACTTTACCTCTTTACCGCTCCAAACCTCCTCAGGAAGTCTGAACTCCATGGGAAATGATGGTCCTCGGTTTATCAGGTAAGCTGCAGTGCTAACAGCATCAGCTCAGAAAGTTTTTGGTAGTCCAACATGCAACCTCATACTCCTAGCACGCTCATTGAGAGTTCTGTTTATGCGCTCAGCCACACCATTCTGCTGTGGTGTCCCAGGAATAGTCTTCTCCATCATAATTCCCTGTGCAGCACAATACTCATTGAAACCTCCATCTATGTACTCTCCTCCATTATCTGACCTTAAACATTTTACTTTCAAACCTGTTTCTGTCTCAACCATGGCCTTCCACTTCTTAAAGTTTTCAAATACATCAGATTTATTTTTTAGAAAATAAACCCATACCTTTCTGCTTGAGTCATCAATGAAAGTGATGTAGTACCTTGAACCTCCAAGGGATGCAACCCGAGAAGACCCCCACAAATCAGTGTGTACTAACTCTAATTTTTCAGCCTTCGGTGTCTTGCCATTTTTCAAGAAGCTCACTTTTTTCTGCTTTCCTAAGATGTAGCTTTCTCACATGTCAAAATCAATGGACTTCAATTCTGGTAGTTTTCCTTTTGATAGCAGCATCTTCATCCCTTTCTCACTCATGTGACCAAGTCTGCGGTGCCATAGGCTTGTATCAGTACTTGCATTAGCAACTGCAATTGTGTCTCTTGGACTTGAGGTCATGTATAGAGTACCGGTCTTCTTTCCACGAGCCAATACCCTAGCTCCCTTTGTAACCTTCCAAGTGCCACCAACAAATAGTATTGCATGCCTTTCATTATCAAGTTGTCCAATAGAAATCAGATTCCTCCTCAGCTCAGGAATATGTCGAACCTTCTCCAGTAACCAAATAGACCCATTGGGCAACAATATCCGGACGTCTCCCATACTTACAACATCCAAAGCTGAACCATCAGCCAAATACACCTTACCAAAATCACCTACAACATAATTCTGTATGATTTCTAGGTGTGGAGTGGTATGAAACGAAACTCCTGAGTCCAAAACCCAATCATCAAGTGGACTGTCTACTGCAAGAAGTAATGCATCCTGTACCTCTTCTGTTACAGCATTAGCATAATCATCTTCATTCTTCTTTTTAGGATTTTTGCATTGCCTCCTAAAGTGACTTGTTTTCCCACAGTTCCAGCATTATACTTGTTGGCCTGATCTAGATTTACTTTTGTTCCGATTAGAATTTCTGGATTTTGATCTGCCCCGATTTGAATTTCTGTCATTACCTCTTCCTCTTGTCTCAAGGTTTAGGGCAGAACCAGATCTTGAGGTTTCACCTGCATCTCTTCTGCGAATCTCCTCAGCAAGAATTAAATCTCGTATGTCATTGTACTTTAGCTTTTTCTTTCCCGTAGAATTGTTTATTGCCATCCTCATTGCCTCCCAACTGTTTGGCAAAGAAGCCAAAACGATTAGTGCACGAATCTCATCATCAAAATCAATTTCTATAAACAACAATTGATTTGTGATGGTGTTAAATTCGTTCAGATGTTGTGCTATTGATGCATTCTCTTCCATCTTCAAATAACAGTTTTTTCATCAAATGCACCTTGTTGTTTGCTGACGGCTTTTCATACATACCAGACATAGCCTTCATTAGATCTGTTGTGGTCTTCTCCTTTACAACATTGTATGCAACAGACCTAGACAGAGTTAACCTAATAACTCCCAGTACCTATCTGTCAAGAAGAGCCATTCCTCAGCCTTCATAGTCTTAGGTTTTGTCCCTAAAATAGGCAGATGCAATTTCCTCCCATAGAGATAATCTTTTTTCTGCATCCTCCAATACGAGAAGTCTGTGCCATCAAATTTTTCTATTCCAGACGCCTTTCCTGCTTCCTCTGCCATTGCTCCCACTCAAACCTAACCCTAGGCTTTGATACCAGTTGTAGGGAATTAACCCGAAATTCCCAACCTGTGAGAAACAAAAAAAAAATAGAGAAAACACGCGCCAAAGAAAACAATCACACGTACAAGACAATATTTACGTGGTTCGGCAATTTGCCTACGTCCACGAAGTTGCAAAGATTTCACTATTATCAAGGAAAAATACAAAGTGCGGCTATAGTGTTTCACACTCTCTCAGGATGGCAACAAAACCCTAATCACCAAAAAACGGTTTTTACATCCTGCGCACAGGATTCACAATGGGCTATAAAACGGGCCAAAATTTTTTTCTCGGGGGAATTATTCGGGTCGAGTCGTCAACCGGATCAAATACAACTAGGCTCCACAAAGCCCAACAAGAAGAACTCTAGAATCCACTGGAAAAAGAGAGAAAAAAAAGTTTATTAAAACTTTAATTAATTAAATCTGAATGTACAATAGAGTTCAACCATAAATACAAGGACAAAATTACATTTGGACCAATAGGGGCTATGCCCCTTGGCCCCTACTATTTATTATTATATATATATATATAAACATATATATTTGTAAAATTTTATATTATATAGTTATTATTTGAAGTTAAATTTCAAAAATTACAGTTAATTTCATCTCAAAAATTAAATTGACGAAAAGACATAAAAAAAAAAAAAAAAAATAGTCAACTAGCCCATACCTAGCTATAACCCTCCTTTAAAAAGGAAGAAAATTTTAGTTGATTAATATGCCAACTCAAGTGGTGCTACCATATTGAAGGCATTACCAATAACAGTTATCAACTTTTTTTTTTTTTTTTTTTTGAATACATAGTAATACTTATTAGAACACACACAAAAATAATAATAGTATTTTAAAACGAGTTTATAATACATTATATATAACAATTATCAACTTGATGCAATACATCTAGATCCTTAATGCTATCCAATGAAATCAACTAGGTCCAAGTCTGTCTCTCTCTCTCTCTCTCTATATATATAAATAAATATTTGGATTAAACTTATTAATAATTATGCATTCTTAATTATAAAATTATTAAACTTTATGGTTGGATAACATATTATTTCTTTTATATTTTCCAGGTTAATTTACTACTTTTATCAACAATAATATTAATAAAAAAAAAAAGAAAAAAGAAACCAGAGGGCCATTTGATTGTTGGTATTTTCGGTGAGTAAAACATAAAATTGAATAGTTTTGATAAAGTCTAATAGGAAACACTATTTTTCGTGTACATTTTATCAACATTATATTTTTCTCTCACTGCCTTGTCATTAATTAATCTTTTTTTTGCAAGGTTTTCCTCCGTTCTTTTTGCATTTATTGATCAATGGGTTTTTGTTCTAAGCCTCTATACAACTGTTCTTGTTGGTTTAATTTGATCAATTTGTTGTTTTGTGATAAATTGAAATTTCTAGGGCTTGGATATACCCGAATTGGGGATTTTGTTCAAATTGGGTTTAATTGATGAAATTGGCTTGTTGGATTGATTATTTTGATCATTATGAACTGTTTTCAATCTTGTGTGATAATCAATTGGTCAATTTGGTACAAATTGAACAAGTGGTTTTTCAAAATTTTGGGGTTTTTGTTATAAACTCTATGCTCAAGCCAATTTTGTGATTCTAAACTTAAATTGAACTTGTTCTCACTGCATTAGAGCATGCATCATGGCATTATATTGCTCATGCAATCATATAGATTTTTTTTTCTATATTTTTTTTGTGCTAACTTGCAGTCTGCCCTTGGTTTTTTTCTTTTTTGTTTCTTTTGGTTCTTTTTCTTGTGTCTTTGTCCTTACCCTAGCACCATGCCTAGGAAGACTAGAGCCCATAGGACAGCCTCCTCTTCTTCTGAGTCTCCCTTTCAGAGTGAGTTGTTTCGGTGTGAGAAAAACAAGGAGCTGTATGAGACTTTGAACATTAAGAGAAAGATTTGGGTTGAGCGTAAGGTTTTGCTAGATGAGCTAGATCCTGCCATTAGGGCAAACTTTGAGCGTAGGGGCTGGTTGCCACTGTCGGATATTGGTCATCCTCCTCCAGCTGCCCTGATTAGAGAGTTCTACTCGAACCTCTCTATCCATGTCTATGATTCCAACACTTTAGTAAAGAGTTGGATACGAGGTGTAAAGTTCACCATTACTCCACGTGTAGTGGCTAATACTCTTGGGGTACCTGTGGTCCAGCACCCTGTTTATCCTTATGATGAGTCTCCTCCCCTAGATGACATCATGTCATACATCATTGGTACTTCTATCCTGTGGGGTTCTGATCCTCGGATCACTTCTGCTGAGCTCACTGAGACTACCTATCTTTTCTTTAGGATAGCGTGTCATTCCTTGTGGCCTATCTCTCATCTACACACCATTCCTTTGGAGCGATGTGCATTTTTGTAAGCTCTTGTTACTGATGCTCCTATCAGTTTTCCTCATTTGTTTCTTCGTTCTGTAAATGAGGCTTATAGGAGTTCTTCTACCGCTCATGCTCTTTTTCATCCTGTTTTCATTCATAGGATTTTGTTGTTTTTAGGTTTAGATGACTTCCCCGCTTTTGAGCCCGTACACATAGTTGCTCCTATAGGTGCCACCTTTCTTAGGCAAAGGGCTGCTCATATGAGAGAGAGCTCTAAATGTCCTAGAGTTGAGCCTTCTGGTATCGCACCCCCTCCTCCCTCTTTTGCTGATCCTATTGGTGCTGCTGTTGCTGCTGTTCCTCCACCTTCTACTTCAGATGCCATCGACATTCGTCGTACGTTGGAGACTGTCATGACCGTTCAGGCGGCTAATGGTCAGCTTTTGGTGGACATGCTTGACGAGCTCCGTGCTTTGCGAGCAGATTTGGCGCATCTTAGACGTTTGCCTTCGCCACCTCCTTTTGATGATGGTTTCTGATTGCCCTTTGGCATTTTGTCACAAAAAGGGGGAGTATACACTTGCAGAGGATTTTTGTAGTTAGGGGGAGATTTTTGTATGTTGGAGCTTGTGGAGCTATTAGATTGTATCTAGGTGCTTCATTGTGTACTTACTTTTTTGGCTCTTGATGTATTGTTTTTTTGGGCTATACATGATAGGGGGAGATACTTTGAGATACTTTGTTATCTATGTTTCTTGTTTCACTGCTTATTGATTTATATTTATGAGTTATTCATGATATATGTCTTTATTTTGTATTTTGTGAAATAAAGAATTTATTTTTGTTTTACTTGTATTTTCCATACATGCGTTTATGTGTTTGTTGAGTATTTCAGGAAAAATACAGGTTGATTCAGTCATGCTGCTGTCTACACTTGCAACTGATGGATAGTAGTTAGGTTGGATTATTTTGTAATGAGAATTATTTTTGTAAAGGGCTTTTACTTGTAACTTTGAGCATTATGTTTGTGTTTTGTCACGGATTGCCAAAGGGGGAGTTTGTTAGGTTCTAAGGTCTTAGGAACTAATGTATTAGAAATCTATTTTGTAATGTTGGCAAACCATGATCAAAACAGCTGTTAGTCTTGTTTAGACTTGCTCAAAGTATAGGTCTTTTGTGTCAAGTTGGAATCGAGTTAACTGCAGAATTGAGTGTGCAATTCTGACTGGCTCGATCGATCGAAAATTAGACTCGATCGATCAAAAGTCGGCCATAACGTTTTTCTGCAGAATTTTCCAACTCAACTCTAAGCCCATATGACGTGTAGGGTTTTATGTTTTGCCCTAGGTATAAAAGGGAAACCCTAGCCACGTTTTAAAGGTTGCTCTATTTGCTGTGTGTGTGAATCTCTTGTGAGATCTGAGAGGTGGTTGCCTTCACACATGCTTAGGATTATCAAGAAGGAGATTTCATTGAGAGCTTGACGATCATTCTGTTGCTGCAATAAAAGCTTAAAGATACACAAGCAGGAGTGCTTGTATTTGCTAGAGAATCCAAGAAAGAAGGAGTCCGTGGTCTCGGAGCTTGCATGTGGTCGTGTCAGTAAGTTTTCTACTAGTGGGTAGCAATAGGATGTTAGTGGTCTAAAGTCGCTATTGTAAAACTTCGATTCTTTCATAGTGGATTCAAGTTTACCTTGAGGATAGCTAGGTTAAATCCTCCCCAGGTTTTTACCGGTTTGGTTTCCTAGGTCATCATATCTTTGTGTTCTTTATATTCCGCATTTTACATTGATATGATTATATGATTGTGTTAACCTAGATCTATAATTTGGACTAAGTAATCACTTGGCTAATTTACTAGGTTAATTCAGTTGTGTTTTAAGGGGTCTAAAAACAAACACCAATGTTTACTAATACTATAAGAACTGCATGTAAATTATAGGCGACTACTATTTACTTTCAAATGGCGAATACATATATAGAGAACTGAACAATGGTAAATAATTGTAAACCTGCTAGCAATATCACTTGTTATTTTTCTATCTATGAATAGTATTGATTGGGTTTGTTATAAAATGAAATAGGCGTTTTGAATTTAGCAAGATTGGGGGCTATGTAGGATCGAGCCTCCATGGCCACTTGAGGACCAAATTCTTTTTTTTTGGGCAAAAAATCTAAAGCAGATTAAGAAAATAAAACATACCTTTAGCCATTGTTGTTTGAATGATTTATAGAAAAAAAATCCAGTGTAGAACAAAGAATAAGAAGAGATTCTTATAATATATGATGTTTTCCTTAGAAACCCTTTTGATGGAGAATGCATGTTTTTGTTTTTGTGTTTTTTTAAGGCTAGACTAGGGATCCCTTTAATTTAACTTTGTTTATCTATTTATATTTTTTCTATCAAGGAGTATATGATTGTTCACCAAAAAACATCTATTTTACCCAACAAAATTATAAATGTCTATTAAAAAATGGAACTCTAATAGGATGAGTTTTTATCTATCACTCTTATCATTAAATAAATAAAAATAAATCTGAATAAAATAACTAATTAAATAATTAAAATAAATATATGTGGGCCACATTTACTCTCCTAATGGAGATAATTTTACATCTTTTTAATTTCTCTGATGTTTTAAGTATTGTACATGAATTGTGTATAATTATGTTGGAGTTGTGAAGGATTACTTTGAGATAGTGGTTGTTGAGTGAAGGATTACCCCTAATAGGAAATTCTAAAACAAAGCGTGCCCAAAATCTAAGATTACATGACCCAAGTTGCCTACTTCCATTACACAAAAGTGACACAAACTGATAACATCCCAAAAATTATGAGCACACAAATGAAAAATACCAAGCCAAAAATAGCCTTATTTCCAATACAATCACATGTCTAGTGACAAAACGACAACAACTAGAGGAGGATTTTTCATTTTTGAAAAGTACAATTATTTTAATAGGAATATGCTTCTTGGTGATATACCTAGAACAACCACCTTCAAGCTTGTTGCCAATGGATGCACCTCCTTGTAATAGTACACCTTCCAAAGCCACTCACCAGTCTCAGCCAATGGATGCACCTCCTTGGTACCCATGAATGAGAATATAAGTTTCAGGGATGGTTTATCAATAATCATTTGTTTTTCGTTTTTAAGATGTAAAAGTGGGGCTGCACAAATCAGATTTCTTTATGAGCTAAGCAAGATGGATGGAGAACTTATATAGGCTTGAGAGAGGGTTACAAACTAAGTTTGTGGGTATTGTTTGTGGGTCAGAGATTTTGGAGGTTGTTTGAATTGAAAAGTTTGTGGGTATTGTTTGAATTGAAAAGTTTGTTTCGCTAGAGTCGGAAAAAATGAAAGAAAGAATGAAGAAATGGAGGCTCTGTTGAAGAAAAAATGAAGAATGAAGAGATGAGGAGAATAGAAAGAAAGAAAACTAAAAAGAGAGAAAAGAGAGTTTACGAAAGATAGAGCCGGTGGGGAATAGCTAGCATGACATGACAAGACAAACCTGTGAGTCCCACAGTGTGTGTTTAATTACGAAAATGCCATTGGAAACTGAAAACACCTAAAATGTGTTTTCAGTTTCCATAACTCATCACTCAAAAATCAGAGAATTGAGTGATGGAAACAAAAACTGGAAAAAAAAAACCAAACACACTTCTCAGCCGTGGGTCCCACCATTTTTGAGTTATGAGTGATGGAACCAGAGTTATGAGCGATGAAAACACAAAAACCAAACAGCCCCTGGCCCTGTTTGGATTTTTTTTTTCATCACTCATCACTCATCGCTTAAAATACTCCAACTCCCTACACGAAGTCTGTTTGGCACCATCACTCATTTATGTTTTCAACCAAAAAACTAGGACCCACACACTGACCCAATGTCATTTCTTTTTCTCTCTCCTTTTTTTTTTTTCCCCCCCTGACTCTCATCTTTCTCAGCCCCTTTATTCTACCAAAACCCTCACGAACCAAAGATCTATAAGAAGATCTCTACCGTCAAAATTGGAACAGGAGAACAACGACAACAACAAGAAGAGAATGGTGGCGGCGGTGGTGAGGGATTCGAGTACGATGGTGGATTCGAACGAGACTTCCGAGACCTGGGCTGTGGTGGATAAGGGTTGCGCTACCATGAGCAGAGGTGGCGCTGAGGTGGCAGTTACATCTTCCGGTGGTTGTGATAGGAGCAAGGTGGAGATGATGACTTGTGAGATGATGGTTACTTCATCGCCAGGGTGTTCGAGCGCAAGTGCGGAGGCGGGTCAGAGGGAGGAGGCGGCAGGTGAAGATCGGAAGTGGAAAGCGATGGAAGTTGACGACGCCGACGCTGACGCCTGACTCTCATCTTTCTCTGCCTCTCATCTTTCTTTGCCTCTCATCTTTCTCAGCCCCTTTTTTCTTTTTGGATTTTGGATTTCCTTAAGGGATTATGGATTTTGATGTTAAATTGAAGGTTGATGTTGCATTTTCGGATGAAGGTATGATGTTGGTTTTGGATATGAAGCCGTGTGAAAAGAAAAAGAAAAACAAAAGGAAGAAGAAGAAGCCCCAAACTCACTGAACCCAGTGAGGAAAAAAAAAAAAAGGTCAAAAGTTGTGGTTGACCTCTAATTGTGGGACCCAGTATGTAGTTTTAATTACGGAAATGCCATTGAAAACAGAGTTATGGAAATTGAAAACGCCTAAAATGTGTTTTCAGTTTTCATAACTCATCACTAAAAAATTAGAGAATTGAGTGATAGAAACAAAAACTGAAAACAAAAACCAAACGGACTTTTCAGCCATGGGTCCCACCATTTTTGAGTTATGAGTTATGGAAACAGCAAATCCAAACAGCCCATAGTCTTCTTAATGGTTAGTATTCCAATCAATTTTCCAATAGAGTTTCCGAGTTTGAGTGAAATTTTCCCAGAGTCACTTGCTAAACTAAGCTGGGTATTAATCATGATAATTATGACTATAATTTTGTATTGCTATGAATATTTCCTTACTACTGAAATGAAACTGTGAATGCAATGATCAATAGTGTTTTGTGATTGTCTTTTCACATCAAAGATGTGAAAAATGCTAAATCCTAATTTTAGCTCTCATCCCTTTAAAGTATCATCCACATCAAGCATGATATTCTTAAAATTTTTGACATCTTTGCTATAGTGGAGTGTCATCTTTGACACCCTACTGTAGCAAGATGCTAAAGTTTTTTTATTATTGTTTTTCTTTTTCTCTCTCTCTCTCTCTCTCACTCTCTCTTGTGCTGTGAGCTTGTGTCTCTCTCCACCACTTTCTCTCTGTCACTTGATTAAAATAAATAATATTTTAATGAAGTGGCAAAAAAAAAAAAAAAAAAAAAAACTTTGATGTTGGGTATATTATATATGGAGTGTTAAAATGAATAAAGTAGTGTTTTGAGATCCTAAATGCTATATTTTTTGACATGTTTGATAAGAATACTCTTAATGCAATGATCAATAATGTTTTGTAATTGCCTTTCCATATTAGGGAGATTAATTGCCCCCCAACCCCAAGTTTTGTCCGTGTCATCTTCTAGAGGCTGCTCTCTACTGTATTCTGTTGCTGTGTTATTTCTGTTTTCTTCTTTTGTTAATAAAATTTTGTTATTCATAAAAAAAAGGGAGATTACTTGCTAATTTAATTAATCAATTTCATTTTGGTCAAATTCGTAATGACCAAATGAATTAAAAAAAAAAAAAAATGTTCTTATGTAGCACATTGGCAAATATTATTATTTTTAATCAAAAGAGAAAATAATAACATAGCATGTTGAAATTTACAAACAGTAGCTAGGAAGAATTTCGGAATAGCCTCTATGTAACATCCCATAAATTTCAATATTTCTCATTTTAATAATGTTAATTTATTATAAAGTGTTGAATTTTTTTTTTTTTTTAACTACCTTTGAACCTTGGGTTGTACTTTTTTTTTCCTTGGACTCAATAAATAAAAGGAAAATAATTTTAATAATATAAATTGGGTTATTTTAGAATGGACCAAAAAACCAGTGGTGACGTCACGTTCATGTCAGGGTGTACCCCAGGAACACTGAACATTCTGACTTGAAAAAAAAAAAAATTTATATATGACAATTAAATTTTTTTTATTTGTTTACCCTCTAAAAAAAAATTAAGAACACCCTCGATCAAAATTAGGAACACCCTCAAATAAAAAAAAAAATTTATTTGTTCCATTTTCAAGCAAAAAAAGAAGAAGAGGGTTTCGGCCGGTAACTGGATACCAGAGCGAAACAAAAGTTTTGATTTCTTTGCAAATTTTTGGGAAACAAGAGGGTTGAAAAGAAGAAGAGGGTTTTGTAAAACCAGATATAGCAGACATTGTTGCTGCAGAACACCATTGCTGCTACTTTTGCTTCTTCTTCTTCTCGGTCTCGCTCTCACCAACACATCTGTCAAGCCTCTTCTCTTTTTTCCATTTCACCTTTTGGTTTTCACCCCACGTGAATTTCTGATGGAAATTTAAATTGAGATGGGAAGTGAGAGGACTTTGTCTTTATCTTCAATCTTTACCCCCACATGGTCATGTGACCAAGTGAAAAGACATATGGGTTAAAGCTTTGGACAGATGGCCATGAGGCAAGCTTTCAGCCTTTCACTCAGGTGATTCAAGTCCTCATAAATGGTTCCCTCTGTACCATTCTCACATCAATGTACTTATATTCACCTATTGTAATAAAGGTTCCAACAATGTTTCCAAAAATGAATGGGTTAATGTGTGCCTTTAAGGGCACACATTAACCGAACCATTTCATATAAATATAAATATATTTTTATATATATATATATTATTGGATTTTTAAGTTTTGAAATCATAAATTCTAAAAAAAAGAAAGTTTTGAAATCATAGATTACCATTATTATTATTATTATTGATTGATTCAATAGGTTACATATGTATTCTAAAAATAAAAATATATAAAATGTAAATTTATCATTTTAAATAATTATATATATATATATAATTAGCAGTAATTTCGAAATGGTACACCGGTATTAACCGGTATCGAAATATTTCACTTCTTTGACTAAATTGAAACGGCTTCCGGTACGGTATTGACTCCCTTGATATACATGTATACACTCTTATTGTACTATTTTTGGTTGTTGTTTTTCATTATTTAATTACATATTTATGTTTTAATATTCTAAATCAGTAATTGTTATGTAATAACTAAATGATTTGAGTGTCAAAAAAGAAAAACTAAACGATTTGTTTTATTTGAAGTTTACTTATTTGGATTAATAATTTTATGTTGTATAAAAAAATATAAATATATATTATTTTTAATTTTTTTTAGAAACCCCGAAACACCCTGAAACGGTACGTCGAAATAGATCTGTACCGAAATATTCCGTTTCACTAAACAAACCGAAACAGGGTCCAAAACAGTATTCATAACATTGCTTTCAAGCAAAAAGAAAAAGCTAAAAAAGACAAAATTTGAACTAAAATCTAAAAAAGAAAAAATTGTAACAGAGAATCTGAAGAAAAAAAAAATTATAACAGAGCAAGCCCACCTAGGAACACCCTGGGAAAAATTCCTAGAGTCGCCACTGTCGGCCATCCATCCTTTTCTACGTTGATAACAACAAATCAACAATATCATCATGATACTATAATTAAGACAACTTATTATGCTATGAATTTGTTATTTTTTAGACCTCTTTTAAAACAGTTACTAACCAGTTTTACCACCAGGTTATTAATTAAATCAATTATGAACTGCCTTTGGTTAATGCAACCATCACCAATATCAATTAAGATAAACAAATTAAGCGGAAATAAAAGGGAAGTTTATTTCAATCCCAAGGAAAATCAATGGAATACAATTTCACAATAAAAACTCTAGAGGATTTTTTTTTTTGAGGAAAAACCCTAGAGGATTTAATATATCAATCCCAAGGTAAAATAAACCCACTAACTGATTAGAAGTTTATAATAACTAAATAACTTTATTCCTAATAAGCATTACTAAAGTTACCCAACGCAATTATGAGTTCACAAGCTTCCTCAGTTATAGAGATGTTGCATGCGAACTTCCTGTCCACAACTTCAAGTACCCACTTGAAGATTCAGATTTAGCTTCACTTGTGATGAATGGTATTGCAACAATTTCAACACCATTGATTTAAAATATGCTTTGCTTGATCACCTTAGAGGCTTTTGAGAGTAGGAGGCAAAAAAAAAACCTTATGATCACGAGAACATTTCCTAAAGTCTATTTTCATATATTAGGGTTTGCTTAAATATTTTTGACTTATTTGCACAAAACCCTAATCACTTAATGTGTGGAAATCACATTTCAGTAATCTTGAATTTCAATCAGTCGAGAAACAATTTGTTCTGTTAAGATCTAGCTTTCTCAATTGGGCTAGTAGGTGTCAAACTACAGCTCAGATTTGAACTTGAACCGTAGTCTTGAAAATACTTATAAACACTAAATAACTATAACAAGACGCTATTGAAGATATGTAGACCAACCACAACGTTTAGTAATTAGTAGTACTATGAGAAGAACAGGTAAATCATAGGGAATAAATATATAGAGAAAGGAACAATGATAAATTATTGTAAATCTGTTAGCAATATCACCTTTTATTTTTCTATCTATTATGAATAAGTGAATAACATTGTTTGGATTTGTTATAAAACGAGATAGGTGTTATGAATTTAGCAAGATTAGGGGTTGTGTAGGACCGAGCAGCTTGGCCACTTGAAAACTGAATTTGATTTTTTTTCTTATTTCTCTGATGCTTTAAGTCTGCAAATGAATTATGTATAATTATTTTGGACTCGTTGAGGATGACTATGAAATGGTGATTTGGCTAAAACAAGTAGTATTAGAACTTTAGGACCTTAGATCTAAATTTAATGGGTCGTGACCACTGTTTTTGTTGTGGGGAGTAAAAAAAATAAAATGATTAATTTTTTTTTTCTTGTATATACAACTTTAGGACCTTATATCTAAATTTAATGGGTCGTGACCACTGTTTTTGTTGTGGGGAATAAAAAAAATAAAATGATTAATTTTTTTTTCTTGTATATTATATACAATAATCTAAGTTAGTATTCTAAATACAATTTAGTATACAATACAACTATATTGTACAATAGTCTAAAAAAATTATTAATAGTTTAAAGATCGGTAAGACAACAACCATTAAATGCATAAATAAATATAATTATATAAGTGATCATACATTTTTGTCATATTAATAATAATTTATTATATTTATATGTAATATCAATTAAATAAAAATATATAATAAAGAAGAATAGTAACACACCTAGGAGTAGGACTGGAAGTAACGCGAAACTAAGAAAAAAAATAGTAATTGATATAAGTTTTTGCTTTTGAAGTGTATCACTTTTTATTTTTTAACCATACAAGTGGCCATTCTCTTGGAATTGGAGCAAGCATTAAAAGACTTTTTGAACTTGAAAATCTTCAGAGCACTCATTAAACTACTTTTTGCTTTTTGTAACCTTAGGCTACAACCAATTTTGTAGCTAAACTTTGTCTATTATTATTATTTTTTGCTTATTTTTTTCAACCATTTGAAAAATCCATACTAGAAAATTAAAGTTTAAAAAAGTTTGTACTTTCCTTAGTTGTGTTTTAGATTTTTTAGTTGATTCAATTACATATTTGTATTGGTCAATGAATCACACAATTGAATTTAATTGTAGTTAAACATAATCCCTTTTGTGCAATATTATTAATATATCCACATGGTTGGATTTAAATGAAAAATATAAAACACTGACATTAAGGAACAATAATTCTAGAATCACAATAATTTTCACAATTAGTGAGGTGACATATTGTTAATGGTAGATAATAATGTAATGCTAGTAGTGGATTTGGATGTGAACCAATCAAGGAAGTCAATTTATATTGTACTAGTATCGGTAATCTTTTAAAATGTACAAAAATAAAATGCTGGGCTGTATCCGGAACTTTTTAGGTGTTTTGCCCGGTATTGATGTTTTGGTCAGAACAATAAAAAAATGTTAAAAAGCATGTTGTTTAAGCTAATACATTGAATCTCTCAAGTGTTTAGGAAAATTGTTGAAATTCTTCGCTTTAATTCCGCCCCTACCCGAAATCCAGCTTTGGTGGGCTTCCCTCAAGGTGAAACCGAAGGTCTACCTCCTTTCGTGCGCCCCTCACCTCCTCCATGAGGATGATCCACTGAATTCATTTCGACACCACAAACAAAGGGGCGTCTGCCTAACCACTGGCTTTATACAGCTTTTCTAAGCTTACGTGCACCATGGTTAGGATTAGAAAGCCAGAATAAGGAGTTTGAGCAATGAAGGCAGCAACAAGAAAGGTTGGAACAAAGGGGAAAGTACTCTGCCTAGCATTCCTTCCATCTTGAGAATAATAGTCTGTTTAAGCTCTACCCACAGTTCCAAAGTCAGGTTATGATGCCAGTAAGCTTGTTGACAGCTAAGGTAGCGGATCTCATTGCAAAGCTATTAGCATCTCTATCTCTATATAAAGGATGAGCAGCTCCAAAAATTGTTGAATTCACTCACTCTCACACACTATATACAAGTTAACTCTTTCTTTAACAAACTTTACTATAACTCATATTTTTATTAAGTTTCAATTAATTTAAATTTTAACGTAATTTAATTTAAAATGTACTAACAAATAATGCTTGAAAACTCCGATCCTTTAATATACATACATATTATTGATCATAAGGTTTCATTTATCTCATTAAGTTTCTTGGTAGTAGCATAAAACACTACTAAAACGTATATATGAATATGATTACAACAGAAACGGTTTCTACTAATTATTTTTTGAAAGGAAAATTGATGATTATTACTAAAAAAATATTTATTTTTTCCTTCCCATTTATTTTTTCCTTGAAATGTTATTTAAAACTAAATATCATTTTAGTCATTTTAGGATTCTTAGCATGCTACTTTCAATAACTTATAGTATTATACACTTAAAACAGGTTCAAAATAAAATAGAAAGGAAATAGCTACCCCTGGAATTAAAAAAATATCAATGTCAAAATGTTTGGATTTAAAAAAAAATAAAAAATAAAAATAAAAAAATAAAAAGATAGTCAAATATGATTGTGCCACATTTGACCGCTATCTTGGTAAAATGTCAAAAGATAGTCAAAGATAGTCTTCAATTATGACTTTGCTTGTGTTTAGCCAATAGGAAAAGTCTCAGCCATCTTCAAAGAAGGAATAGATGTAATTTACTTGGATGTGACAGAACACGACTTGATGACTTTTACTCACCACACCGATTAAATAACTCACTCAACTCATTTAAGTCTCACATGTTATAAATGCACTATCTCTGTTGAACCCAAATGAGCCATTAATTTCTCTCTTTCTTCCTTTTAATTTTTTTAGAGGATCAGAAGTGAGTTTCAAGATACATTGAAAAGATGTCTCTATTTGGGAAGGTTGAAGCTGAAATAGAGGTCAAGGCCTCTGCATATAAGTTTTATGAGGTTAACAGCAAGCGAGTAGCTGAGGCACCGAAATTTTGCCCTAACTTTATACAAAGTGTTGATTTAGTTGAAGGTGAATGGGGAAAAGAGGGCTGTGTCGTTTGCTGGTATTTTATCTTCGGTAAGTCAATCAATATTTGTTGATTATGTCTTATGAATTCCTGAACACTTTTAACATTTTATGTAATACTTGCCCTTACAAATTCTTACAGCTAGCCCGATCAACTGTGTATGTCTAAGATTTACTATAGATTGTGTTGATGACTAGGTGGGAAAAAAAAAAGAATTGTAATGTGTTGTTGGGGTGAGCTGACATATCTTTATATTTTTTTTTAATTAGTTTTCTAGAAACTAAATCGGAAAAAAAAAAATCAATAAATGGAAGGGATTTACTTTTTTATTTTATTTTTGTCAAGAATAGGGTTTGGCCAAAGATTTCTAATTTTTTACTTTTATGTTTGGATTGAAAGTTGAAAGGAAAGTTTTTAAACTTCTCTTATATATTTTTATTGGATTTGAATTTTGATAAGTTCACTGTTATATTATATTTTTTATGCATACAAAATTTTAAGATAATTAAAGATTAATAACTATGTTATTAATAAAATATTTAAATTTCAAGTTTTGGTGGTCTTAAAAGTCATTGTCAACTTCTTGTTGAAGAACAAACCCACAAAAATCAGCTCTAACAGTCTCTCCAAAATCTAAAAAGTAATTTAGAGTTACTAAAGTTCCTCTCTTGACCCATTTTCTCTTCTTAAAAAATTCCACGGCTGAACAAGAGCATATCCAATAAGTTCCTTAAAGCCATTATTAGAGAGTAAACACACAAAAATTACCCTCCAACAACCTTTCTAACTCTATTTTTTTTAGAGTTTCTATAGTAACTCTATTGAAGAAGAGAGCACTAGAGCAACTCTAAATATTTTTTTCTCTTAAAAAATCCCTTGGTTGATTAAAAGATGACTCTCTCTCTCTCTCTCTCTCTAAGAGAATAACCTTTGAATCCCCAAGAAGAACTCTAGAATCCATTGGAAAAGAGAAAGGAAATTTTTTTATTAAAACTTAATTAATTAAATCTGAATGTACAATAGAGTTCAACCATAAATACAAGGACAAAATTACATTTGGAACAATAGGGGCTATGCCCCTTGGCCCCTACTTTTTTTATTATATATATATATAAACATATAAACATATAAATATGTATATATATATATATTTGTAAAATTTTTATATTATATAATTATTATTTGAAGTTAAATTTCAAAAATTATAGTTAATTTCATCTCAAAAATTAAATTGACCAAAAGACATAAAAAAATGAAAATAGTCAACTAGCCCATACCTATAATCCTTATTTAAAAAGGAAGAAAATTTTACTTGATTAATATGCCAACTCAAGTGCTGCTACCATATTGAAGGCATTACCGATAACAATTATCAACTTGATACAATATTGCATCTAGATCCTCAATGCTACCCAATGAAATCAACTAGGTCCAAGGCTCTCTCTCTCTCTGTAAATAAATATTTGGATTAAACTTATTAATAATTATGCATTCTTAATAATAAAATTCTTAAACTTTATGGTTGGATAACATATTATTTCTTTTATATTTTCCAAGTTAATTTACTAATTTTATCAATAATAATATTAGTAAAAAAAAGAAAAAAGAAATCAGAGGGCCATTTGTTTGTTGGTAGTTTCGGTGAGTAAAGCATAATATTGAATAGTTTTGATAAAGTCCAATAGGAAACACTATTTTTCGTGTACATTTTATCAATATTATATTTTTCTCTCACTGCCTTATTCATCGATTAATATTCTTTTTTCTTTTTTTTTTTGGTTCTCAAAGATTTTTCTTTAATCTTTATTTTTTGCCTTTGGAATTAAATGCATGAAAACATATGAATTACTTTGCCCAAGGATAATATAATATTTTTGGTACTAATTAATATCGATGTACCATTTTAGAATATAAGAATTACTCTCACCTATGTGTTATACTTTATACTATATCAATTGTAGTATTGTAGTATGTTACTTGTTTAACGAGGAGCAGAATATGATTAGGCCTGCCTCAACAAGATATTTTGAATCAAGAAACTTAATTGAATCAATCCATCCAGGGGGAGAGAAAGCAAGCAACTTATTTGAATCAATCCACTATATTTTCTCCATTCTGAGCCTTCCACCATCTTTACCAAAAGCTCGTTTCTTCAACCGACAATCCTGGAAAGCCAATCCTTCCTCTCCTGTTTTAACTTAGCATGAACCTAGTTCCACCCTTCTCCACATTTTTCACTACTATTGTGTCCACACTCGCTTCTCCTAAACCCCACTAGGCCGGCCCATTACTAAAACTTCTCTTCTCAATACTTGTTTCTTCCATCCCCACTTAACTTACTAGTTTACTTTCGAGTCTCGACAATGCATTTACAAGTAGTGTTTGAGAAGATGCAAAAACTTAAATTGAGACAGAAAATGGGCGAATCAAGTAGGTAAATTAGAAAAATCTGCAGCTAGTAGAGGACGTTAAAGCACTGATTGACAGAAGTCAGATTGTGAAGTAGTTTTGTTTAGGTTTCCTAGGGAAAGGAACTTTGTTGCTCATTGTCTCGCCAAGTGGGTTTTTGAGAATTTTGTGTTCTCACTTGTCAACTACCAAGAGATACCTGCTTTTGTAATGTTGTTTGTTTGTTAATACATGCTTTTCCTTCCAGGTAAAATGAAAAAATGTCTCACGTGTGATAAGACAGAAAACAGCAAAATATAGTTAGTAAACTATAATGAAGAGGGTGGTGTTTATATCTTGTCTTTCTTGTTTTGATGTTTGTACAATTGATTGTTTTTGTTTGAGTCGGTGGCAGATGGGAAAGCTGTAATGTCTAAGGAGGTAATGGAAGCCATTGATGACAAAACCCATTCAGTCACTTTCAAGGTGATTGGAGGAATACTCATGGAGTTGTACAAGAGTTTCAAATTCGTTGTTCAAGCCACTCCAAAGGGTGAGGGGAGCTTGGTCCGCTGGACTTTGGAATATGAGAAACTGAATGTCGATGATCCTGAATCAAACACAATGCTTGAATTTGCGATTGGTGTTACAAAAGATATCGACGCTCATCTTACCCATGAATAGCTTGGAAGAAAGATTATAGCTTGCGTATTAATAAGCACAATGTGTTTGTGTAAAATAAAACTTTTGAGAGCTTTAAAGACTGCTTCCTCATTTATGGGTAAAATAAGCACAATATGTACTCATTTATGGGTACCACTAGAGCTTCCTCAATTGCCTCCTGCATCATGTTATCTATATTGGATACATGAAATTAATAATGCTTCCTACCATGTCTACTACTAGTTTTTTTTTTTTTTTTTTTTTTTTTTTTTTTGATGTTGTTAAACCGTGAGAACGTAATTGAAAACACGTACTCAAATTATAATGTTCATATGTTACGTTCTAGGATGATTTATTGTGATAAATCTGTTCTTGAATGGTTAGTTCTGTCTGCTATATTAAGGGTCTGTTTGAGAATAACTTTTTTAACTTTTTGCTGAAAGCTTATTACTGAAAGTACGATAGAAAAAAGCTAAAAGTGTTGAAAATACTATAGAATAAAATTTGTGTAATTTTAACCCTATTTTAATGTTTGAATATGCAAAATGACTTCTAAACATAAAAAACAAATATTTAACAACAATAATAATAACTAATTTTTTTTGGCTTAGCTATAATTTACTATCAAGTTTGTTATATAATAATTAAGATACACATTTCATCAAAGCTATCAATTAGAGTTACCAAAAAATACCATAATGTTAATGGTAATTATATATAACAAATAATCAACTAGATTATGACAAAAAATTTACCATAATATGAATGGTAATTTATAACATTAGTAACAAAAGAAGTCCTACAATGGATGAATTCCACATATCGATACTGTGATATTGTTCTGAACTAGTTTCATCTCAGGTTCATCTAAAGAAGAGATCAGAAGTGATGAATGAAGATAATTAAATTTTTTCTCTGGATTTTTTGGTGTTCAACCTTCTTGAAAATCAAGGAGGTGGTACCTCTCCCCCTTAAGCGTATTATGCTAAATGGAGATGAGCATTATGCTAAATGTCTGAAGTAATAGAGAAACTACATGAACTTCACGCATATTGAACATAAGAAATGAGACAACTTCCTGCAAAAACTTAAGGTTTTCTTTCCCAAACGTTTAAGAAAATCAGGATAGAGCCCTTGGATAAGTACAACTAAATTGGTGAAATTTTCGTTGAATTTGATCGAATCATGTGCATGGTATCTCAGTTCCTAATATTTAAATTTAAAGTTTTAGTTTAGACTTAGGCCGCCCTTATTTAGTCAGGAATTTGAAATGCTTACTCTTTTTGAAGGTATAATTCTTGTATGCTTTCTTCTCAAAAAATAAAAAAATGCTACTATTGATTCCTCCCTCTTCATCTCCAGTTTATGATCTTTTTCTTCGTTCCACTTCCATCTTCTTCTTCTTTCTAAATTTCATTTAGTCCTACAGTAACAGTCACTCTCTATGTGTCCTTCAAATTTCAAAACATCAACGCTGCTCAGCCAATCAGTGCAGTTTAATGTTTATGCTTTGTGCAGAATGTAGATCCGTTTGGTCTGATTTTGGACGGAGGAGGACCAAGATTTTGGACGGAGGGGATGAAGTTTTATTTTCCTTTGATCCAGCTATACAAGTCAGGGGGTCAGGGCTCTTTTGGGCCCAAATGTGAATCAGTTTCTATGTTTGTTACACACAATTTGTTATATACAAATTTGTATGTAAAATTATTTTAAACTGAACAATTTATTTTGCTACGAAATCCAACTACAGTATGTTGTGAGTAGACTTTTGACATCTAATGTAATATATAACAGATTCTCCGAAAAAAAATTGTAATATAACAGATAATTGAAGATATTTAGACCTCGTGAAAAAAAGAGATGTGTAGACCAACCCCAATGTTTACTAATACTATGAGAACTGCATGTAAATTATAGGCCACTACTATATATTTACTTTCAAATGACGAATACATATATAGAGAACTGAACAATGGTAAATAACTGTTAATCTACTAGCAATATCACTTGTTATTTTTCTATCTATGAATAGCATTGATTGGGTCTGTTATCAAATGAAATAGGTGTTTTGAATTGAGCAAGATTGGGGGCTATGTAGGACCGAGCCTCCATGGCCACTTCAGAACTAAATTCGATTTTTTTTTTTTTTTTTTTTTTTTTGTGCAAAAAATCTAAAGCAGATTAAGAAAATAAAACATACCTTTAGCCATTGATGTTCAAATGATTTATAGAAAAAAAAAAATCAATGTAAAACAAAGATATCCTTTTAATGGAGAATGCATGTTTTTTTTTTTTTTTTTTTTTTTTTTTTTTTTTTTTTTTTTTAAGGTTAGACTAGGGACCCCTTTAATTTAACTTTGTTTATCTATTTACATTTTTTCTATCAAGGAGTATATGTTTGTTCACCAAAAAACATCTATTTTACCCAACAAAGTTATAAATGTCTATTAAAAAAAGGACTCCTAATAGGATGAGTTTTTATCTATCACTCTTATCATTAAATAAATAAAAATAAATCTGAATAAAATAACTAATTAAATAATTAAAATAAAATATATGTGGGCCACATTTACTCTCCTAATGGAGATAATTATACATCTTTTTAATTTCTCTGATGTTTTAAGTATTGTGCATGAATTGTGTATAATTATGTTGGAGTTGTGAAGGATTACTTTGAGATAGTGGTTGTTGAGTGAAGGATTACCCCTAATAGGAAATTCTAAAACAAAGCGTGCCCAAAATCTAAGATTACATGACCCAAGTTGCCTACTTCCATTACACAAAAGTGACACAAACTGATAACATCCCAAAAATTATGAGCACACAAATGAAAAATACCAAGCCAAAAATAGCCTTATTTCCAATACAATCACATGTCTAGTGACAAAACGACAACAACTAGAGGAGGATTTTTCATTTTTGAAAAGTACAATTATTTTAATAGGAATATGCTTCTTGGTGATATACCTAGAACAACCACCTTCAAGCTTGTTGCCAATGGATGCACCTCCTTGTAATGGTACACCTTCCAAAGCCACTCACCAGTCTCAGCCAATGGATGCACCTCCTTGGTACCCATGAATGAGAATATAAGTTTCAGGGATGGTTTATCAATAATCATTTGTTTTTCGTTTTTAAGATGTAAAAGTGGGGCTGCACAAATCAGATTTCTTTATGAGCTAAGCAAGATGGATGGAGAACTTATATAGGCTTGAGAGAGGGTGACAAACTAAGTCTCCTTCATGGTTCGTAAGAACTTATTATATCCATGAAATTTTAGGTTCAAAACCTCTTGCCAGCATTTTAAAGCCACTCCCATAGAATTCCTTTTTGTAATAACCTTATGCGTGTGGGATGGGGGACCTTATTATAGTTGAAAGCTCGAATGTGTGTGAAAACACAAGAGCTGTTTAGACCCCCAAATTAAAAATTACGGCTCAGTTGATTTTATTCTAACTTAAACTAAGTGCAGAATAGAGTAAATGCGAGCAAACAAACAATATAACTATTCTCTAAGCCATATTCATCAAATATCAATAATAAAATGAAAGCTAAAAGAGTAGGGAAGAAGGATGCAAACACAAGATAACACCGCAATGTGTTATCGAAGAGGAAACCGAAGAACTCGGCGAAAAATCGATCCACTAGAGAATAAGTTGGAGTACATGAATAACAAAAGACTCTCCAAGCCTAGTCTACCCCATGTACTTGAGCCCTCCAAGCTCCTGCTACCAACTGACTTGACGAAGCCTTGTCTTCTCTAGCTCTCCGGATCATGCAATTCAGCCCGATTGCATCTACTAAACAAATGGCTTCTTCCAATGCTTCCCAGTAGCACCAAAACCTCACTTTACACTCAGAATGGGTGTGGTAAGTGTTTGAGCTATCAACCTCTCAAGGATTTGGATATGGAGAGGTAGGAGTTGAGAAAAACCACACAAGATTGTGTAGAAGATTGTGGATATGAAAATCTCTAACTCTCAAGGGTTATGTCTAGGGTTTTCTCTCTAAAAAGCACTCATTCCAATATGTGGGTAACGTGGGTATATATAGTGTAGGTGAAGACATGGTGTAGCAGATATGCCAAAATAGAAAAACAGAATGTTTCGCAGGTATTTCGCGGGAAGGCCTTACCCGTAAAATACTCGTGAAAACCAGCTGTCATGACTCTTCGCATTTCAGTCATGTGCTCTGCATGTGGCTCACTTCGCGGGAAGGCTTCTCGTGAAATACTCGTAAAATCCACACTTTCTTCAATAGGCGCTTAAGTCTTCACACTCTCTCTTACACTCAACCCATACAATAAAATCCCACATAAAAGACAGAGTACATATGATTGAACAAAAATACAATCAAATTTGTCACGGAATTAAAGCTAACACAAAATATTGTAAATAACAACTTTACAATCTTCCCTTTTGGCTATTCCGTGACAAAACCCCTAAAATAGACTCTAGACTTAAACGTGAGTTTGGGAACAGTGGCAAAACTCACTCACACCTAGTTTAGAAGCTGTGAAGCACTTGCACGTATACACCTGTATCTTGAAACATTCGCACACAAACAAAACTTTCATTAAGCTTATGACAAGTTGAATACAAGGTATGTATAGGAGCAAGTAAAATGCAATCAAGGTAATTAACAGGATATAAACTATGGAGCTTATCTTAAGCAAACAAGAACAGTCATTAAAGAATGACTACAATGAACATTTAGCTGGTAAATGATCATCCAGACACACAATGCAATTAAGAGCAATGTAAAAAATCAATTGCATGTCCAACACTCAACCAATGCAAAACACTAAAGTATTTGCATCAAGGATACGAGATCCAACAAGGGCACAAGTGTGTGTAGTACTAAAGATAATGCAACATAATCTAAAAGTACTTAAAAACGCTACAAAGCAAGGATACAAACACAAAGTACTAAATATAAACTAAAGTTTTAAACTAGAGTACTTTAAAGCTTTCAAAGAAAGCAATGTAAATAAAAAACAGAACACAATATAAAAAGAAAGCTTTTCTTGCTCTTGTTCTTCTTCTCCAATGCTCCCCCTTCAATTTAGCTCTTTCTCCCTTTATCATTACACTCCCCCTATCATGAACTATCTCCCCATTTTTGTCATGGAATCATTACACTCCCCCTTTTTGTCATGGAATCATGAACTATCTCCCCCTATCATGAACTATCTAGCTTCCTTTGAATTTGATCCAATTGAGTTTGGAGAGATGTGAACTTTGTGTCAAAACAGGTGTGTTGAGTGTGTATGATAGATGCAAGTCCAGACAGCTTGGTGCTAATTTCTTGGATAGATGACATAATGTTGTCTAACTTCTCATCATAGGGATGTGAGCTAGAGCTTGAACTACCATGAGGAGCATGAATCTCTTGCTTGGCTCCTTTTCGGATGTGACTGATGCTAGCATTGAGAGTGCGAATGTTGATTGGACTTTGCTATGGGTATAGGTACTCATCTTCCAATGGATGAACGCCTTTGAGCTTCAAAATTTTTGAGATGAGGCAACAGAAGGGAAGGCAGTTCCTTGAGGCAGTTCTCTCGACAATTTTGCTCAAGATGTGGAAGATATGAGAGCAAATATCGATCTCTTCATCATTGATCAAGTTGTGAAGGAATAAAGCTCGACCAAGATTCATGTACCCGGTGCTTGAGAGAGGATAGAGGTTATGGAACATGATCGTTGTAAGTAGCCTCAGTTCGGGAGAAAGTGTTAGGCAACACTAACTGATTTCCTATTGGAAGAGAACTCTAAGTTTTCTGCCAGAGTTTCCCGAAGCACATCTTCCTTCAGATTCAAGTCATCATACACCGGTGGCTTTGGAAACATTGGCTGGTTAATGCACAAAATGATAGCAAGATAGGAAGGTGTCACTGTGAAGTCCTTTCCTCTAACCTAACATTTCAGCTCATCCCCATCGGAAATGACATTTGCATAGAATTCCTTCACCATTTGTTCATACGTTTCGTCAAAGCTGGTTAGAAGGAAGTTCCAATCCTTGGTGGCAAACCATTTTGGAATGTTCGTATCAAGAAGAGAAGCTTGTTCAACCACCCTTTCAACCAACAAAGGAGCATCTTTGAAATAGCTCTCATAGGCTTGAAATGCGGCATATGATCTGAACTTGTCGGCATCATAAAATCCTGTTGATGATCGAGTCTTCTTTGACTTCGAGATGAAGCTATCAACATCAATCACGGATTCTTTTCCTTTTCCATTACTTCCTTTCACAACTGATTTCTTGAATGGAGACATCTGCAAAAAAAACAGTCACAAGACACAAAGGAACAAGTGCAAAAACACAAAGACAAAAAACACAAACTTGATTAGTACCAAGTTAGTTCATAGAAGAAACACAAAGTCCTAAAAAGAACACAAACAATGTCACAAAATCATGTTATAAGTGTTAAACATGTAATCATATTTATCTAGCATGAGTGATATGCAAAACATGATAAGTGAACAAGTGTGTGTATCAAGTGTGCATGTGGTGTGCATATGTGATGCATGTGCAAGGCATGACTAAGCACATTTGGGTCAAAGTGTGTAAAACACACAACCAATGATTTAAACATGATAAACATGTATAGTCATGGTAATCCCTAAAGTTTGGTACTCATTGGAGTCCAAAACAACACCAATATGCCATTTAGACATTTTATCAAATACTTGGTATGCACCAACACAACTAACATGTAAACAATACATGAACATGTGTGAATCTTGCCTAAATACAAGTTAAAATACCACAAGGGGCCAACACAAACACAAACAAAGAAAAAGGGACAGAGCCCAATTAAGAAATTGAAAAATTTTTCACAAAAACTAAAGTTTCCCAACCCTTTTTCAAAAAATAAACCCAACTCATGTAAAACTTAGAATTTAATGCTTAATCTAAGGAATTAAAGTGAAAAGAGGGATCAAACATACCTTAGAGATGATTTTGAAAAGATTTCACTTGAGTTGAGAGAAAATAAGTTTAGGGTTGAGAGAGGCTCGAAGGAGTCAAAGTGTTTATGTTTGAAAAACTGTCATGATCAGCCTTTATAATCTGAAAATACGCGTTTTTCGTGGGTTAGCTTTTTGCGAAGTTACTCACGAAAAATGCCTCTAAAGCACAAAATTTTTGTGGGTAAGCGTTACTCGCAAGACAGTCGCGAAAGTTTCTGTCTGAAAATTTGTTGTTTTCATTTTTGCCTATCTCATTTTCACGGGAAGAGCTTACTCGCGAGCTTCTTGCGAAAATGCCTCTAAAGGAGTTTTTGTTGAATAACATGAAAAATGCAATATGAACAAAAACTCAAAACATGAAAGCATAAAAACACTTCAAAAAACATATAGAATACTCAAAAATCTTTTTGGGTTTGATCGACAAGCAATTGAGTATACACATCACATTTGAACACGTACAATCACACAAATGAAATAAGCATTCATTGATTAATAGACTTGTGTGTTGTGTGTGTGTATCAAATGTGAAATAGTCCTTAATCTAAAGTGAAGCTTAATATTCCAAATGTTAAACTCTTGAAGAAAAAGGCTAAGAAGTTTGATGAGAATTTGAGGAAGTTCTTTTGTGAAAAGGATGATTTGATTGCTAACCTCAATGAATCCAATAAATTGGTTGAAAAGTATAAAAAACTTGTTGAACATTCTCTTGAAAAACTAAAAGAGTTTGAATGTTTGAATATGGACTTCGATGCTAAACTTGTTTTGTCTAACAAACTTGTTGATGAGCTAAAATGTGAAAATGAATCTCTTAAGATGCATGCCAAGTGTTTGATTGCTGAACCTATTGCTAAAAATGATGAAAATATTTGTTGCAATCATGTTGTGGTACCCGATTTTGTGCCTATTATGCGTTCTACCTCAAAGGACAAATCAATTTACATTCCTCCACACAAAAGAGATAAAAAGGTGGAGAGAAAGGCTTTTAAGCCAAAGCCTCCGTTTAGGTCTCAATCTAAGGTTTTGGATGGATTTAAGTTTGTTCCAACTTGTCACCATTGTGGTGCCTTTGGTCATTTAAGACCTCATTGCTCTAAGTTTCAAGCTCTTAAAAGAATCAAAAGAAAAGAGAAACTTAAGCTTTTTGAAAGTTGTGCTATGAAAGCAAAACCGGATTTAGGGGAAAATGGTAAAATGTTAAAGAAAGTTTTTGATGTTCTTACCTCCATGTCTATGTGCTTCTTCGATTCTCATTCTTCCAATCCCCGTCTTACTTCTCATGAGACACTCATTCCAAACAATCGTACTGTTTGGATGAGGAAGAGTTTCTATGGTTGAGCTTTTGCTCTTTTGGTCCTTGATCTAATTCTTTCGATCTTTATAGGACTCTTCATGCATTAGATGCTTAATTGTCATGCATTTGTGCATCATGCATTTCTTTATATGCATTGTTTTTGTTGTTTTTGCATTTGATCTTACTTTTATGCTTTTGTTTTTGTGTGTGTAAAAATCCAAAAACACATAAAAAGTGAAAAATTCAAAAAGTTTGATCATATATGTTTAAGCGCATGTCACATGTGAGTTTAGCCTAGTACCTTCGTACTAATAGTATAGTGCATTTACGAGCTTAGCCTGTGAATGTTCAAATAGTGTGTAAAACACCTATGAACGTTTAGACCCCCAAATTACAACCATAATTAATCACAACCACAGCAGTAATTAAGAGGCAAAGATTAAGGGAAGAGAGATGCAAACACAAAGACAACACAGCGATGTGTTATCGAAGAGGAAACCGAAGTCCTCGGCGTAAAACCTCTCCGCCGCTCTCCAAGCGGTTAATAATCCACTAGAGAATAAAGTTGGGAAACATGAACAGCAGAAGACCCTTCAAGCCTAATCTACCTAGTGTACCTAAGCCCTTCAAGCTTCTTGCTCCAACGAGGTTACGCTGAACCTTTTTCTTCTCTAACTTACCAAATCCCGCAATTAGCCCATTGCATCAACCAAAATGAATTGGTCCCTTCTTAACTACTTTCCAAGCACCAAAAAGCCTTCTCACAGATATGGGTATGGTGAGATAAAGATTTGGCTAATGTACCTCTCAAGGATGTAACAATGGCGAGAATGAAAGTAGAGGAATTTGAAGAATTAAAGTATAAAGATTGTGGATGAGTCAATCTTGTTTTTCTCTAGGGTTTCTCTCTCAAAATTCTCTCTGTGAGCTCTCTACAATACGTGGGTATAAGGGTATTTATACTGATGTGTGTTTGGAATGCAAAAGGTTATGTTTGTAACAAACAGAGCTGTCTGGCGACTCGGGCTCGCAACTAGAATGAGTCACGAGTTTGAGTCGCGAGCTAACTGCATGGCCAGATTGGAAGTTTTGTCCTATAATGCTCCAGCTGGCATGACTCTTCGGCTCCTCTGCATGCTTCACACGTGAGCCTCTTTTGGCGACTTGCCAGTCATGAGATCTAGTCGCGAGGCCCTGCTTGAGTGCACACTCTTGAGCTTTTCTTCACACTCTCTCACACACTACCCTTACATGATTCCCATCTAAATACAGGGTTTCTAAATGCTGAATTACAAGAAAATTGGCATGGAATAAAGCCAACAAAATGGTTGATTAAATTGAACCTTACAACATGTTATGTATGCACATCTATCTTTGTGGGAAAAATCTTGACATCTATGTGTGACTGTTGTAAATCGATCTTCAAGCTTGTCATGAATAATTAATCAATGGTTTTGATGGTTTTGATACATGCATAGACTTGTGCTTATATATCTTCCCACTTTTTATGTTTTTGCTTTATAGCTTATCCAAATGTCAAATCTCAAAAAGAGATAAAGATCTGCAAAAGCTGTTGCACACACTAGTATTTGACTAGGGAAAAGGGAAAGCGACTTGTACTGAAATGTTTGGTGTCCAAAAAGCCAAAGGTTTACTCTCAGAATTGAAATATCAAAAATTTCTGGCATCGATCTCAAAATGAGATGTATTGTTCATAAATGATCAAAAGCTATGAGTTGAAAGAAGCCAAAAGTCAAGCTTCAAAGATATGTAATTATTTTCTTGTGGGAGGTCATATATGTTCATTTCTATAATTGAGATAGACCACTTTACTTAGTACTAGTTGTGTATGACTTGATTGAATTGATCATTGAAACTTCACTCTAGGCTAAGGACAATTCCACATTTGATACACACACAAAACACACAAGTTTAATGTTCAATGATGCCTATTTCATTTGTAAGTTTGTATATGTTCAAATGTGATGTGTGTGTACTCAATCATATGTGGATCAAATCAAAAAGATTTTTGTTCTTTTTGTTTACTTTTGGAAGTGATTTGTATCACCCATATTTTTCAAAGTTTTTCAAGTTGTTTTTGTGTGAAAAACATGATTTCTGGGTGTTTTCATGACCTATTTCTTGTGTAAGCTCAGTTGTGAGTTAAATGGTCTAATTCTCAAGTTTTTCAGCTTTGGACAGAGATTTTCGCGACTGTTTCACGAGTAAGGCTTACCAACGAAATTTCGTGGGAAGCTTACTAGTGAAATTACCAGCGAAAATTTCCAGATCAACTTTTTTAAAGGGCATTTCGTGGGACATTTGTTTTAAACATCTCCAATCTTCTCCCAAACCCCTATTTTAATGCTTCAACATCAAAACCCAACTAATTTCAAATGTTTTACATTACATAAACAACTCTAAGGTAATCTTTAACTCTTTTCATTGATTTTGATCCTTAGATTATGTTTTTGGGGGTTTTATGTTCGTAGTTGGAATTTTCTCAAATGGGGGTTGGAAAACTTAATTTTTGTCAATCTTTTTTATTTTAGTTTTGTTTTAAATGATCATTTGTTTTGGATGTTGGCCCCTTGTGACAAAAATAACATGTATTTAGGCAAGTTTTTCATATGTTCATGCATTGTTTAACATACATGTATAGTGTGTGCACTCTAAGTGTTTGATAAAAGGTGTAAATACACTTTTGGTCCCTACATTTTGGGCCGATTCTCGATTTGGTCCCTAAATTGGTTCCTGGTTTCAGAAAATCGTTTTTATTTTAGTCCCTGCCGTCAACCTAGTAACAGAAAAAGCTGAGGTAGCAAACGAAATGCATTGTGTGAATAGTAAATGCTGACGTGGCTATTAAAATAATATTAAAAAATTTGATTAGGCATTTTTTAAATGCCACGTCAGCATTTAAAATGCCACATCAACATATGAATTTATAAAAAAAATAAAACAAAAAAAAATTTCAATTTCTTGATTTTAATTTAAACTGAAAAAATTAAAAACAAAAAAGGTTATTTTCTTATTTTCTTTTTATCATTTTCGAAAGAACAAAGGTAGGATGTTCTTCATGTTCTTCGGGTTGCCCAGAAATTAAAATAATCTAAGATTTTCTTCTCTTTTCTTATATTTTCTTAGCAAATAAACATGCACAAATTCATACAAAATCCCTATCCTTCATCGAAACCTCCAACATGAAGAAATCATCAAACCAACATGAAAAAACCAAACACAAAAAAAAAAAAAAAAAAATCATCATCTCCTTCAATTTCGTAACCCTTTACCAGACTCGATCTATGACCCACATGCCTCGACCTGGCGACGGAGCTCCGATGCGATGACGCTGGTCTCATGCAATGAAGGCGATGCACATGCCGATCTACTTCGAGTGCTACGACGTGCACGACGACATGAAGAAAGTCCCCAAGGAATTCATGAACTCGATTAGGAAGAACAAGGTGGGTTTCTAGGTAGATCGAAGAAAGAGTGTTGTTTTATTTGGCCATAGGTTTTTGGTTTGGAGCTTGGTGTCTTTTGCCATGGGTCTCTCGGTTTGGAGCAGAGGGTTTGGAGTGGAGCAAATCAAAGAGAGAAACGGAGAGTGAGAGAATTCAAGGGGCAGAGAGAGATATTTAGGTTAGGTTTGTGAGTTTGGTTTTTTTTTTTTTTTTTTTTTTGTGTCTAAAAATTGGAAATTTTAATTTTTGTGATGTCAACTGGTTGACTAAGAAAATTTTAGAACATTGTTATAAATTTTTTTATTATCAAATTTAAAAATTGATAAAGCTTTTTTGTTTTTAATTTTTTCAGTTTAAATTAAAATCAAGAAATTAAATTTTTTTTTGTTTTATTTTTTTATAAATTTATATGCTGATGTGGCATTTTAAATGCTGAAGTGGCAATTAAAGAATTCCTAATCAAATTTTTTAATATTATTTTAATAGCCGCGTCAACATTTACTGTGCACACAATGCATTCCATTTGCCACCTCAGTTTTTTCTGTTACTAGGTTGACGGCAGGGACCAAAATAAAAACGATTTTCTGAAATCAGGGATTGACCTAAGAGGGAAATCAATTTAGGGACCAAATCGAGAATTGGCCCAAAATGTAGGGACCAAAAGTGCATTTACGCCTTGATAAAATGCCCAAATGGCATTTTCTTGTTGTTTTGGACTCCGACGAGTACCATTTTTTGGGGATTACCATAATTATTCATGTTTATCATGTTTTTATCATTGGTTTGTGTGTTTTACATACTTTGCCCCGTGAGTGCTTGCTCATGCATTGGTTATGCATCTCACATGCATACTAGATGCACATTTGCTGCACACACTCTAACACTTGACATGTTTGCATTCACTCATGCGAGTTAAATCTTTTAAGACCCTTTTAGCACATATAACATGTTCTTGTGTCTATGTTATGTCATGCCTAGGTCTGTATCATGTTCCATCATCCTTAGCATGTCATGTTTACTTTATGCTTTGTAGCATTGTGTCTTTAAGATGTTTTATCTTTTGTTTGAGCTTCATTTTCTCATTCATCTTGCACCCCTCATGCATCTATACCCTTGTTCATATCTTCTTTTCTTTCCCTTATTCCTCTTGATTCATTTGTCTATTCGTGACAAAAAGGGGGAGAGTATACTAGAGAGTATACCGGAGTGTATCGTCATTTCTATATGACTCATGTGCACATTCATAGGTGGAGAAAGCCATAGGGGAGATGAGAAAACCTTGTTTTATTTGCTTTACATCATGCTTGTTTTCTCATTGTTTTATGGTGGTTTAAGTTACATTTAGTATCTATGCTTTGTTGCTCTCATCGCATCATGTTTATGTGTTGGACATGCATACATCCTTATGTCATTATGCTTTATTGATTGCATATTCGGATGATCATTTGCTTTGCTATGTGATCATTGTAGTCATTTCTATATGATTGTTTTGGTGTATGATCAAGTTGCTCACATGTTTCACATCATGTTTACTTGATCGCAATTTACTTGTTACACTATACTTGTCATTTTATTACTTGCTTTACCTTGAGGGTCTAATGTGTTTTATGCAAGTGTTTCAGGTTACATGTATATATGTTCCAAGTTCATCACAGCTTCTAGATTTAGGTGTGAGTAAGTTTTGCCATTGTTCAATGAAAGCTCTGATACCAATTGAAAGCTCAGATTTGTGTGAAAACACAAGAGCTTGTTTAGACCCCAAAATTAAAAATTACGGCTAGATTACTTTTACTCTAACTTATCTAAATATGGAACAAGAGTAAATGAAGCGCAATAAACCAATAACTACTCTAGTGCATAAACATGAATAACAACCAATAAAAGTAAAGCACAAGAGTAAGGGAAGAAGGATGCAAACACAAGATAGCACCAAGACGTGTTATTGAAGAGGAAACCAAAGAACTCGGCGAAAAACCTCTCCGCCGCCTTCCAAGCGGTAAACCGATCTACTAGAGAATAAAGTTGGAGTACACGAAAAACAAAAGACCCTCCAAGCCTAGTCTACCCCATATATTTTAGCCCTCCAAGCTCCTGCTACCAACGAACTTCTTGGAGTCATGTCTTCTCTAGCTTTTCGGATCTCGCAATATGCCCGATTGCATCCACCAAGCCTCACCAGCTTCTTTTGGCAAATCCCCAAAGCTTCCCAAGCTCTAGAACACTCTCTACACTCTAAAATGGTGTGGATTGTGTTTGGGTACAAATCTCCTCTCAAGGTATGACAATGGGAGAGGGAATGAGAAGAGGCTAGAATGATTTCTCACTAAGGACGAGTAGATCTCTCTCTAAAAGATGGGTGTGTGTGTTGTAGAAAACCTATCTAGGGTTTTTCTTTCTAAATAGCCTCCTTGCAATTTATGTGGGTAATAAGGGTATATATAGTATGGGTGAAGGGTAAGAAAGTCACACTTAAAAATTTTCCAGGCAGAGAGTTTCGTGGGTATCTCGCGGGAAGGCCTTACCGGCGAGACACTTGCGAAAACAATAGCCTGGCATGACTCTTCAGCTTCCAACATGTGCTTCTCATGTGGCTCTTTCACGGGTTAGCTTCTTGCGAGCTTCTTGCGAAATCCACTTGTTCTTCAATTCATGCTCGATTCTTCACAAACTTAATATTAAACCCAATACAGTAAAATCTCACAAAATACAAGGAACAAAATTAAAGCAATTACAACACTTTTTGTCATGGAATAAAACCAACATAAAATATAGTTGTAAATCACAACTTTACAATAGTCAGATACTCAAAGAGGTTTGGACACCTTCATTTGTCCCCAAAAAAAAAAAAAATCTCAATATTACATCAGATTTCCATCATACATTTAGATACCAAAACTGGGTAAAGTTTCATTAATATTCTAAGATCTCTTTCCCACTCTATAGGAAAACTTTATGGGATGTACATGGATTTGTTATAATTCCAATCAATTTTCCAATAGAGTTGCTGATTTTAAGTGAAATTTTCCCAGAGTCACCTGCTAAACAAAGCTGAGTATTAATGGCGGTGGTGAGCTTTACATTAGATTCAAATTCATGGATCCAAGCACATCATTATGTGCTATTCAATTATGAATAAATTACCCCATTTCGCGAGTAAGTAATATTTCAATTGGTATTCTTTCATGGCATTTGAGTACAATACTCTAGCTTAACACTAACACATTTGTCTACACAGTGTACACATAGCTGAAATCAAGGCTGACCTCCCTTGTCATGTAACTGATGATGTCATTCAAAAGAAGCACATAAAGAAATTCTGCAGTTGGTTTAGGGAATATGTAAGTAAAGCACATAAAACTATTTTTGGTTGTAACACTTTAGATAGCATACTTATTAATGGCTGCCTCTGACAAAAAAAAAAAAAAAACTCTAATAAAGTTAGATGGCTTGCTCGATATCCAGATAATGAAGTAAAACAGTTCAAGTGTTATGTTATAAATGGTTTGAAATTTCGCACCAAAAATTCTAAGGTTGGTAGGTAAACTCAAAATAGTAGAGTTTGTGTTGTTACTGAAGGTGGTGCTACTTATTATGGTGTATTAATTGATATTATTGAGTTGAACTACTTTGACAAGTATCGATATGTATTATTCAAATGTCAATGGGCTGATGTTATTAGTGGGAGGGGATGCAAAAAAGATGAGTTTGAATTTCTCCTTGTCAATTTTTCAAGATTGATACACAACGGTGATCGATTGATTGACGAACCGTATGTATTAGCATCTCAAGCTTCGCAAGTGTATTATGTGAAAGATGTGAGATATAAAGATTGGGTGGTAGTGGTTAAAACAAAACCTAAGGAGGTGTTTGATGTTGGTTTTAATGCTTCACATGACGACGATGATGATGATGATAAAGTGGATACATATTTTGAGAATGTTCCTTATAATATAATTACTAATGATGCATGTGATGATGCAAATGATAACTGTGCTTGGGCTCGAGTTAATGAAGAAGGAACCATTTATGATACACCGTTGATTAGTGAGAATGAATTGCTTGAACAAGACTTCATCGACGATGAAGAGTTTGGTGATGATGTTTACGAGTCTAATGATGACGAGTCCAATGATGATGAGTCCAATGATGATGAGTCTAGTTAATACGGTGGTTATCATTCATTATATTTTGCCATAATTATTGGAAGTTGTACTTGCAAACTACTTATATTTTGTATCATTTTATAAGAAGGTTGAAAACTGTTTTTGGTATCCTATTTGGACATAGGTATATTGGTCTTGAAACTAAATGTTTGGTTATAGACTTATAGTTGTTCTAACTCTTTTCTTTTTTATCGTTCTTGTTTTAATTTTTCTCGGTCTTCACTTTCTGTTTTGAAGGTTTTGTTAAAAGTGAGTTGTTTGGTTTTGAAAAATTCATAGTATTCACAAAAAATTAGTGTTTTAGGTTAATAATATTGTGTTGTTATGATTGGCTTGAATTCTGTTATGTTATTTTATTGTGATGAATTATTTGACTGTTAATGCTTGAAGAATGAGTGTAATTTGAGGTTGCTGAGAATCTGTTTGGTTGCTGAGAAAATTGGGGGGGAAATATTAGGATTTTATTTTGGATGTTCATGTTTAATGCTGATTTGGGTCTGCGCATGATGCTACAATAGAAGCGGAAGCCTGAAACTTGATAAGATTAAATTCACCCCAAATTTGAGGCAGGTTGCATTGAAGCATTGGACCAATCTAATCATGTGTTAGCTTTTGAAATGCAATGTGCTTGGGTTTTTAGTTTCTATGCTCTCATATATGTGAGTGAGATGCATAAAATGATTAATTTCATTTAAAAGGACACAAATAAAACCCACTAATAGCAAATTACTTCTAGTAGTATTGTACACGCTTATATAGCAGTGAATACCATCTTTGCCTTCAATGTAGTTTAGTGTGATTGTGTGTTTATTGTTATCTGTATTGTTTGTTGTGCTTTAAACATTTATCAATTAACTACCGGTTAATAAATTAATTAAATTATTAAAATTGGTAGTTAATATTATTAGGGGTCTAATTGCGTTTTTCAATTGCTGTTGTGTTGTTTGATGTTGAAATGCTAGAGATTGTTGACAAGAAAGTATGTGAGAATTTTCGAAAGCCCATAAAAGTGTTCTGTGCAAGACAAGTATGGGAAAAAGAAGCAATGACTTAATGGTGCTCCTTAATTGAATCCAAAATCTTCATTCTCACAAACCAGAAGCATTAAATTACAAGCATTTCACTTCTTCTAGTCTTACTATGTTGCTTTTGTTTAGAATCTGGTTTTGCCATAGATTTAATGGTGGTAATTTGTTCATTAGTTCTCTTCTCTTTATGATTGCTCTTTTGTATTTAGTCGATCCACATTTTTCCATTGTAATTCTTTGTGTCTATTTTCATGCACTAGTCTTGTACCATTTAGTTTTACCTATAAAACTAAATAAATAAATACAGTGGCATTTACTCATATAAGAATGCAATGCGATAATCTTTGCTTCATTAACTCTTCTTATATTATTTCATCCTTTATATTTTAATGAGACACACTACATGTTCGACTCAATGGAATTCCATTATTTTTGGTTCTTTACTGTTGCAGCTCTTACTTGATTACTTATGAAATAACATTTGCTGCTTTTATTGGTTTTATATGCTATTTGAATGTAAGCTTAAAATGGTATGTAATAGGAAAGCAATATTGGACTAGTAAAATGATATGTGCTGCTTTTTATTATTATTTAAATACATCTGCTTAGTTGTTGTGAACTTTATTTCCAATATATTGGACTAGTGAAACTTTTATTAAAGTTGAGTTTCAATTATTTTAGTTTTCATCTTTACTTAGTTCATTTCATGGAAGTTATTAGAGAACTTGAACAAATTGTACATTTTTAGACCCCTTAAAACACAACCAGATTAACCTAGTTATTTAGTCAAGTTATTACTTAGTCCAAATTCCAGATCTAGGTTAACACAATCATATAATCATATCAATGTAAAGTGCAGAATATAAAGAACACAAAGATATGATGACCCAGGAAACCAAACCGGTAAAAACCTGGGGAGGATTTAACCTAGCTATCCTCAAGGTAAACTTGAATCTACTATGAAAGAATCGAAGTTTTACAATAGCAACTTAGACCACTAACATCCTATTGCTATCTCATGTAGAAAACTTACTAACACGACCATGTGCAAGCTCCGAGATCACAGACTCCTACTTTCTTGGATTCCCAGCAAGTACAAGCATTCCTGCTTGCATATCTTTAAGCTTTTTAGTGCAGCAACTAAATGATCATCAAGTTCTTGAATCAAATTCTCCTTCTTGATAATCCTAAGTATGTGTGAAGGCAAATACCTCTAGATCTCACAAAAGATTCACACACACAGCATAAAGAGCTTTCTAAAACGTGGCTAGGGTTTCCCTTTTATACTTAGGGCAAAACATAAAACCCTACACGTCATATGGGCTTAGGGCTGAGTTGGAAAATTCGGCAGAAAAACGTTTTGCCGGAATTCTCGATCGGTCGAGTCTAATTCTCGATCGATCGAGCCAGACCGAATTGCACAATGAATTCTGCAATAGCTCAATTCCAACTTCACATAAAACACATACTTTGAGCAAGTCTAAAACAAGACTAAAAACCTGTTTTGATCATGGTTTGCCAACAATACAAATTACAATTCTAATACATTAGTTCCTAAGTACTTAGAACTTAACAAACTCCCCCTTTGGCAATTCGTGACAAAACACAAACTAAAATGCTCAAAGTTTACAAAGAAAAGCCTATTACACAAATAATGCCCATTATAACAAATCCAACCTAACTACTATCTATTAGTTGTAAGTGTAGATAGCAGCATGACTGAATCAATCTGTATATTTCCTGAAACACTTAAACAAAACGCATAAACGCATGTGTGGAAAATACAAGTAAAACACAACTAACTTCTTGATTTCACATAAAACAAAATAAAGACATATATCATGAATAACTCATAAATATAAATCAATAAGCAGTGAAACAAGAAACATATAAACAAAAACAATGTATCTCCCCCTATCAAAAATACATCAAGAGCCAAAAAATGTAAATACACAATGAAGCACCTAGATACAATCTAAATAACTTCACAAGCTCCAAAACATAAAAAACTCCCCCTAAAACAAAAATCTCCTCTACAAAGTACTCAAATGTACTCCCCATTTTTGTGACGGAATGCCAAAGGGCAATCATAATCCATCATTAAAAGGAGGTGGCGAAGGCGAACGTCGAAGATGCTCCAGATCAGCTCTCAAAACACAGATCTCATCAAGCATGTCCACCAAAAGTTGACCATGAGCCGCCTGAACGGTCATGACAGTCTCCAAAGTACGTCGAATGTCAAAATCATCCGAAGTAGATGGTGGAGGAACAGCAGTAGTAGCAGCAGCATCAACAGGATCAGTAGACGCCTCACCAGAAGTAGTACCTGTAGCAGAAGGAGGAGGGGGTGCGGTACCAGAAGGCTCAACCTTAGGGCGTTTAGAGCTCGGTCTCAACTGAGCAGCCCTCTGCCTAAGAAAGGTGGCACCTATGAGAGCTACAATATAAATAGACTCAGAAGCAGGGAAATCCTCTAACCCTAAATGTAATAAAATCCGATGAATGAAAACCGGAAAGAAGAAAGCGTGACCAATGGAGGCACTCCTATGAACTTCGTTCAAAGAACAAAGAAATAAATGAGAGAAACTAATAGGAGCATCCGTGACAAAAGCATATAAAAACACACATCGCTCAATAGGAATGGTGTAAAGATGAGAGATAGGCCACAAAGAATGACAAGCGATCCTAAAGAAAAGGTAATGAATCTCAGAGAGCTCAGCAGTGGTGATCCGAGGATCAAAACCCCACTGGATAGAAGACCTAGTGATGTATGACATGATGTCATCCAAGAGAGGAGACTCACATAAGGGTAGACAGGGTCCTGGACCACGGGTACCCTAAGAGCAGCAGCCACTACCGAAGGGGTAATGGTGAACTCTACACCTCGTATCCAACACTTAACTAGAGTGTTGGAATCATAGACGTGGATAGAGAGGTTCGAGTAGAACTCTCTAATCAGGGTAATAGGAGGAGGATGATCTATATCCAAAAGAGGCAACCAACCCCTACGCTCAAAATTAGCCCTAATGGCAGGATCAAGCTCATCTAACAACACCTGACACTCAGGCCAAATTTTTCTCTTAAGGTTTAGCTTCAAATACTTCTCTTCGTTTTTCAAGCTCGAAAACCTCTCAATATCAAAAGGTGGGTTAGAAGAAGTGGAGGCATCCCTATTGGCTCTAGTTTTCCTAGGTATGGTGCTAAGGAAAGAACAAGACAAACAGAAAAGAACCAAAAAGTAAATAAGAAAAACCAAGGGCAGACTGCAAGTTGGCACAAAAAAAATATAGAAATAACAATCTATATGATGCATGAATAGATAAATGTCATGATGCATGCTCTAATGTAGTGAGAATAGGTTCAATTTCACAAAATTGGCTTGAGCATAAAGTTTCTAACAAAAACCCCAAAATTTGAAAAACCACTTGAACAATTTTTAGAAAATTGACTAATTGATCATTAAACAAGACAGATAACACCAAATAATGATCAAATAAATCAATTCAACAAGCCAATTTCATCAAATTAGACCTAATTGAACAAAATCCCCAAATCGGGTAGATTCAAACCCTAGAATTTCCAATTTCTCACAATTCACCAAATTGATCAAATTAAATCATCAAGATCAGTTATATAACAACTTATAACAAAAACCCATTGATCAATTTCAAGAAATATGGCTTGAATCATCAAAAATCCCAAAATCTAAGAGGTTCAAAATTTTTCCCAAAAAGCATGATTTAATGCATGAAAACATAAAATAAATGAAAAAGAAGGGGCAAAAGAGTCTTACCGGTCTTGTAGAAGGAAAACCTTGCAAAAATTTTGGAGGAAAATGACAAAAATCTTGCTTGGAGCCTTAGACCGATCGAATAGAGAGAGAAAGAGTTTGAAAAGTTTTGAAAAAGTGTATGAACACGTGAGAAACTCAGTTTAAAAAAAAAAAAAAAAACTCTCTATACGATTTTTGACTAATCGAAAATTAGATTCAATCGGTCGAAAATGCTTCGATTGATCCAACACCAATCGAGCACTGATCGAAACAGACAGAGACTCATAGCAAATTTTAATCGCAATTTCGATCAATCGAAAAACAGGTTCGATCAGTCAAAATTCTGGAAAAAACAAATTTTTGAAAATCAAAGCAATTTTATGCAGAAACTCCTCAAAGCATTGAATTTTATGAATAAAATGCATGAGTATGAGATGAAATGCTTTTCAAAAAACACTTGTTTTGAACCCAGTTTTCCCAAAATTAAGATTTTCAATCCATTCTCTTAAAATCTCAAAACACCAAATATGTTTTGCATAAAACTCAAGGAAGTTTCAAACTTGGTTGGTCAAACCAAAAACACACACAATAACATGTACACAGTTTAGTAAAGAGTAACTTGTGTAGTGTGTGCAACTAGCAAAAGCTTGAGATACATGTGAGGTGATATGTGAATAGAAATCAAACACAAAGCCTACAAACTTCATCACATAGAGTTTGAAAGAGACTATCACCTAAAGAGTTACATCATATAACTCCCACATCTCCTAGATCATAAGCTTGCAATCATGTAAGTTTCTTGATTTGCCTCATATTGTACACACAAATTTTTCTTTAGCAGAAACTTATTAAAATAGCCGGGATGATGTACACACAAATTTTATTTGATTGATTAACCTTTAAGTCCAATAATGTACACACCAATTTTAAGCAATTTTAACCAAGGCTACACCTTATTTTCTTTTTGTGCATGTGCTACACTTTCTCGAGCACAAAATCTTACGATATGCACTAAGGTGTTCATGATTGGCTAGTGAATAGTGGTGAGATAGTTATTTATGCCTTTCTCCAAAGGTTCAAGTCCGACAGTCAACAACATGCGACTTCAAGATCAAGACAAAGTGATCAAACACTATAAACATCTTTCCCACACAACATGCACTACAAAGCTTCAACTAGTAAAGTGCAATAAATAAGCTCATCCAAGCTAAACAAAGTACATAAACATGTTATGTAAAAATAAATTGACCAACCTTGATTTCAAATCCAAGAAAATAATGCAAAAACACATTTTGCTTCCTTTTTCTTTAAAAAAATAATAATAATAAAACACCCTAGAATGAATGCATGAATGTGATGCAATGCAAATCCTAGAAACAGAGAAAACAAAAACCAAAGAACAATGGTCACAAAGAGTAGAGCAATGAAGCACAAGGACCATGTCAGAAAGACTCACTTAGATTGAGTCTTTTGCATCCAAAACTTTTTAGATGCACCTTGAGCATTGGAGTTCTTATTCACATGAGAATGATTACCAACTCCAGGATTGGAATAAAGGTTTAAAGCCTTTACCAATTCACCAATAAGTACCATAGGATCTTGTGCTTGAGGTACATGTACTTTTGGTTTGTTTGCTCGCTTAGCAGCTTGCAACTTGAAACAATTTGGACGAATGTGCCCAGACTTTCCACAAAAATGAGAAACCCATGCAGGCTTATCATGCAACTTACCCTTAAGAAGGTTAGGAGCCGTAGGTTTAGACTCTTAAAGATCAACCCTAATCTTCCTAGGAGATGTAACTTCTACAGATTTAGCAACCTCACTCACAGAGGGTTTGACAACCTCACTCACAGGGGGTTCGGAAGAAGAAGAATGAACAAAGTTTGTGGAATGGGGTGCAGACACAGAGATGCTTTCTACAAAACCTAATCCAGATTTGTCAGAAGAAAACTTTTGAACACTCAGCATATGATCAAGTTTAGAACTAGCAGATCTATTAGTTTGTTCTCTAGCAACAGATAGTTCAAGTTCCAAATTCTTAACTTTATCAAGCAAAAGCATATTCTCAGTTTTCACAATGTTCAAAAGTTCATTAGCATCAAACAGTTTCATAAGCAAATTTTTCTTATCAAGCTCAAGAGATGCAATTTTCTTCAAGCCAAGATCAACATTCATAGCATCCTTTGCAGCAACTTTGCAAAGTTTATTATAAGTTTCTTGAAGATCTGCATCCTCAGAGAGTTCCCCATCAGAAGGGTTCTCTTTAACAATCACACTTTCATTGACTACAGCAGTAGCAGTAAAAGCAATGAAGTTTCCATCCTCGTCACAACCAGACTCATCATCACTAAGGGTTATAGCCATAGCCTTACCCTTAGACTTCAAGTAAGTAGGACATTCAGATTTCATGTGACCATACCCTTGACATCCAAAACATTGGGGACCTATAGAATTATTAGAAGATTGACCTACTTTTTCTCTAGGTTTTTTAGTGTTGTTAACCTTAGTGGGATCATTCTTCCTAAAATTTCTAGGTTCAGCAATGTTTCTACCTCTTGCCCTTCTGTTGTTGTTTCTAAGAAAATTCCTAAAGTTCTTGGCAAGGTAAGCAATCTCTGTAGCAGAGAGCTCATCATCAAATCCACTCACATCAACATCATCAACAGACTTAAGAGCCATTGACTTGGATTTGTTTGTCTTAGGAAGGTCCAACTCATAGGACTGAAGAGATCCTACAAGTTCATCAACAGGGATGGAGTCTACATCCTTACTTTCAGTGATGGCAGTCACTTTGGGTCTAAAGTCCTCAGTCAAAGATCTAAAAATCTTTCTAACAATTTTAGGTTGATCATAGATTTCACCCAGATTATATGCAGAATTAACAATATCATTAAGCTTAGCATAGAATTCATCAAAAGATTCATCATCAGACATCCTAATGCTTTCAAATCTAGTAGTTAATTGCTGTAACTTATTAATTTTAACTTCCTTTGTGCCTTCATGCACAGTCTGGAGGATATTCCAAGCAATATGAGCAACCTCAACATTAGAGATTCTCTTAAATTCCTCCATAGAAACAGCATTGAAAATAGTATTCATGGCTTTGCTATTGAAAGCGGCTGCTTCTTTCTGAGAAGTTTGCCATTCACTCACAGGAGTAGTGGGCTTCTCCCATCCATACTCAACGGAGTTCCAGACTCTCTCACCAATAGATTTCATGAATGCTTTCATCCTTACTTTTCAATAAGCATAATTATTCCCATCAAAGTGAGGAGGAATGACCAGAGAGTGTCCATGTTCCATGACAACAAGGGTCAAGGATCAGCTCAGAGATCAAAAGATCTACAACAATAGAGCTACCAGCTCTGATACCACTTGTACGTTTTTAGACCCCTTAAAACACAACCAGATTAACCTAGTTATTTAGTCAAGTTATTACTTAGTCCAAATTCCAGATCTAGGTTAACACAATCATATAATCATATCAATGTAAAGTGCGGAATATAAAGAACACAAAGATATGATGACCCAGGAAACCAAACCGGTAAAAACCTGGGGAGGATTTAACCTAGCTATCCTCAAGGTAAACCTGAATCCACTATGAAAGAATCGAAGTTTTACAATAGTGACTTAGACCACTAACATCCTATTGCTACCTTATGTAGAAAACTTACTGACACGACCACGTGCAAACTCCAAGACCACAGACTCCTTCTTTCTTGGATTCCTAGCAAGTACAAGCACTCCTGCTTGCGTATCTTTAAGCTTTTAAGTGCATCAACTGAATGGTCATCAAGTTCTTGAATCGAATTCTCTTTCTTGATAATACTAAGTATGTGTGAAGGCAAATACCTCTAGATCTCACAAAAGATTCACACACACAACATAAGGAGCTTTCTAAAACATGGCTAGGGTTTTCCCTTTTGTACTTAGGGCAAAACATAAAACCCTACACGTCATATGGGCTTAGGGCTGAGTTGGAAAATTCTGCCGAAAAACATTCTACTCGAATTTCGATTGGTCGAGTTTAATTCTCGATCGATCGAGCCAAACCGAATTGCACAATGAATTCTGCAGCAGCTCGATTCCAACTTTACATAAAACACATACTTTGAGCAAGTCTAAAACAAGACTAAAAACTTGTTTTGATCATGGTTTGCCAACAATACAAATTAGAGTTCTAATACATTAGTTCCTAAGCACTTAGAACCTAACACAAATCTTTGGTTATTTTAGTCTTTGACAGTTGAGATGGCAAAGCAAAACGCAAATCTATGTACACGTACCAAGAGTGTAAGGTCTTCACAAGGAGCTTCTACCGAAGATGCAGATCAATCATCCCAGCAAGAAATGCACGAAGCTTCTACACAAGCTATGGGTCTGATTGTATTATCTTCTGGTTTTAGTGTTTATAAGAACAAGAAAAATTAATAGTCAGCTTAAGTTAATAAATGCATGAGACTAGCTATAAAGTCAGCTTAAATTAATAGTGGGACTGATTCATTTTGCTATACCTCTAACCTGTAACGAACAAGCCATGATTGAACAATACTTGGCTTTGTTTAATTAGTCTTGTAAATAATGCTGAAGTTACTCCATCTTGTAAGAGATTAGGCAGCAGCTTCATAGGTATCTAAATAAAAAAATGAGCTGAAAATTGAACTGCCTACTGTCTAAATAAATGAAATTAGAATTTTTTTTATAATTGCATAGGCAGCAGCTTTTTCCAGTTTTTTCCTTTTGAGTATTTTTCTATAATTGCATGCTATATTGTTTGACATTGGTTGATATTGTTTCCTTCACATTACAGATGTGCCACTAGTTGTACATGCCACTCGTGGGCTAAGCAAGTACTTGGATATTTGGGATCTTTCTGATGACCTAGAAATTGTGTTGCCACTAAATAGTATGGGCCAGCCGATTAAGAAGGAGGGGAGGACTTTCACTGGGTGGTTGGGTACGATTGTGTGAAAACCCCATATATTCCCACTTAGATATCTTTCTTGGGATGAAATGCCAAACGAATTTAAAGAAGATTGTTAGGATCTTGTTCAGGTATTAAAGAAGTTATAATACTTGTAATTATGACATTTTGTATTAAGTTTTACATTAGTATTTTAGCTAGAAAACATTTGTAATTTGCAAACTCAACTCTTTGATTGTAGCGAAAATACTCCATGCCTGACAATCTTATTGCATGTGCGGCTCTAAAGAAATTGACCTTACAAGAAATTGGGAAGGCTTGGAGGGATCATAAGTGTAGGCTGAAAAGGAAGTACTATATACCGGTATCAAGAAACAAAGCACGAGTAAAAAACAACCGACCAAAGGGATGCATACCAGAAGATTATGATGTACTTGTTGAGCATTGGTATTTTGAAAAAGCGGTGGTATTAATCTATCTTGACATGCTTGATGTAGATCACATATCCAATACTTCATACTTGTAAAGATGGTAATCCAATTAATCCTATAGTTGGACGAAAAATGGTGAGTAATGTCTACCATTCCAATTGACCATTTTTAGTATAGAATGTGAAAGCTTTAAGATTCCCTACAAGATTATTGTTTTAGCTTTGAAATATATATATATATATATATAAATATTAATTTTAGTTCTTGTTCACTTTTAAAAATCATTAGCTTGACCCTATGGGAATTTGTTATGAAATTTTACTGTTTCTTTATTCTACATGCCTGTGTTGGGAGAAATATCATACCCTTGTATGAATGATATTATACATTTGTAGTGTTTCTAAAAACTCTGTCTAGGTGATATTTGTGGTGGGAAACACGCCTTCTTTAGTGGAGAGGGGTAGGTGAAATTGAATTTTTGTGGGAAGTTTTGTTGGATGATACATTCATCTAATTTCTTTAAGTAGTTGTTGATGATAATTAGTTGCTTGAAGGAAGTTCTTGTAGAGTGAATGATGATTATTCCAGGAATAGTGCTTAGAAGGCTGTTGTTGTTGCTTATTACCTAATTTTTTTGCTTACTACCTAATGATGATAATTAGTTGCTGTTGCTGTTGCTTGAAGGAAGTTCTAATTTTTTTTTGTTTTGTTCAATTTCGAATATTAGGAAAAAATAAAGGAATTGTTGAGTGACCCTTCAAATGAATTGCAGTCATTTGAAACAATTGGTAGTATTGCATGGTCAATAGATGATGTATTTGCAAAAGTAATGGGTAAGGAGCGCAAAGGTCATGTTCGTGGGGTAGGATTTGGTCCAAAACCAAGTGGTCGAAGTAGCAAGAGTGCTTTTACTGATGATGCCAAAAATCGTCAATAAGCTGCACAGTCCTCGCGCGCTCTAGACAAGACCTGCACAACAAAGAAGAAGAAAACCTTACAGAGAGTACCAGTGTGGTACTGGACAAATACCCTCTGAAGGTTAAGTTAGAGAATGTTCGCAACTCTAGAGTGTCAGAGCTGGGGTAAATTATGCGTACCTTGGTTTGTGAGGGTTTTGGGGTTTTTATAGCAGCGTAGAGTTGACATTCGTTTTTTGGCAGAGAGGGTCTTTCCTTGTAGGGAAGATCCTCATAAATGCACGCAATTGGCGGGATCCTCTCCTTATTGGGATTCCCTTGATTAGGGTTAGTCGTGGGGTGCAAGATATTTCCTTGTATAGGTACCCGTGGGGGTCAAGCAAGGCCATGCTGGACTTGTTATGCTCTTTATTCCTGTTGGCTTCTTTTACTCACGTCAGCCTCTCTCTTCTCGTTGGCCTGGGAATTCCCATCGTCTCACGTAGATACCGTCAGGTATTGAGGTGATGTCGTCGGCTTATGGCGTTATCAATTTCGCACTGCTTTACATGCATATGAAGCTGACGGGCTCAATGGAGTCATCAGCTTCTTTGTTCGTAACGAGTTTATTTCTTCTTGAAAACACCCTCATCAGCTGCCCCCTACTCCATGGCTCCGTCAATCTTAGCTGACGAGTAGTGGAGTGTAGCTTTCCCTTTGTTGTTTATCCGTTGGAAAAAAAGGGTGCTCATTAATGGCTTCTTGAGTAGATTTTATTAAATGCTAGGACACGTGGCATAGGCTGGTTGGCCTCGTTTCTGAACAAAGGCGTCGCTTCGTTTCCCATGCTCTTTCGCCCTATATATAGCCCACCACCTCTTCTCATATTCCCTTATTTTATCTTTGCTAATCTTGAGAGAGAGCTATCATTTCATCACCTTTGCTACCGTCAACTTGCTGATCCCGTCATCTTCACGGAATCGTCTACTAATCTTGTAAGTCCTCTTCTCTTTTCATTCCTTTTTTATTTCCTTTTTTCTAGTTGGTCGTCATTTTTATAGAGTGACCCGTCAAATAGGTTCTTAGAATGCCTCCATCACTTGTAGGTGATTAGATGTCAGGTGATAGAGAAACGACGAGTGAACAGTCGTCGTCAATCCGTGAAGGAGCGGGCTACGACGAAGTCTACCTGTTAGGTCATGGGCCCGAGAAGGGCTTATCCTTGTTGTCAGAGAGGGAACCGTCTGCCCATTCTGATGATGAAGAGGAAAATTATGATGGAGAGGAAGTAGAGGAAGGAGAGGGAGAAGAGGATGAGGACGAATACGAGGGAAAGGGGGACGGAGAGGAAAAGGAGAACGAGGAGGACTGTGAGGGAGAGGATGACGAGGATGAGGATGAGGGCGATGAAAGAGCTTCTGTGGGAGGAAGTTCAGGAAGTCCAGGGGATGGTCACACCCGTCCCTTCATCCTTCCTGCTATATGGACAGTCAACGACTTCAAGATGATGATGACGACTAATATTTTCAAGAATTTATTGGATCATTACCAAATCCCTGATAATATTCCAATCCATCTACCTAGAAAGTTTGAAAAGTGCTACTCCGGGAAGACCGCGGATGTCAGCATTATGACACCATGTTCACGGCACGATTGAGATTTCCTTTGACGGCACTACACCGTCAGTTGGCCATTTTTCTTGGTCTATCCGTCAGCCAAATAGCCCCCAATGCTTGGAGGATATTTATAGGGGCTAAAATTTTTTGGGGTTGTCTTAGTGAGGGGAACCGTCAGCTTACTCTGGACGAGTTCTTTTGGTGCTATAGACCCCAACATATCTCCTCGTCTAAAGGGATATATCATTTTGTAGCGAGGAAGAAAACACTTAGGTTGGTGTCAAACATGCCCGACTTCAATAGAAATTGGAAGGGTAGATACTTTTTTGTCCAAGGGACGGACTGGGTGTACCATCAGGAAGAGTGGGCGACGATGCCTCATGGTTTTGACAATACTTAGGGTATTGTCCAAGATTCAGGTCTAGTACCGTCTGCATTTTCACTTTTTCTTTATTTATTTGTTTAAGTGTTTTAATGCTGTCTGCTTTTTCTCTTTTCCAGCTAGCGTTCGTCCACGTATAATTAACGAGCAGGAGGCCTTCATCTGTCGGGTGCTTGAGATCTCTTTTGACGAAAGGAAGTGTAGGGACCTGATCACCCTTGACACGTTGCACGCCTATTGCGGTGGTCCTGAGCCGACACTTGTAGCTCGTAGACTAAACATCTACTCCTGTCGGCGTAAGTTCTTATTCCTTTGCTTTTTTCTTCCCGTTGTTTTACTTTCATCTGCTTATCTAACGTCTGTCTCTTACCCTTTGCAAAAATGGAGGCAACGAGGCAAAGAGCCTTGGTAAGGGCGTTAGCTGTGACGCGCAAGCATAAGGAGAAGAAGGGGGCCTCTTCGTCAGCTTCCAAGGTCGTCATCAAAGGATCGTCTAAGTGAAAGAGCGAGAGGAAGGACGACTGTCCCCTCAAGAAAGGACCGGTCATCCCTGTGGGTGACAAACCAAAGAAGTCGTCACCTCCCAAACCTAGCCATGGAGCTGGCAAGGGTTTAATGATGGCGACTGGTCCCGTCACCCAGGGATCCATTCGTCATCTTCTCACGCATAAGGAACACACTATTGAGATGATTAAGTCAATCATCAAGGAGACAAACTTGGATCCTTATGCCGAGCAGGCGACAGAAGACTTAGGGGCATCGGGTCTTTTTGACCTTTCTAGGGTACATCCTTTTTTCAAACTTTCTTTTACTCTTTTGCTCATTCATTGGCTAACGATTGTCTTATTTTTAGGCACTGGTGCGTATGAAGGCACTTCAAGATAGAAGTGTCGCTCAGGAAGGGGTGATCAGCCGGCTTCGGAAGCAAAACGAGACCCTGACCAATGAGCATGAGCAATACAAGGGGGCCCTCCGTACTCTTAACAAAGAGGTGACAGCCTTGACCAAGAAGCTGAAGGAGGAAGCCCGTCTCCGAGAGAAGGCGCAAGAGCCCAAGGCGAATCTGGAGATAGAGCTGATGGCCCTTTGTGAGCAGGTAGAGATGGCCAAGGCTGACGCCATAGCAGAGTTCAAGGCTTCCCAGCCTTTTATTGATGCCTGTGCAGTCTATTATGGTGACGGTTTGAGGACTACCTGAAGTAGGTCAGGTCTGTCTACCCAGACCTTGACTTATCCAAAGTCACCATGGACGACCCGCTACCGATGATTCCTATAGATGGTGACACCGTCAGTGAGGAGACTAATGACTCCACTCATACAGAGCAGGGTTTGAAAGACGATGGCATAGTTCTTGCCTAACCTGCTCATGAGAGGCCCGTCACTCCTTTGATCCCGTCTGCCGAAGATCCTCCTCTTAACCCTTCTGGCTAGGACGCCCAGAATCCTCCTGTCAAAGATGACGAGAACCCTTCTTCTCAAGAACCTTCCAGCCTAGTTTTTATTTGTTTAACTTTTTATGTATTCTATCTTATTTTAAGACGATGTTAAGTGCCCTTTTTGTTTTTGGGCCTTGTTGTAAACACTTTCTTTTATTTATGGCGTCTATTTAACATTTTACATTCGTCACTTTTAGTATGCTTTTGCTATGTGTTGATCTTTATTTTGAGATATGTGTATGTCCGTCCATCTTTGTGCATACATGTTAGGATGTACTTGTCCCCTAAAGGAGTTGGTGAATAACTAGGATGAACCCGTCTACTTTGGTGTACTCGTCCATTTATAGACTTAACAATGAACTCATCCACTTGTGGACCTAATAATGAATTCGTCCACTTGGGGACTTACTGATGAACCCATCCACTAGTGGACTTAATAATGAACTCATCCATTTGTGGACTTAATAATTTCAAGGCATCCTCATGGGATGAACTCGACCACTTGTGGGCCTAATGATGAACTCGTCCACTGGTCGACTTAATAATTTCAAGATATCCCCATGGGATGAACTCGTCCACTTGTAAACTTAATGATGAGCCCATCCACTTGTGGACTTAATAATGAGCTTGTCCACTTGTGGACTTGATAATTTCAAGATATTCTCAAGGGATGAACTCGTCCACTTGTGGACTTAATAATGAGCCCGTCCACTTGTGGACTTAACAATGAGCTAGTCCACTTGTGGACTTGATAGTTTCAAGACATCCCCATGGGATGAACTCATCCACTTGTGGACTTAATAATGAACTCGTTCATTTGTGGACTTAATAATTTCAAGGCATCCCCATGGGATGAACTCGTCCACTTGTGGACTTAATAATGAACTCGTCCATTTGTGGACTTAATAATTTCAAGGCATCCCCATGGGATGAACTCGTCCACTTGTGGACTTAATAATGAACTCGTTCATTTGTGGACTTAATAATTTCAAGGCATCCCCATGGGATTAACTCGTCCACTTGTGGACCTAATGATGAACTTGTCCACTGGTGGACTTAATAATTTCAAGATATCCCCATGGGATGAACTCGTCCACTTGTGGACTTAATAATGAAATCGTCCACTTGAAGACTTAATGATGAGCTCGTCCACTAATGGACTTAATAATGAACTTGTCCACTTGTGGACTTAATAATGAGCCCGTTCATTTGTGAACTTGATAATTTCAAGATATCCCTATGAGATGAACTCCTCCACTTGTGGACTTAATAATGAACTCGTCCACTTGTAGACTTAGTCATAGATGCAGTTTTGTAAAGACATGTATACATACACAGGTCATATCTGAATAACTCCTCTTATTGTGATAAATGCATGCATAAATAAAAAATTGTTCTTGAAAGAATAAAAAGCTGCCCTTTGGGCTTAAACAGTACTGTAGATAGTAAAAATTAACTAAAAATGAAGTAAACTGGAAATGAGGAGTGTTGTTCTTTGTGCCGTTGTCTACTGGTAGTATTTCTTTAAGTGCTCCGTATTCCATGGGTGGTGCAACTTTTTCCAGTCTAGCGTCTCTAGGTGGTAGGTTCCTTTCCTCTGCCATGAAGCGATCTTGTAGGGCCCTTTCCAATTAGGTCCTACCGTTCCCTGCAAGGGATCTCTTGTAGCGCCTGTCACTTTTCTCAAGACAAGATCTCCAACCTTAAAGTTTATGTGCCTGACTCTTGAGTTGTAGTGCTTGGCCATGAGTTTTTGGTACCTCGCTAATCTTTGTTTAGCTGCTGCTCTGACCTCGTCTACCAAGTCAAGCTGCAAGCACATAGCTTCATCTTTCCTACTTTCGTCATGGTTTCCCACTTTATAGCTTGTGAGTTCGACCTCAATTGGGATGACGACCTCACTTCCGTATGCTTGTCAAAATGGTGTCTCTCTTATAGGCGTCCTTGCTGTCATCCTGTAGGCCCATAGAACGCTTGGCAATTCTTCCGGCCATATACCCTTTGCCCCTCGAGCCGAGTCTTGATGATTTTGGGCAAAGATCAGTTTGTGACCTTGACTTGTCCGTTGGCTTGAGGGTGAGCGGGTGAGGAGTAGTGATTCTTGATTCCTAGTCGTGAGCAAAAATCTCTGAACGAGTTGTTATTGAATTGTTTTCTGTTATCTGAGACTAAGATTCTAGGGATCCCGTACCTACAGATGATGTTTCTTCAGATGAAACTTCGTACTTTCTTCTCTGTGATGGTGGCTAGGGCTTTACCTTCCACCCATTTGGTAAAGTAATCTATGCTGACCACTAAGAACTTCAGCTGTCTCATCGCTATTGGGAATGGGCCCATGATGTCTAATCCCCATTGAGTGAAAGTCCACGGGGTCGTCATTGGAGTGAGCTCTTCTATTGGTTGTTTGATGATGTGGCCAAACCTTTGACATTTGTCGTAGGCTTTAACATAGGCTTGGGCATCCTTCTGCATGGTGAGCCAATAGTATCCAGCCCGAATCAGCTTGTGCACCAATGATCGTGGCCCGAAATGGTTCCCGCAGATCCTCTCATGGACTTCTCTCATGACATAGTCTGCTTCCTCGAGGCCCAAGCACCTTAGGTATGGGCGGGAGAAGCCTCTTTTATACAAGACATCCTTTATCAGGACAAATTGTGCTACCTGGACCTTCAGCTTTCTTGCGGCCTCCTTACCGTTAGGTAGTGTACCTTCTTTCAAATAAGAAACTATCGGTGTGGTCCAGTTTCTTCCCGAGTCTATTTCCTGCACATTGATGCCATCTATCAAAGGTAAGAGCTGAACAAAAGAAAGTACCTTACTGGGGATGAGCATATGTTCTGCTGACGCAGCTTTGGCAAGATGTTTGGCTTGCTCGTTCTCTTCCCTGGGGATCTAAACAAACTTGGCCTGAAACTCACCCACTCGTTTCCTTACTTGCTCTAGGTATTTCTTCATTCTTTCCCCTTTGTATTCGTAGTCATCGTTCACCTTACTCATGACCACCTAAGAATCGCAGTACACAACCACACTCGTGGCCCCTGCGGCTCTGGTGAGATCTAGTCCTGCCACTAGGGCCTCGTACTCCACTTCATTGTTGGTCGTAGGGAAGTCGAGACAAACTATACACTCGATCTCGTCCCTTTCTGGAGAACGAAGCACTATACCTGCCCTACCAGCCTACCTGTTAAACGATCCATCCGTGTGAATACTCCATTGGGTATGCTCTTTTGCCCCTTGGCCTTCCATGTTGGTGAATTCCGCAATGAAGTCAACGACCACCTGTCCTTTTATGGCAGTATGCGGGCAGTATTGTACGTCAAATTCGCTTAATTCTATCGCCCATAGCGCCATCCGTCCAACTGCTTCAGGGTTACTCATTGCCCGCCATAGAGGCTTTTCTGTTTAAACAACCACAATGTGGGCCTGGAAGTATGGCTTGAGCTTGCAGGTTGCGGGAACTAAAGCGAAGGCGAGCTTCTCCATCGGTGGGTACATCTTCTCTGTGCCACGGAGTGCTCGGCTAGTGTAGTACATGGGCTTTTGCACCCTGTCTTCTTCTTTGACTAAGGCCGCATTGACGGTAGCTGGGGAGACAACCAGATAGAGAAATAGCTCTTCCCCTAGTTGGGAGGGACTTAGCAATGGAGGAGAAGAGAGGTATGCTTCTAGATCATCAAAAGCTTGTTGGCATTCGGCCATCCACTCGAAGGACTTCTTCAGCGTGCGAAAGAAAGGCAGACATTTGTCCATTGCCCTCGAAATGAACCTGTTCAGTGCTGCCACCTTGCCATTAAGGCGTTGCACTTATTTTGTGTTCCTTAGTGGTACCATCTCCATTATGGCTCGGATTTTGTCTAGGTTGACTTTGATACCTCTCTGAGACACCATGAACCCTGAGAATTTTCCAGCTGCCACCCCAAATGCGCATTTGCTTGGATTGAGCTTCATGTTGTAAGAGCGGAAGGTGTCAAAGGTCTCCTTGAGGTTGCCTTAATAATCGTCCTTCCTTCGGCTTTTCACTAGCATGTCGTCCACGTAAACTTAGACGTTTCTTCCAATCTGATGCGTGAACATTTTGTTCATTAGCCTCTAATATGTTGCGCACATGTTCTTGAGACCAAACGGCATCACCTTATAGCAGAAAAGGCCTTGACTCGTGACGAACGAAGTTTTCTCCTGATCAGCTTCGTCCAATTTGATCTGGTTGTAACTAGAAAATTCGACCATGATGCTCAATAACTGGTGTCTCGCTGTCGAGTCTACTAGGATGTCAACTCGTGGGAGGCGGGAGCTATCCTTGGGGCACGCCTTGTTCAAGTCTGTGAATTCTACACACATCCTCCATTTCTTGTTGGCTTTTTTAACCATCACTACATTGGCCAACCAGTCAGGATAGTACACCTCCCTGATAAATTCTGCATCTTGCAGTTTGTAGACTTCTTCCGCTATAGCCTGGTCTCGTTCTTGGGAAAACACCCGCTTCTTCTGACGGAAGGGGGAAAAAAGGATGACACATTCAACCTGTACACCATGATTGAAGGGTTGATCCCGGGCATGTCTTCATGACTCCAAGCAAAGATGTCTTGGTTTTCTTTTAAGAATGTCGTGAGCACTTGACGGACTGGCGGACTAGCGAGGGTGCCGATCCTAGTCATCCGCTCGAGCTTAGAGTTATCGAGAAGTATTTCCTCCAATCCTTCAACGGGCTCTGCGACCGCCCTCTGTTCTTCAATGCTCATGGTTTGTAAGTGGTTGTCCATCTCCAACATTGCTATGTAGCATTCGGGTGCTGCCACTTGGTCCTTACGTACCTTTCCTACTCCGTACTTGGTGGGAAATTTGATCATTAAGTGATAGGTTGAAGTCATGACCTTCCATGAGTTGGTGGTAGGTCGGCCCAGTATGGCATTGCAGGCAAATGAACAATCGACAACAAGGAATGTAACATCCTTAGTAATTTGCTAAGGGTAGTCACTGACTGTCATGGGCAATGTGACCGCGCCGAGGGGGTATACCCTCGTTCCTCCAAACCCAACGAGCGATGCGCTGGCTGATACGAGTCACTCTCTCTCGATCTTCATCTATTGGAATGCCGAGTAGTAGAAGATATCAACAGAGCTTCCATTATCAACTAGGACCCGGTGAGTGTTGTAGTCCCCTACCCGAATACTAACAACAAGTGTGTCGTCGTGTAGGTGGTGGAGACGTCGAGCATTTTCTTCCGAGAATCCAATTATAGGGTTATCGACTCGTGCCATCTTTGGGACGAAACCTGTTAGCTGAACGTTCTGAACCATCCTAAGGTAAGTCTTACAGGCCTTCTTGGATGAACCAGAAGTCGGGGTGCCCCCTACAATCATCCTTATGTTCCTTATGGGTGGCCTAAGGCACTCGTTATCCTTTCTTGCAACCTGCTCCTGTGGTGGATCTGCCCTTTCTTTGCTGACGAATCATTGCATTTTCCCTTGTCTAATTAGGGCTTCAATCTGTTGCTTCAAGTCATAGCATTTAGACATGTCGTGACCGTGGTCCCAATGAAAACGACAATACTTGTCTTTGGACCTCTTACTGGGATCTCCCTTCAACTTGCCGAGCCACGTCAAGGCTGTATCATCCTTGATTTGCATCAGGATCTAATCGAAAAAGGGCAGTCAGTAGGGTGAAGTTCACAAATCTTCCGACGGGGGGCTTGGAATGCCTATCCTCCTGTCGATCTCCAGTTCTGGCCGTCTTCCGTCCCCTGTCCTGTCATGCATCTTCTTGCCTTTCTCTCTTCTTGGGTTTCTCCTCTTGGGCTAGTAATGCGTCTTCGGCGTTCATGTACTTAGTAGCTCAATAACGCATGTCTAACATGGTCTTCGAGTCGTTTTTGTATAAAGAGAACATAAACTTCCCCTTCCGCAATCCATTGGTAAATACAACAACAAGTATCTTGTCATCAGCTTTGTCTATCGAGAAGGCTTCCTTATTGAAGCGGGTTATGTAGGATCTCAGCATCTCATCCTCTCATTACTTGATGCTCATTAGGCATGCAGTGGACTTCTTATACCTATGCCCCCCGATAAAGTGCGAGGCAAACTGCACACTCAGCTCCTTGAAGGTGCTGATGAAGTTGGGCATCAACCTGCTGAACCATACCCTTGCAGGACCCTTTAGCGTAGTCGGGAAGGCTCGACACATGATCTTATCCGCCACGCCTTGTAAGTGCATAAGGGTTTTGAATGACTCTAGGTGATCTAAGGGATCCTTTGACCCGTCGTAGGCTTCTACCTGTAGCATACGGAACTTTGACGGAAGGGGGAACGAAGTGACAGGTGTAGTAAAAGGCAAGTCTGTCTGGTGGACTAACTCGTCAAGGTCACTCGACACCCGTCCTCTAAGGGCGTTCATCATGAAGTCCATCCACTCCTTCATCATCTGCACCTTCTCGACTATGTTTGGTGGTGTTGTTTCTGCGACGGATGGATGGCTGGTAACTTGTCGCTCTTGTCTGCTCGGAGTATTGCTACCTTCTGGTCCTTCTCAATCCCTTCTTTCGGTGCTGGTACCCTCTTGCTCTTCTTCGTGATTGTTGGGCCCAACATCCCTTTGGCACAGCTACTCCTCCAAGTCGTGGTTTTGTTTAGTAAGGCGTTCCACAGCCGTAGCTAGGGTCTGTACCTGTCTTTCAAGGGCAGTAGTGCGTGGTTCTTCTCCAATATGGTTATTGGTTGCCATCGAGCGAGTGAGTACTATACAACTCTTTGTCTGTGAAGTGGTAATATGGCAGTACTGTTTTCGATTCCCACAGATGGCGCCAACTAATGATGCCAAAAATCGTCAGTAAGCTGCACAGTCCTCATGCGCTTTAGACAAGACCTACGTAACAAAGAAGAAGAAAACCTTACAGAGAGTACCAGTGTGGTACCGAACAAATACCCTCCGAAGGTTAAGTTAGAGAATGTTCACAACTCTAGAGTGTCAGAGCTGGGGTAAATTATGCGTACCTTGGTTTGTGAGGGTTTTGGGGTTTTTATAGCAACGTAGAGTTGACATTCGTTTTTTGGCGGAGAGGGTCTTTCCTTGTAGGGAAGATCCTCATAAATGCACGCAATTGGCGGGATCCTCTCCTTATAGGGATTCCCTTGATTAGGGTTAGTCGTGGGGTGCAAGATATTTCCTTGTATACCTACCCGTGGGGGTCAAGCAAGGCCATGCTGGACTCGTCATGCTCTTTATTCCTGTTGGCTTCTTTTACTCCCGTCAGCCTCTCTCTTCTCATTGGCATGGGAATTCCCATCGTCTCATGTAGATACCGTCGAGTATTGAGGTGATGTCGTCAGCTTATGGCGTTGTCAATTTTGCACTGCTTTACACGCGTATGAAGCTGACAGGCTCAATGGAGTCGTCAGCTTCATTGTTCGTAACGAGTTTATTTCTTCCTGAAAACACCCTCGTCACTTACAAACCTTCAAATAAGATCAAGTCAAGCAAAGGACAATGAAGTTGTACAAATGAAAGAGGAATTAACTACTGTAAAGGAAAAACTGGCATGTTTTGATTAAATGCAGGAAAAACTTAGGAAATTTGAAGATATGGAGGAAAGAATGGCTCACTTCTTACAATAAGTGCAACAACATTCTTCACATTATGGTTAGGTATTACATTTTAATGTTCTATAAATGTATTTAATGTTTGCATTTTTTTATGCATATTATGTGTTTTTCAACATGGTTATTATATGAACTTATTAACTAATCATAATTTTTATTTAGCGTGTTTCTCTGAACCAACAATCTCTAGCTCTCCAAAGATCATCAAGTGCATCCCAGCTCTCAAGGAACAATGTAATCGGTTCAATCTTGGTGTTTGAGGACTTTTTTTTTGCGTACAAAGAACTACATTTGAACAACCGTATCTTTTGCAAGTGTTGAAGGATATCCTCTAACACTTTGGAACTTTGATTATGTAATTAACTTAGTTTGGGCGGTTGTTTTATTCGTAGGACCACATCTTTTTGTCAATCTAATGATGATGGTATCATGTAGACACTGATTCTTGGACTTCTCATCCAGCAAGACTTCTTTGAACAAGGATTACTTGGTGAGTTCTATAACTTCATAAACAAGTAGTTGCCTTCATTGTTATCTACTTAGCATATCCTGATGTTATAATCTAGAGTTCAACAATTAGAAGTATGACGCATGTGAAATATCACATGAATCTGGCACCTTCTATACTTGAGCACAAGAATTTACTACTTGTCAAAAGGCTTTTAAATTGAATACTAAACTACAATTGCTATCTAACAGAAGAGAATAACCCTTTCCCCCTCTCGATCTCTCACTCTTTCACTTTCCCTCTCTTTCTTTCTCCCTCAGCCCCTTAATTGCGTTTTCTCATAAATTGGCGAGCAAGGGTATCAGTGGGGTGGGGTTGGGTTGGGTTGGGTTTTGTGTTTTGTTTTCAACGGGGAACGACATCGTTCCCCTTATTTCTTATTTCTTCTTCTTTCTTTTTTTTTTGTAATAACAGTTTTACATTTTCTTTTAATTATGAAATTAAAAAATAAAATAAAAAAGACCCCAAAACGATGTCGTTTTGGTTAGTAAACGACAACAACTAACGAAAGGGTGACGGAGGACTTAATTGACAAAATTTGAAATTTAGAGGACTGAAATGACAAAACTAAAACTTAGAGGACTAAAATGACAAAAGTTGAAACTAAGAGGGTCAATTTTGGATTTTTGCCTTTAAATTAATATGTTCATTGACCACCCTCACTTGAAAAAAAAATGAATATATATACTTACAAAAAAAATATTATGGGTCTGTTTGGATAGAACTTATTTTTCTAAAACTGAAAACTGAAAACACTGTAGCAAAATAATTTTTAAATGTATGAATAGTGCCGTGGGACCCATTTTTAATGAAAAAGTTACTGAAAGGTGAAATTTGTAGGACTCGTGAACAATGCACGGGTGCACTGTTCATTGCTGACTTGGTCAACAATTACAGCTGAAGCAAAAAAAAAAAAAAAAAAAAAAAAGGGAAAACGCAGACTTGTATCCAAACGGATACTATATATTATATTAACTTATTTTGACCACCCTAATAAAAATGCTAAACAACATGATTTGAGAATTATAAGAATTTGAATTCAACAAAATTAATAGTAATGCTACATCCACAATATTTTCACAACAAATCTTATGTGGTAAGCTGTTACTAATTCTAATTTGAGCTCAATATTGACATGTTTTACCCATCAATAACAGCTTGTTGCATAAGATTTGTTATGAAATTGTTATGGTCACTTTATTATTCTCATATCAGCATTTTCAATTTCCATTTTATCTTTTATTAGTCTTTTTTTTTCTCTCTTTGCTAGTACAAAAATTGTAATATTTCATGTAATTGCGTGTTTTTTTTTTTGTGACGTTGATATATTCAAGTTGTTTCTTTATTAAATTTTGTGTAATTTAAGTTTCTTAGTGACTACCCTAAAAAAAATTCCTAGAGCCGCCATTGCCTAGTAGTTTGTCGAAAATGATTGAAAGCAACCTCAATTTTGTAGGTGAGACATTTGCAAATAATCAATTTATGGGTAGAACTCATTTTTGAAAATCAATTTACAAAAAAAGGATAGCGACATCAAGTGCATAGAGCATTGCATATTTGGCACTGTTAGAAGTATGTGGTTAAATGATTAAATTTATCATATTCTAATAGTTTAACTTTTTGGAAGAATCGATAATTTAAGACAAAAATAATATTTGAGGAAGGATAATCACATCAATCCTACTTTGATCACAAACTTTGTGCATTTGAGGCACAAAGTTTAAAGATGGTTGTTGATGCCTATTTGAGGTACCGAAACTTAGCCCTAACTTTTTACAGAGTGTTGATTTGGTTGAAGGAGAATGGGGACAAGAGGGCTCTGTCATGTGCTGGTATTTTCTCTTCGGTAAGTCATTCAAGATCTGTTGCTGATCATGTCTTATGGATTCTTGAAATATTTTCACATTTTATACAATACTTGCCCTTACAAATGCTTATAGCCCGATCAACTGTGTATGTCTTAGATTTGTTGATGATTGTGCTGATAACTTGGTGGGAAAAAAATGGAATTGTATTGTGTTGTTGGGTGAGCTGATGTTTTTTCATAATTTTTCTTAAAACTAAATCGGACAAAAATCCATAAAAGGAAGGGTTTACGTTTTAAATTTTTCCCCTTTTGAGGTTCGGGGAAATGATACTCACCCACAATTATTTTTTATTTTTTTTTATTTTTTTTTGAGATAAACGATAGAACACTCACCCACAAACTTGAAAAACTCCCCTCTCTTGATATTTGAAAAAAAATAACACTTCTTCCTTTCTGTTAATATTTATAACGGAATATTCTAACTTTTTAAAAGATTATCTTTACCAAAGTTTAACTATGGTTAGTAAAAAGAGCATTCACATAAAATAAAAAATGAAAAGAGCATATTATAAAACATGTTGCTTAAACGGATTTTTTAGCCTCTTCTAGCACCTTTCTAATTAATATTGTTAAAGTTTGATGATTCTTTTAGATTTTTTAATCGCACCTCTCACCAATACTTTGGGTCAATATAGTGACTTTGGACAAGCATATCCTATAGCCAATAAATTTGAGAAAAATCACTATAGCAAATTGACTTAAATCAGAATTATCAACATTACACACACAAATAAATAAATAAAAAGAGTTCCAAAACAAGTTTGCACTCCACTTGCAAACACAAAAAGGTGTCAAAGTGTCTAATAATCACTAGCAATTTTTGCACTCCTACAAGGTCGGTTTTCAAAACTTGTCTTCCCTTTCTTCCTTGGTCACTATCTTGTTGAACCATGTGTAATTCTTTTTTCCTTGCTAGAAATGTCAAATGCCAAAGATGTTTGTCAGATGCCATAGAATTTACATAGGTGCATGCATATATGTTTATCAAAGTGTTGTTGTGTTGCTATTTTATTTCATTGCAATCTATTTTGTTAGACCACATTTTCATTGCATAGGATATCTACTTATAGATGTATTAAGCTAGTTTTAAATATTCAGAGTACAAGAGAAACTCTAGCTAGAAGTACAAATCAATTATTTTTCTTCATGCAAGTTAGGTGGGGTATCAATGGCTAATGGCTTCTACTGTTTAACTCATTTTTACATTTACTCCTTTACTGCCGAGTAATATTTTTATATTTTACTGCTTTTTTTTTATACAATTATATTTTACTGCTTATAAATAAAGTTTTATGATAGATAATAAATCATTAAAAAAAGAAGGATTTGAAATCCAATTATTATTGTTTATGTAGTAGGGAATATAAAAAAATAGAATAAATTTTATATAAAATATCACAAAGAAAACAAACAACAAAAGTCTAAATTATATAAGCTAAGTAGGGATGGGGTTAACAATAATAAATAAGGAGGTAGATGGGAAAGGTGAAGTATCACCAAGAAAAACAAACCACAAAAGTCCAAATGTTTGTACAATTGATTGTGTTTTTGTTTGATTCTTTTAGATGGGAAAGCTGTAATGTCTAAGGAGGTAATCGAAACCATTGATGACAAAAACCTTTTAGTCACTTTCAAGGCGATTGGAGGAATACTCAAGGAGATGTATAAGAGTTTCAAATTCATTATTCAAGCCACTCCAAAGGGTGAGGGGAGCTTGGTCCACTGGACTTTGGAATATGAGAAACTGAATGCCGATGACCCCGACGCAAACACAATGCTTCAGTTCGCAATTGGTCAGACCAAAGATATTGATGCTCATCTTGCCCTCGAATAGCTTGGCAGAAATATTACAGCTTGATGCGTATTAATAAGCACAATGTATTTGTGTAAAATAAAATTTCTGGGAGCTTTAAAGACTTCTTATAAATAGAGCTTCCAATATTGCCAGCTGCATCATGTTGTTAATAAAAACTTAACAGTTTAATTGTTGTGAAAATATTATATTTGTAATGTAACTTAGTAAGTAATTACATCTAAACTTTACCACAAAAAAAAATTGCTTGTTTTTCAATATTTTGAAAAATCTATCCACAAATTAAATTTTAAAACAAAAAAATTATACTTCATAAAGAATAAGACTTCAAATTTGTGCTAAATGAACAATTGAGCTACAAGGCTCGTGACTTATAATTCTATTATAAATGGTCTTTTTATAATAAGCTTGAGAGTATGGTACCCGAATTGAGAATATATAATACCATATATTTCTATATGTACGTATATAAAATATACTTATATAAATCTAAGTTGAAATTTCTAATTTAAAAATAATTTCATAAGATATCAATTAATTATTCCTAATTTATTGGTAAATATAAATATATGTGTTATTGTGTGTGATTGCTATTTGAATTGATAATATTGTTGATAATATTATTTAGACCCAACAGTGGTATCAGAGCTTGGTTGCTTTAGTGAATGATTTTTTGTGTGAATTAAGATGGATGAGAAAGGTTTGCTTTATTTAAAGTGGAGCTATTCCAAGAAGAAAGAAGACTACTTCATTTTGGTGGAGCTATCCTAATAGGAAAGAATACATTTGATAGAATTTGAGTCAAGGTGGAGATTGTTGAGAAATTGCCTCAAATTCCAATTGTGGCTTAGAAAGTCAATTGGGTTTCCTAGTCGAAGAAGGATAAATTAATTTTGGTTTCCTTGGTGTGGAAGGAAAGACTATTTCTTGGTGTGGAAGGAAAGCCTATTCCTTGTTAAAAAAGTAATGTATTCCTTGTTCTAGATGGAATAGGGAAAGAGTCTTATAAATAGAGAATGGTACAAGAATTTGATGGCTTTGGCCCGAAAGGTCCTCCCTATTGGGAGAGGGAAATAAAGCGTGAAATCAAGAAAAAAAGAAGAAGAAGAGATTTTCGCTTAGGAGATAATGCAAGGAGAGAGACAACAATGTTTGGACTTTGTCAACAATGTTTTTTGTAAAGCACACAAACAAATCAAGGAAAATTTGTGAAACTTTTTTTGATGTTGCAAAGTGCCAAAGAAAGAGATGTCGCATAGAGAGAGATAGCCAGTGAGCTACATGGAAAAGAGAAAGAAGAAGAGAAGAATGCTAAAGAGGAGAGAGCAAAGTGTTGCCACTTTCGAGAAAATAGCCAAAGAGAGCTACATAGAAAAGAGAAAGAAGAAGAGAAGAGAGCAAAGTGTTGCCTCCTTCAAGATAAATAATTAGTGTGTGTGAGAGTAAAGAAAAAAAAATGAGATTTTTCTTTATTCGTGAGACATACACTAGTGGATTTATTATTGTATTTGGAGAATTTCAAGTTAGGCACAAACTTGAGAATTATTGTAATGGATTTGATAATAATGAAATTATTTAGAGTTTGTCCCATGATTTTTCCCTTGAAGGAGAAACGATTTTCCACCTAAATATATGTGTTCTTGTGTGTGATTGCTATTTGGATTGATAATATTGGTGATAATAATTTTTGTGTTATAGATTGACTTTAGTTAATTAATTCAAATACCATAGTTGATTAATTAGGTCAAATTTCATGCAAATCGTGAAGGCACGAATAAATCACTAAATAATCTATAGTACAGCAAAAAATAAGCTCTCATTTGGGAGGAGGAAATGGAATGGAATAGAAAGGAATGAAAAGAATAATTTTAAAATATTCTTCCCTTCCCTTGTTTGGGAGTTTTAATGGAGGGAATGGAAAATTCATTCACTTGTTTGAGAGTTTAAGTGGAAGGGAATAGAATGGGTAGGAGAGAACACTCATTCCTCTATATTCCCTTAAAACCTCAAATTTTCATTCCCATTGAAATTGGAAGGAATGAGAGGGAATGAAATTAGATTTAATGAATTTTTTACTAAAACTCCCAAAATACCCCTATATATTCAACCCTTTATTTTAAAATAGAGATCTAATAGTAATATTGTCATAAAATGATTCCATTTCATGCCCTCTATGTTACTCCCAAATAAGATTACTTACATTTCATTCATTTTCATTCACTTTCATTTCTTTATTTTAAAACATCCAATCAAGGTTACTTAATTTCATTCCTTTCCCTTGGTTAAATACATTCCATTCATTTCCATCCCTTATGATCATTCTATTCTATTCTTTTATGAACTCCCAAATGAAACCTAAATTGACACAATGATTTATTGACTAATGGAGAAAACCTTTCATAAGGCAAAAATCTCATCGGGTGATTTTCAGATCACCACTCCTAAGAATCACTAATCAAATAAAAAAATTACAAGTACAAGGAATCTTACCTCAAACTTAGCCTATCCCAAAGCACCTACCTATAGTAGAATCCTTAAGCCAATCCCCAATTGGTCTTGATTTTGTAGAGACTTCTACCCTTTGCAGGGATCCTAGTACGTGACTAACTCCCAACAACTTGAAACTTGTTGTTGAATGCAAAGTTCTTCAATTCACTTGTAGAGAAAGAAGCATTTGGTCACAAAACCCTAAGACGCATAAGAATGCAGTAGCTTCACATTAAGCGTATAGATTCTCTGATTGAGTTTCTGTGTCTTGTGATAGCTTTAAAATAAAGTTTTTATATTTTTTTAGAAATTTAGTGAACAAAGCCCTAGAAGTCCAAGTCATCATGGGCCGAAAAACAGATTTGAGAAATCTGGATTTGCGAAACTCAATAGATCGAGAGGTGTCAAGCTTGTATTGAGACTCTTCATTAATTCTCAATAGATAACTTGTATTGAGCTAGTGTCGAGATTCACTTTTTCAGTTTTTCTTTACTTGTTTCTTGGTACAGTCTTCATGTCTTCAATAATACCACTTAATATAGCAACAAGACATACTTTATAATGTTCTAGAATCCACTTAAAAATGTTCAAATACAAATAAAGTGTCTTTTGTCAAAGAATATACCAACTATATAAAAATATGACCCTAACAATATTATTTGAGACCCAAAATAAAATTGCGGTAAAAAAGTTGTCACATGAAAGTTGTTCATAGACTTTTTCAAAAACAGTTATTTGTGTTGATGGTGTGGGTCAGAATTTTTAATGTTGTTTTAAAATATGGATTAGAGAAGAAACCGAAAAATGAAGTGGTTTTTTTTTTTTTTTTTTTCAGGTAACTAGTTTCACCGAGGTCCGAGGATATCATAATTTATTAATAATTATTTTATAAATAAAGAAATTTATACTTTGATTTAATAGATATGAAAGGATTTGAAATAATTTATTTGTAGTGTAGACAAGAATACACGGATTCAACAAAAACTTTTATATCTGTATGTTATTTTGATACCTTTGCACATGTTAATATAATCTATGCCTGGCCCTAAATATTTTGGGATACCAAATATGATTCTACCTTATTGTTTTTCAAGTTGAGCTTCTATGTCCTATGATATTAACAGTATGGCCTGAAGCTTTGAAAAGCAAAAGCTTCCAGCATTTTTGGGAATCATGAATATCGATTTAATGCTGAGGACTCGTTTGTGCTTTATGTCCACATGATGGCTCATCATTTGTTCTCTAATGTCCACTTTAAAGGCATTAATATCATCACATTTGCGAGAAAAAAAAAAAAAGGCATTTAAAAATTTGGACTACAACATGTGCAAAGCCCAAGTACAGAACACTATCTTCTTGGCACGTTCTATTATAATTTATAACCCGTTTTTCTTTACATGCAACAGGCCTATCATTGAACCCAATTACTTGATTTCACAAATCAGGCCCGTGGGGTCCATATTTAACAAGAGTTGGGCCATACAATCAAAAGCCCATTTTGGATGTTTAGATAGAATTTTGATCATTTTGAATGTCCACGTATATTTTGGTCAGTTTGAACTTTTCAAGGGTCTTTAGGACATTTCGCGATTTATTTGGGTATATTTTCTAATATGCTGGAGGTTCTTAGTAGTATTTTTGTCAGTTTAAAGGTTTTTGGGAGGGTATTTTGCACATTTTGATGTTTATGAAAGGGTATCTTGTTTATTTTGGATGTTTCGAGGGTTGTTTTAGCCATTTTAGATGGTTTGTGTGGTATTTTGGTTATTATTATGGTTTTTAGGGGGTATTTTAGTCATTTTAGTGGTTCTAAGAGGGGGGATATTTTGAATATTTTGATGGTATATTTAATCATTATTTTTTGGTATATTTAATCATTTTAGATATTTAGAATGGGGTTGGGTTCAAGTTACACCCGGTGTAATTCTAAGCAATATTACACTACCCAATAACTTGTTATTGAATTAATATTTTGAAAATCCAACCGTTGAATTACATGTTTTATATGTTCTTAACATGCATGCCAATTTTCATATCAATCGGATGCTATTTATCATTTGATCTATAAACTCATCTTTTATGCATTATTTTAAACTACAAAAATTTGAATTTTAACAATTGATTGATGACATGGCTATTAATATTTTATCACCTCGAAATTTTGCAAGCATGAAGAATATACAAAGATAATGTAATCTAACAGTAGATTTATTAATATTCGCATCCAATTAAAAAATATTGAGTAGTGTAACATTGTTTAGAGTTACACCAAGTGTAACTTGAACCCAACCCTTTAGAATGTATTTTGGTCATTTGAATATTTTAGTGGTATTTTGGTCAATTTGAAGGAATTGGGCATATTTTGATTTGTTTTAGAAGGTTTTAGAGGAATGTGAATCATTTTAGAGAATTTAAGATGATTGGGTCTTTTTAGATATTTTTGGTGTATGTTTGCATGTGAATGTAATAATTGGGTAAATGGGCAGGTTAAGTCTTGTCTATAACAAGCGAGTTGTGTGGGTAATGGATATTAACAATGAGAAATGATATGTCTACAACATTTTTACAACAAATTCTAAGTGGCAGGTTGTTACTGGTTGTTATTGTTGGGGCAAAAAAGTAATCTTAGTGTTAGTTTTAAATTTGAACCAATAACAACTAACCACCTGTGATTTGTTGTAAAAATATTATAAAAATATTGTAAACGTAACATCTCTCTATCAACAATTTATTTAGACGAGTAATAGATGGGTAGATGTATAATTATATATCAAACCCATTTATGATCCAATCAAACTACCATCTAACCCACCAATTAATTTTCCATCCATAATTCCTAGGTAAAGGAACTTTGCTTCTCCTTGTCACACTTAGAGGGGTTTCGAGAATTTTGTATTTGGTCCTGTACAGCCTTTCAATCTTCTATAGTTTTTTTTATAAATTTTTTTTATTATTATGGATTGAATTCTGGTAGCTATTGCACTTGGTGCAATTAAAACCAAATAATGAGATTAAAAGTTAAAAAATTACATTTTTTTTCCCTCAGTCCTTATATCACAAAACTTTTTTTACTTTTTTAATCCAATAGCTAAGGCAAAAGTTAACTTTAAAATTAGTCCATTTTTTAATAAGAAAATTGTAACTTATTAAAACGAAGATAAACACGATACATCATGAGACAAATCGACTCAAATATATGTGAATTTTCTTCTATTCAAGTTACATATGAATCAATGTTCTTGGCATACTAAGCCAAAATATGAGCTGGACGATTGCCATATCTTTTTACATGAGAAAATTGTATACTTTTGAATTCATACAGCTTCTGGTGAATTCCTTTAATGATGTTGGCAATAACAACTAGAGGTTCACTAGACCCTATCAAAGCAGAAATTACAATTTGTGAGTCACTCTCCACAACCACATCACCAATACCCGTGTCCCATGCAAATTGAATACCCTCCTCCATGGCCTTAGCTTCAGTCTCAAGTGGTCCCAAAGACATAGGTAGGGGTGGCAAAATTAGATATGACCTACGAACCCAACACGACATGACACGTAATTAGCAGGTTATGGGTTGAGACTTAATGAGTTCGTGTCATATTCGGGTTGACACAACTAACCCGTTTAATAAACGGGTTGGGTTAGTGTTTAATACATAGAACCCGTTTGACCCATCTGACCCGTTTAATTAAATGACATTTTACTGATATACCCTTCAAACTTTAGGTATATAAACTTATTAGTTGTTGTGGTTTATTTTCTTTGACATATTGTAATTGATTATTTGTAATATTGGGATATATTTTAGTTTTGAATGATTATTTATGATGCAGTTACTCGTTAGTTTTGAATTTTATATTAAAAATATTTATTTGTTTGTTTTTTCATAATTTATTTATTTTTTCATTTTGATAAAATCTAATAAACAGGTCGACACGATTAACCCGTTTAATAAATGAGTCGTGTTAGGGTTGAAGAATCTTGACCCGTTTAATAAACATGTTGGGTTAGTGTTGACCTATATAACCGGATACTCATGAGTTGAGACAACATCAACTCGACACGCGAACACGAATTACCACCCCTAAGCACAGGCAGGCTTTTACTTAGCACGGCTTCCACTCTCCCAACAAAGTCACGAAGAAGAACACCGATTCCCATTGTTTGAGATTGAGCAAAGATCGCACCATCAACATTAACTTTGAACCACGGATTCATCGGTGGCTGCCATTGTACAATTTCATCATGGACGGGTTTAGCTAAAATTAGTACTTGATTTCAATTGCACCCAGATCTAAATCCATTAACTATTGCGAGAGATGTGCTTTAATTTTGTAATGCTGTTGATTTATTAATTAATACATGCTTTTCTTTCCAGCAATAAATATATATTTAGTATACAACAATGAAAAAGGTGAAGTTTATATCTCGTCTCACATGTGTTTGCACATTTGATTATTTTTTCTGAGACCGAAGATGGGAAAGCTGTAATGTCTAAGGAGGTACTCATAACCATAGATGACAAAAACTACCCAGTCACTTTGAAGGTGATTGAAGGATTACTCCTGGAGTCGTACAAGAGTTTCAAATTCATTGTTCAAGCTACTCCAAAGGATGAGGGGAGCTTGGTCCACTGGACTTTGATACATGAGAAATTGAATGTCGATGTTCCTGACCCAAACACAATGCTTCAGTTTGCAATTGATCAAACCAAAGATGTCGATGCTCATCTTACCCAAGTGTAGCTACACAAAAAGATTATAGCATGCTGCATACTAATAAGCACAATGTGTTGTGTAAAATAAAAGTTCCAGAGTTATAACGATTTCCTTGTATTATGGATAATACGTAGTCATCTTTCTATTGCCTTTTTCAACTTACTCTATCATTGTATACACGAAATTAATAATACTTTTACTTTTATATATTACTAGTAGTTAACCCATGTGATACACAAAACGTATTTGAAAACAATATTAAAGTTTAATTATAATACTTATATGTGTTTAGAGTTTAATTCAATTTATATTATCAAACCTTTTGAAAAATATTAAGGGTCTTTTAGGGTTCTTAAGATAACTCAATCACGAAATTACAAAATTCCAATCCATTAATTTTAAGAATGAGTGGATTAGATTTTATCATGTTATCAACATTTAAATAAGTATTGACTATCTCCATTTTAATTTCAATTAAATTAGTGATGATGTGGTAAAATTGTATGTAATTATTTCAAAATCAATGAATAAAAAGTTAAGAATTCCATAATCTAGTTCACCTTAACATTGTAGAAGATCATAATTCTTGCAAAAATATTTTATATGAAAGGATGTAAATTCAGAATCAAAGAATGTAACCATTGGTTTAACATTTGAAATCACAATTCAATTTAGATGTTTGGTCTTTAGCAAATCAAAATTAGCTACCATAAATCAAAATAAATACCTAACTCCCACTAGTTAAATGGAAAGGGATGTTGGCTTTATAAGTGAGAGGCTATCTTGGAGTTTTGGGGTGGACTTGAACTTACATCTCTAAAGCTTTCATCTACTCCTCTATTTCTCCTTATTTACTTAGCAAAATTTAAATAAATAAATAAAAGAAAAAAAGAAAAAAAAAAGATAGGGTTTTATGTGAGAGAGAGAGAGAGAGAGAGAGAGAGAGAGAGAGAGTGAGAGGGCATTGAAATGATTTAAGCATAAAGTGAGAGATATTAAATGATGAGAGGGCATTGAAATGATTTAAGCATAAATGAGCCCTGGCCCCTAGAAATAAGGTGAACCCTAAATGAGCCCCTGGAAATAAGGTGTAAAGTTGAAAGATTCTAAAAGTCCCATGAGTATAACATGCCTAGGTATGTAAGCATCACGTGCTTGCCTAAAAATGACATCCTATAAATACCCACTCACTCCCAGTCGATCCTAACAAGCTTCTAGGCCTCAAAAGTCATCTTTCTGACATATTTAAGACTAATCGGAATGAAATTTTTTGGCCATTCTGAGTGGAATGGAACAAACTTAATAATATTATTATGAAATCAATCAGTGCTTCTTATAATATAACACTCCAATGACCAAAGGGTCTTTATGGCCTCATATAACATGGATGGAGAAGTACCTCTTTGGGATATTGGTCATTTTGCATTGCAAGCTAAGAAGCTTTTGTGAAAGCCCTACAAGTGAGATTTGGAGCAACTGCATTTAATGACCCTATGGAGGCTTTAATTAGTCTCAAGCTAAGTACCAAAGTGGCTGCTTACAAGGTCCGACTTATAGCCATTTTAAATAGGATCAAAGGTCTATTTGAGAAGCATAAACTTAAATTCTTCCTCAAGGTTCTCAAAGATAATCAGGGGCAGGCTCCACTTGGAGCTCAAGGGGTTCAAATGAACCCCCTGAATTAAACCAAAAAATTATTATTATAATATTTTTTATATTATTTTTCCTGTTTTGACACTTAAAATAAAAATTTGAACACCCTAACCTTAAGCCCAACCGAAATAAACTTAAATATAATCATCTTAAGAATATCTTTACATTTTTAAACACAAAGAAAAATCTCAATAACAAATCAATTTGATCTAAAATTTGGAAAAAAAAAAAATTAATTAGCCTAACAACAAAAGTAGAATTTGCTAAATCTTAAACCTTAGAAAAAGCTCATTTAGATCTTAAAAAATATTAAATAAATCAATCAAATGGGAAATTAGTGGATGAATGATTTTTTGACTATGTACATTGAAACAAATGCAGCTAGTAGAATTGATAATAAAGATATCATGCAATAATTTCAAAATACGAAAAATCATAAACAACAATTGTAAAACGTTATTTATTAAAGATTTTTTTGTGATGTCAATATATTTAATTTATCTTTTGTTTAAAATTTTGTATAATTTATTTTTCTTATCAAATCCCCTAGAAAATAATCCTAAAGCCGCCACTGAAGATAATATAAACTTATGAGGATTTGGAATCCATGGTCCCTCATTGTTGTCTTTGGAATCCTTGCAAAAATTCAAGAAGAATAAATTTGTGAGTAGCAAGAGTAACCACAAAGGTATGGAAGACCAAGGCAAGCCCTCAGTAGTTGTGTGTGTTTGTTTCTCAAACACCCCCCCCCCCCCCCCCCCAAATAAAGGTTAAAATGCAAATTACACCATCTAACTTTGGTTGAAATTCATTTTAGTTTTTTAACTTTACTTTTATTCGATTGAATCCTTTAAGCTTCAAATTTATTCAATTCAGGCATTCTATCTAATTTTGTTTAAAAATTTCCCTTAAATCACATGGAAAAAATCTATAAAATATTTTTATAGATTTTTTATGTAAGAATTTTTTCAAAAAAAAAAAAAAAAACTTTTTTCCTTATTTAATTGCATACTTAATGACAATTTTTTTATGAAATAGGACAAAATGCATTAACTAAATAACTTTGAAACTTAGAACACTCAATTAAACGAAAATAAAATTAGAGAACTGAAATAAATTTTTATTAAACTTAGAAGGTAAACATTATATTTTAGCAAAAAAAGAAAAAAAAAACTTTATGAAACATTGTATTTTTTCTTATTTAAACCGGTAGTTTAATGTTCAACAAACCCTTTATATAACATTTTTAAAAATTAAAGATTTTTCTTTATGATATTTTATTTTATATATATATATATATATATATATATATAAAATCACCCTTATGAACAGAATTTAAAAGACGTTGCAGTATGTCGTGCACATTTTTTTCTTTATGTCGTGTACATTTTGCTTTATATCGTGTACGTTTTCTAGCTTCTAATTATTTACCGTCGGTACCCCTGCTCGAGCCAAAATAAAAATTTTATACGACGCATCATTAATTGGTAAAAATACAAAGTATATTAAAGGATAAAAGAACATACTTTTTTTTTTAATTTCTTTTTAATTTTTTTCAATAATAAAAAAAATTATTTTGAATGTTTTGGTAAATTCAATTCAGCACAGACAGACAGCCCATGTTCTCAAATTTAAAACAGAAAATCCCAATTATATATATATATTCTCTCACTCTCTCTTTTTTGACATGTGTGTCAGAACATGAGGAAGCTTAGATCTTGTTCATTTTCGACATGTCTCATTGTTTACGTTGTTTTTACATTCACATTTCTGACATCAAATATAGAAGCTTTTGACTCTCTCTTACAGCTCCCACTATCTGGGTCGACCAGAACCCGACCCAGATCCAAACGGGTCCTTTTTGTTGGTGACTTTGGTGCTCAAGGAGATGGTGTTAATGATGATACTGAGGTAGATAATTGCTGACCCAACTTTTGTTACCCAATGATTATGTCTTTTTTTTTTACTTTCTTTTTTTGAAATGCATGATTTTGTATTTTCAGTGAGTGATTTGAATAGTACCCACTTCTTGAAACCATGGTTACTTTGAGCTTAATTGAGTGTTTTTGGATATTGTAGATTGTGGACATAATTTTTTGTTTTAGTTTTAGTTAAATGCTTTTGAAGAACATCATGATAATTTTTTTGTTAAAGAGAAATATAAACTCCCTCTAAATTGATCATTACTATTATACTATTATATGAGAATGTTTTTCACTTTATTACTAAATGGAAGTTTGGAATCTCAATTGATTTGGTTCAGATTGTTAAATAAGATTCCCCTTTTTTTGGGGAGGGATTAGGTGGGGTGGGGTGCAGTTCCTGCATCTCTTGGTAATCAAATTAAGTATTAGTTTATTATGGAGAGATGATTGAATTTACTTTTTAATGTTTAAGGCATTCTGTACTTGATAATATGACAATTACATAACACCAAAAACCCAATTTCCAATTAGTTTTTAAAAAAGAAAACTATTTCTGTTGTCTATAGCAAGTGAGAAATATCTGGAGTAGGATTCATGAATACTAAGCAGGGACCATCCTTATTTATTCCATTCACAGTGCTCAAAGTCTATTCTTGAGTATAGTATTTCAATGCTTTCAGGCTTTCAAAGATGCCTGGGAAGTAGCTTGTTCTGTCTCTGGACGAATAAGAATTGTGCTTCCGACTGGATATACGTTTCTGATTCATCCTATTGATATTGCTGGGCCTTGCCAATCAAAGGTCACTATTCAGGTATGTTCCAAGAGTCAAATTATTCAAATTTCTTTCTTTCTATAACCAAATTAGACAAACATAATGGATCTTTCTCTAAATTTACAAGATTATTATCTTTCCAAAAGTTGTTAGTTAAAAACCTTTTATTTTATTAACTTTATTGATTTTGTATTATTAACAGATATCTGGTACAATAGTTGCACCCGAAGATCCTGATGCCTGGGATGATTTGAGTCATCGTAAATGGCTCTACTTCCAAGGGGTGAATCACCTTACCATAGAAGGGGGAGGCACAATCGACGGGATGGGACAGGAATGGTGGGCTCGGTCTTGCAAAACTAACTCAACTAATGTATTGCCATCTTGCTCCTTAAGTTTATTTCTTTTAAAGATTGATTTACTTGGATCTAACCTTGACTTCAAATGGTCTTATGGCAGCCGTGTAAACATGCTCCGACGGTTAGTGCTGGCTTTCTTTTTTGGAGAAGTCCAGTTAGTTCCATTAATTTGATTGTTTCAGTTTTTCATTGAGAGATTTATTTTCCTAATATGGTACAACAATGACGCTGCAGGCCATTACTTTCCATAGGTGCAAGTATTTGAATGTCAAGAACCTTATGGTGCTTGATAGTCAACAAATGCACATTTCATTCACCAAATGTCTTCGGGTTGTTGCATCCCATCTCGAAGTGATAGCACCTGCTCGTAGCCCTAATACTGATGGAATTCACATCAGTGCATCAAAAGGTGTTGAGGTCAAGGATAGCATAATCAGAACAGGTTGGTTATCAACAAAGAGTTGCAACAAGAAGCTTTATTCTTAATTTCTAATCATAAAAATATCATTCTGAGCAAACTAATGCTTAGCCTTGTTTCTATCATGCATATGAAACTTCTCATATATATTTCCTTATTTTTTCTTTTGGTTCTTAAATTTTATGTGAAGGTTTATAATTGGGTTCCACTTTCATGATGGCGTTTGCAACATAAAGAAATAATTTGTTTAAGCAACATATTATAAAAAATCTAGCTTGGTGACGGGGGAGTTTGAAACTCAGTTTTACAGAATTTTCATTTAGATAAGACCCACTTGTTGCAACTTGATGAGGTTGGAAAAGGAGTTGTGAAATACCATATCTGTGCTATTTTTGGCAACCAGAAATGCATGTTTCTTTTTCTAAAATCTTTGTTCATTTCTTGTTCATCCAAGTTATGCATTACTGATTATCTTATATTGAGATCTTAAACTTACTCTAGGAGATGACTGCATCTCTATTGTCAGCAACTCTTCACGGATCCGGATCAAAGACATTATCTGTGGCCCAGGTCATGGCATAAGGTAGGCGGAATAAGTTAAAACTATGGATTTCATGAACACGTTAACTAATTCTGATCCATATCCTTTAGTATCGGAAGCTTGGGAAAATCAAACTCTTGGTCACAGGTGCAAGATGTTATGGTGGATGGAGCTTTGCTGTCCAACACTGATAATGGGGTGAGGATCAAAACATGGCAGGTAATCTTCTTTACCAAGCTTGCATCTCTCTCTCTCTCACACACACACACACACAAGCACACACCCCCCAAGGAAATGCAGAATTTTTGGATGATTGAATCGTTGTTTTTTGATATTTTCATCAGGGAGGTAGTGGTTTTGCCACTGACATTACTTTCCAGAATGTGTTGATGGAAAATGTGTCAAATCCGATAATAATAGATCAATATTATTGCGACTCACGGCTTCCATGTGAAAATCAGGTATGGAATTCTTAAAGTTTTTTAGTGTTATTATTACTAAGATCCTTGCAGGAGATGCAATTTTCTTTGCCACTGATTATAGAACTTGTTCTGGAAAACTTCTCCTATCCTTCTAACTATGGACCAGATAAACATGTTAAAATTAATAGACAACCTTCTTATGGGAGAGATAAAGGCACATTTTATGTCTATCATATGTATATTGAAGTGTATCTTGACAAGTCCAAATTTCTAGGAATAGGCTATCTCATTCACCTTATATCATGCATATCGTCAAAGATCTTCCCAATGAGCTATGGATCAACTGGCACTTCATTCTTCCATAATAAATGGTTGAAGGGTGATGTCGTGGGTTTAAGACCTACTCTCTGTGTGTGTGTAACTTACCAAAAATAAAAAAGCATCAAAGATCTTACAAATAGTTTGCTTCATTGATAGGTGCATGTCTCCATTTGCATATTGATAACACCCTATTCAGCAAAAGACTGTCCTTAGTTTTCAAACTGGATAGACAGTTAGTCTTTATATATTGGCAAGGCTGTGCAGCTGTGACCTTTCATGTTTGAACTGCTGACTCTTTGTTCTTTTCATCAACCACAGTTTCTGAATAGAGCTGTTCATTAAAAATATAGTATCATTGTTAACATCTAGTATTATGCAGACTTCGGCTGTTGAAGTGGAGAATATATCCTTTGTGCACATTAAAGGAACTTCAGCGACAGAGGAAGCAATAAAATTTGCCTGTAGTAATGACTACCCGTGTGAAGGGTTATACTTGGAAGATATTGAGCTTGTATCAAGTTCTGGGGGAATGACAACATCGTTTTGTTGGGAAGCATATGGCTCAAGTTCAGGATTAGTTAACCCACCTGCTTGCTTTTCGTGTAGTGAAAGCTTCATTAAACAGAAAGTCATACTGGATTCTGTCATTGATTCCTCCTGAGTGGGGGTCATTCAGTTTTCAATATCTATATAAACTTAAGCCAGGAGATCAACTCTTATCCCAATATATTGCAGGACTGTTGTAGAATCTGATATTCACTGTCAAGGATATATAGTTAGTGCCTATAGCATTTTTCTCTATAGCCCACTCAACAAGAAATAAACAGGCCTAATGAGAAGTGGCTAAAATGTTTTTCTCCCCCATATATTTTTGGGGTCAAGTCTGATGACTTTTGTACATAATTCTTTGATGATGAATACTCTGCCAATTCATTCATCCCATTATATGTAATAAGCCTGTTACCATTTTCTGTAAATCATCTGTCTGCCCTAAAGGACTATTACAAATAGACTCAAATAAAATAAAATAAAAAGCATAATTTAGTGACATTTTATCAATTATGTGTGTTTCCTATTTTTAGTAGGTATTCTGCAATATGGTACAATGAGGAGCAATCGTCAATCTGTAGTGTTTGTGAAGCTGAGTGTGCTTGCACAAAGGCCTTTGTTAATTTAGAGATGCGATCTGAGTGTACAATGGAATTTTTGTGTTGCTGTTGCCACTTCTACCAAAGATGATAGTAATGAAGATTATGAGGTATAGAAAAAAAATGTGATAATTCAGCACAACTTGTTTGTAAATTTGTTCAATAAAATGTTAAAGTGATAGCTGCTTCACGACATTGGTATCGGAATTGCACTGAAATAGAGAGCTGGTCTAGTTTTGGAAAACATTAGCAAAGAAATGTTTTGGAGTTTCACAATCCTCTTAGCTTTGCTTTGTAATTTTTCTTGCCCCATTGTGTTAATTGTCGTGAACATAAAGTGTTTCTCTTAATAAAGCAATTTTTCTTTTAAAAAATATAGCAAAGAAATTCCATGGAAATTTCAAAGGGCATTCTACACTTGTTATGCAATAGCCCTTAGAGAAAGGGCTAAGCAATGGGTATAGTGAGTTGGAGAAATGCAGGTTCGGGCTCTAGAGAGGTTTGGGGTTACTCATATTTTACAAGAGATGCTTCATGCTTAGGAACGATACATAAACCAAAAATCTTTTAGGTTGCTCATTCAAGAACCATGATTTTTGGCTTTCTTTGGAAAAGGCACTCAATTGGCTGTTTATATGGAATGCCTAAATCAGCATATTTAATTCAACTAACAAAATATAAATAAAAGAAAAAGTTGTTATAAAAATCTGTCCTTTCCCGTAATGCCAAAAGAACGAAGCTTCATTAGATATGTTATATAGTAACATATAGGTAAGACTATGCTCCCACCAATTCAAGAGTAAATTTCTCTTCTGGATTTTTTGTCTTTGATACAAGTTACATTGTTTTAAAAAATTGCATAACATGAGCGTTACTAATCTTGAAATCTTAGCTAATTGCCTAGAAGTTGACACCTCAAATTAAAAGATACGGCCATTTTCAGTCTTGAAAAAACACCTTGATTTTTGGCATAGTCAATTGCATTCAGATGCGGTAATGGAATCACTTCGACCAAGTCTAACAAGACTGCATACCAAAGCCTCTAGAGTGTCCAGCTCTGGAACCATCAACTAGCATCTAACGAACACCAAGCTCGGGGCATCCCTCAGCAAGTGGTAAGTCCAAGTTTTCTACCGTTCTGAATGTTTTGGTAATCATCTTATCAACGTAAAGAGTTCCCTCCAAATGATCACACTCATGTTGTAAAATACGGGCCTGCCAACCAGAAGCATCTATTTTGATGGGTTGGCCATATTGATCCAAACCTGCAACCTCAACATCAAGGTACCGCTCCACCACTGCTCTAAATCCATCAACACTACAGAATAGTACAATCAAAGGAGATTAATTAACCACATGTAATGAGTTCCCAGCAATTTCATGATCAGAGGACAAATGGAAGTATGAAAGTATCAGACATATACCTTTAAATGTCATGCAATTCCCACACAACAAAATTATAATGTCGTGTAACAAAATATTGAGTACCAAGAAGTAATCTCATTTTGGTTCTTACCAGGTAAAAAACTACTTGACACTACTACATAAACATGGTAATTCAACTTGGTGAGGGACTAAAACACTAAAAGACCGTTTATTACAAACGCATGTTTCAAATGTATTAAGAACATATATTGCAGGAAGGCTGCAACATTATTCTACATGATTGCTAGGACTACAACATTAATAACACACTTCTAACTCAGCATTGTTGCACTACCAGATGGATGCCTTAAGGAAATGAATTCAGAGCACAGTAAACTTGAAGGCAACTAATGGGGCTCCTATCAAGGTAGACACTGGATAATAGCTTTATTGAAGATAAAATAACACAGACTAGTTGAGTTGTGGTCATAGTAAATCAGGAAGGAGCAACTTAACCAAAAAAAAAAAGTAAATCAGGAAGGACCAATATCACTGTAATTTCTGACTGCCCTGTAATATAATCCATCAAGGCTTAGTGTAAAATGTAAAGAATCCTTCTCTGCAAAGAGTGGGAGCTTTGTGCACTTGATATGACAATCTAAGCGTATTATGTTCAGAACTAAAACAAAGATTTCACTTGTTTTACATGACAGGTGTTGGCTTCCTCCAGAGCTCCCCTTGAATCTTGTAACTGTTATTCAACTTTTACACAAAGTTCAACTGGTAAGCTTGACTCACGCATGGGAACTTAAGGCTAAATTTATATCTGATAACAACTTAACTAACCCACCCAAGCCTGATAGCATTTTTTACACACCAATCAAATGTATCATATGTACAGTGGAGCACAAAATGCAATAGAGCCTTCAGAAGTATCATAACATTTATTGTTCAAAGGCTAGCCTTTCATAAAATGAAGCCATGGTCATTAATTAATGGAACAAGTCATAGGTTCTCACAAAATGATGCTGCCATTGCCCATTGAGGACTCCCTTATATTTCATTTACTCTCACTCTATGTGATATGTTATGTTTTGTATCCTCTTAACAGGGCTTGTTTGGCAAGATAAAATACTAGAATACAAAATATACAAATGCCAACTATTCAATTGATCACGACGTGACAGGAAAAGATGGTCACTGAAATAAAGCTTGAAATGGGAACAAAGGATGGGAAATAAAAGATTTGTCTCATCTCATGCATCACACAATGGGAACAAAGGATCCCAAAGGAACAGAAAACTATACCGTAAGTTAAAAAAAAAAAACACATGACACATTACACATTATCTGTCTGTATTTTACCTCAGGCACCCTTCAAAAAATAGTGCAGTCCGGTTGCTCTTCTTCTTAAGCTTTGGGTTGAAAATGACCTGCCTCAAAAGAACTAATAAATTGTAATTGTCAAGTGAAAGTTCTTGGATGCTACAAATATCAATATCATTTGAATGTTGTCCTTAACCATCCAAGTTGACATACCAGAAGATCAAAAGGTCGTCTATCTTGTGCTTTGGTCTCTTCCTTGGGTGCATAACTGATATATTCTTTTGTATCTTCTAAAACTATTATCTGCAGAGATAATAATGACAACATAGTCAATAAGACAATTCTAACACCTACCCCCCCCCCCCCCCCCTACTTAAAAAGTAGGTTTTGCCAAGACGTAAGGTTTTATAAAAAGATTTGAATTTGCTCACAATCTTTAGTGTAGCAATTGGCAACAAAATATGGTGACAGAATGGTCCCTCAATTTCCCTTCATTCACACATAAAGTTAGCGGCAACAAAACAGTAATCTTTAAAGCAATAAGAAAACACCTGTCCTTGAGATTAAGAAGCAGGTAAAGTGAAATAAGCCATAAGCCTTTAACTGCAAGACTCATATCACATCTCTCTTGACTGTTTTTCTTTTTTTTTTTTTTTTTTTTTCTTTTTTTTTTTTTTTTGTGTGTGTGTGTGTGTGTGTGTCAATTTATGTCTTACATTGTTATATGATACTTCAAGATATCTTGCTCAATCCTAAAGAATTCTCTTCTATGTGGTAAATTCCAGTTTAGAGCAAAAAGTTAAAAAAGAAAAAACGATCAAGTCCTCATACAAAATACAAAAACCCAGTCCAAAAGAAAAACATATGAAATTGACAACCTTATCCACCAATGTAGCTTCAATTTAGACATCACACACTCCCATTACTCAAAATAAACAACAAATGTAACTCCAATTCAGCCAAAGACACAGAACACAAAGCAGTAACACCATACTCCCATACAGTTAATGACTTACTGATAACATGTTTTGCAACTAAAATGGTCCACACAACTGAACCTGATGACAAAACTTATGAAACCCATAATTCTCCTACACTTCACATTTTCCTCACACTTTCTCACTAACCAAACAGAAACTAAAACAAAAAATGAAACTGACCCATTAAAGAAAATCAAACAAAAAAAAAAAAGATAGAAACTGACCTTTAGAGGAATTCCAATCTGAGGAGCAGCTAGACCGACCCCAGGAGCCTCCCTCATAACCCGAACCATATCATCAACTATCTTCTGGATCCGCTCCGACCCGATTTCCTCAACACCAACTTCTCGGGCCGGTTCGTGGAGAACCGGGTCGCCCGCCTTCACGATATCGGGCAAGCTCGTCTTCTTCTTGTCTCCGAGACCCAGAAGCCACCCTGCTCTGGGAATGGAACTGGGAGCTGAGCTGTAAGGTTTCCGGGTCACCAAACCGGTACCGAATAGCGGTTTCGGGTTGGAAGATCCGAGTCCCGAAATGGGTATTCGGGTTTTGCGAAATACCGGGGCGGGTGAGCCGGGTTTTAGGCATTTATCGGCGAGAGATAACGGGCGGAAACGGAGTGAGTATCGGTGGAGTGTTTCCATGGCCATTTCTTATTATTAGATTAATTGGAGGAAAAATCATTTTTGAATAAGAGGGGTTTAAAGTCAAGATAATTACGATTCTATCACTGGGTTTATGGTTTGGGCTTGGCCTTCACCTTTATTCTGGCCCCGGGCCTGGTATAGGCTGTAAGGCACTTTATTTATGATATTTCAAAAGTTGTAGAGTATGTGCAAACATTTTTATTTCCCATCAAAATAAAAATAAAAGACATCTTTATCTATTTTAGTATAATGAATTTCTTTTTCTTTTTCTTTTTTACGTTATCATTTTTCAAAATATCAAACATTAGATTGTTTATTTTATGTTATATTTTATTAAATATTTTTTTAAAATTTTTTTAATTGTTTTTCTTTTTTCACACACAATAACTATCATTTACTTTCTTTCTTCATCATCGGAATATGTAAAAAAAAAAATACAAAAAAAATAGTTATTGTATAAATTTACACAATTACTGTAGAAAATTTGTAATTTTATATAATTAAACACTTATTAACGTTGGTCATTTTTAGTAAAAAAACGTGTAAATTTTACTCATTTTTCTATTATACACCAACAATGTGAGTGCTCTTAGTATTTCAAGAACTAATTAAAAGCTAAAAGCTTAGTTGATCTCTTCAATCATACTATACTTGAGCTTTGCTTAGGTGGTAAACGTCTAAGGTAGAGTATGGATGAATCAAAAGATTGGAATCTTTTTAAGGAATTTTTTTCCCCTAAAAAAAAGTAAATTCTTGGTCATATGTGGCAGCCTTTGGCAAAGCAAAATTGTTCTTGTAAAGCACTTTGGATGCCATTCATCTGTTTACACTCTTTTCTTTAAAGCATCAGCATTGAAAAGGCTAAATGCCAAATTTGGGCTTATTTTAACATTCAGCCCAAAATAAGCCCTTCATTAGATGTTGTAAAATGCAATAATTGTAAAAAAAAAATACAATTCAGCTACAGTGCGATTCTATATTTAGAATGCACTGTAGCTCAAATGGTAAACGATATATTAATATTTTATTTCATACTTTTCATTATCTCTCTCTCTTTCTTTCTGCTCTCTCTTCTTCAACGGCATGGAGGCAACGGCTTGTTCATGGGTTTCTGTGGATTTGTTCATGGGTTTCCAGCGTTTGGGTCGGATTTGGGTGGCATTTGGGTGGTGTTTGGGTTGGCGTTTGGGTGGTTGGATTTAGTTGTTTGTTGGGTTTGATGGTGGGTTTCGGTGAGTTGGGAGATTTGTGATTTTTTCCGGTGGTTGTGATTTTTTCCGATGGGTTACTAATTTTTTAACTCTCCCTTGTCTCTCTTCTCCTTTCTGACCCAAACCTCTCTTCTCTCTTCTCACTCTAACCACCGATACATAATCGGCGAGACCAACAACTACCGATCAACGATGAATCTTGGTTTCTTCACTACTGTATTTGAGGTTTGGGTTGGAGTAGGTTTGATTTGGTATTTTTTGTGTGGGTTGGAGTTTTTTTTTTTTTTTTTTTTTTTTTTTGAATTGGTGGTGGTGGTTTTCTGTTTGTGGGTCTCATTGATGATGGATTTGAGTTTGAGAAGAGCTAGGTTTTGTTGAATTTTCTAGTGTTTCTGGGGTGGGTTTGTGAACCTTGAGTTGTTTGAGTGTTGTAGGTATGAATTCAAACCCAATCTCTCATTTGTTGTAATTTTTTGTTGTGATTTTGCTGGGGTGGCAGGTGGATTTCTGGTGCTTGTTTGATTTGGGTGATTTTTTTTTGTGATTTGCTTCTTGTGATTTTGTTGGGTATGGGTTTGCTAGAGGATGAGGCTGGTGCTAGAGGTTGAGGGAGAAAGAGAGGAAAAGGAAAAAGAGAAAAAGTAAAAAAAAGGATTAAAAAAGGATATTTAAATAAAATGGAAAAAAATAGAGTTTTGGGATGTTGAGTGTATTGTAAAATGGTATGGTATAATGAATAAAGTAACTTTTTGAGATAGTAAAATATGATAGAATTGAAAAAACCATTGTGGATGCTCTAACAATTGTATTCCACGAGTATGGCACTGAAATCAAGATCAATGTTGCTAAGTCAATTTGATCTTAAGATCGCTTCTAATAAAAGTCTTAATCAAAGGTCAATGCTGCTCAACTTGATCTAGGCCCATATAAGTGCAGTCCTGACTTTTGATTTCTCCCAAACAATTTGCTACTTTGCTCCATTGACAAGATTTTCCTTCAAAATTAATTGGGATTCCTCTAACCCCATTATGTGACGGTTTATAAAATTATTTACATCTATTAAATCATATGAGTCATTAGATCATTTAAATAAGTCATACTACTAAAAATATACCTAAATAATTTTATAAATTATCATATAATGAGTTAGTAAAGTTCGAACCCTAGTGCCCAAACACCACAGTAAATAATGGAATCATTAGGGTCTAGGGTATCCCCTGGAACCCCACATGGTGGGTTAGAAAATATTTCTTCCAGACAAATTCAGGGGGAAGTTTTTTACTTTTATCAATTGTGGTAATTAACTCTTCTAAGTTTACCTAATAAACTAAAAAGATTATTGTTTTGAAAATAAAAGAGCATTTAGTTGGCTATAATGAGTTGCTTGCATATGGACATGGAAACCCGGGAAATGGTAACCTATAATAAAAATGCTGAATATAAAAAATGTTTACTACCAAAAAAAAAAATTATATATATATATAAAATGTTTTCTTTTTATTTAGTAGTTGCTAAAATTAATATTTTTCAAGAAACAGGCCCAAAATAAGAGTTGCAGTATTTCCCTTCCCAAAAAGTACTCGTCAAGTTGGAATGCAGTCTCCAATAATTTTCATAGAAAAACATTACGCCAAAACAAATTAAATATGATTTTACTTTCCTGCTTTTATTGTTTTATTTTTCTCAACTGTTGTTTCCCATACCTAGATCAAGATAATATTGCTACCTTCAAGTTCAAGATATGAAATATGAAATATAAAATATGCAAGCCAACATATGAATCACGGCCGACAAGAAATTATAGCTGAAAAGTTTGCCTTTTGAATTTTGATCATGAGCTTTGCTGTCCTGTAATGTAATATATATCTATTATTCGCCCTACTTGATTTTCATGCTTTAATTTAGTTAGGCACATTTTTTTTCCTCTTATAAAGGTTATAAAAGTCAGGCACGTGTTAGTCTATTAATAATTTAGGGTTTTCTCTCTAGGCTTTCTCTGGAAACCCTAGAGGTGAAAAAGGGGGCTAGAATAGCAAAAGGGCTGCCGTTAGGCAAACTTTCTCTCCGTGCAAACGGTAGAAACGGTTCTTTTCAGAAGAAAACATGGAGGAGATCACAGATAGGTGTGCAAAGTTAAAGCTGTCGTTGAGAGAAGATGTTGAAGTAGCAATCCACGCACCAATGACAGAGGAGGGTCTTGTCCTTATTGGTAAATTTTGTACTAAGCAAAAAATCAATATGGAGTCGGTGGCCAGAGTATTGAGATTGGTTTGGAGAGCGGAACACAACTTCGAGGTCAGTGATCTGGGTGAGAATAAGGTAATGTTCCTTTTCCAATCGAAGGATGATATGGATAGGGTATTATTGCTCAGTCCGTGGTCTTTCGATAAATATTTGTTGATCCTTCATAAGATGGTGCGTGGCGAGGCAGTGAAGGATATAAAGTTTGATAGGTCACCATTTTGGATTCAAATACACGGATTGCCCACAATGTGTCAAACTAAGGAAGTCGGAATGAGTATCGGAGCAACTTTAAGGGAGGTGGTGAAGGTGGATGCTAACGGGAAAGGATTTTTCTTGGGTAATTGTCTGCGCATAAGGGTTATTCTTGATGTCTCTCTACCATTATGCCATGGCCGTAAGGTGCGATTAGGGGAATATGGTTTAAAATGGGTGGACTTTAGATACGAGAGGCTTCCTATATTTTGCTACTTGTATAGGAAGATTGACCATGATGAAAGGGACTGCTTGCAGTGGATACGAAGCAGTGATACTCTAAGGCCAGAAGAGAAGCAATTTGGCCCATGGTTACGCGGGTTGCAGGAAAAAAACCAGAAGCCCCAACTCGTTATGGCAGAAAAACAAGGTGAAAACAGGTCCGGGGAAGGTGGAAGGGAGGTTCTGGAACGAGGATTGGCCGGAGTAGCGGTTTCAATGTCGGCGACGGCGAGCGGGCATAATAAGCTGTCAGACGAGACGGGGAGGGTGGCGGCCTATAGGGCTGACGTGGAGAAAGACATAACAACTCCAGCTCACGGGTGTATCGAAAAACTAGATTTTTCGTGTGTTTTGAATTTTGAACAGCAACTCAAGGAAATTGATGACGCTATTAACGGAAGCGTATCTGCCTTGAATTTAGTAACAACTCAGGATGCACTCTTAGGTAAGGAGTCTAACATGCAAGCCACGCATGTGGCCACGCTAAAGCTGGAAGAACGAATGCAAGCAAGTGGGCCGAATGCTGTTGTCCAAGCCCAACCACCCACGCTTGGGCCTCAGGGCACTTTACATAAGTCCATGCATGAAAGTAAGGAGAATTCGGGCTTGTTCCAATCTGGGTAAGCTTTAGTTTGGGGCTACCATCTCCAAAACAACAAAAGGCCTAGGGAGTAAGGAAAATCAGAGGTGGCAGCCAAAAGAAGAACAAAGAAAACAGAGGGGTACTTGGGAAGGAGAATAAGTCGGGTAGTGAGGAAACACAACTCCAAGGAGACAAAACCAACGAAGACTCGACCATGGAGATTGAAATGGTTGATATGGGAATAAAAAGAAAAGCAAGGGCACCATTGACTGAGTTGGAAGATAAGGAAGACAATGGTAAACGGATTAAAAGGGAGGGTGAGGTAAAGGAGCTCGGCAAACTCTTTGCACAGCACTTGGGATCGGTGGAGGCTGCAACGCAGCCCCGCCGGGCACAATGAGTGCCATTAGTTGGAACTGTAGGGGGCTTGGGAACCCCCTAACAGTTAATGCTTTCCAAAAGGTGGTGTTGGAGAAAGATCCCACCTTAGTCTTTCTAATGGAGACTAAGTTTGATGTTACGGAGATGGATGGAATTAAACGGAAAATAGAAAGGCAGTAAGGACTGGTGGTACCGAGCATACGAAGGGCAGGAGATTTAGCTCTCTTATGGAGGAACTCACTACAGGTTGATATATTGTCTTACTCCCCTGGGCATATTGATGCAATAGTATCTGAAGAACAGGACATGAAAAAATGGAGGTTCACCGGATTTTATGGCCACCCGGAGACAAGTAAAAGAGGGGAATCGTGGACACTACTGGAAGATCTCAGTCGTCGAAGTAACTTGCCGTGGGTATGCATGTGGGACTTTAATGAAATAATGCATGCTAAGGAAAAAGTTGGTGGTGGGGTTAGGCCGAAAGGATAGATGAGGTATTTTCGTGAGACAATCAATAGATGCAGATTGAGAGACATGGGGTATGTGGGGTCGGAGTACACCTGGAGTAGAAGATTAGGTAGTCGAGGATGGGTGTGAGAAAGACTTGATAGAGCATTGGTGTCCACGGATTGGGCAGGAGTTTTTCCAAGGGTAAAGCTTCATCACTTGTCCAACTCGGTCTCTGATCATAGTATTTTGGTGCTTAAGGAAACTAGTCCTCTGAGACAGCAAAGGCGGCAAACAAGGTTGTTCAGGTTTGAATCTATGTGGCTTGAAGATGAACGATGTAAAAAAGTGGTAGAAGAGGCATGGGAAAGGGGACGGTCTAGCTGCTCACAATGGCCATTAGAAGCTTGTTTGGAGGAGTGTCAAGTATCATTGAAGTCATGGAATATTCACACCTTTGGCCATGTAGGAAAGCAAGTTGCTACCATACAAAAAAAGCTCCAAATACTTGAAGCCATGAAGGGTAATGGGACGGATCTGGAGGAAATTCATGCAACAAAATTGGAGCTTAATAGGTGGCTTGGCATTGAAGAGGAAATGTGGCATCAGAGAAGCAGGAACAATTGGCTAAAGGCAGGGGATAAGAATACCACTTTTTTCCATACTATGGCCACAAATCTGTACCAGAGGAATACTATTAGCAAAATAATGGATGCAAATAACAAGTGGTTGGAGGATGTAGATCAGATTGGGCAAACTTTTGTGCATTATTTTGAAGAGCTTTTCACTACCTCAAGGCCGAAGGTGGAGCAAGAAATGCTTGATGCAGTCCATTCCAAAGTCATAGCTAGAATGAACTCTACTCTTACGCGAGAATTTCAAGCAATGGAGGTGGAGAAAGCACTAAAAAAAATGCAACCTCTAACGACTCCTGGTCCAGACGGTATGCCACCTTTATTTTATCATCATTTTTGGCCTACTGTTAAGTCTATTGTCATCCACACTACACTTGATTTTCTAAACCATGGTGTATCCCCCCCTAAATTTCATGACACTCACATTGTGCTTATTCCTAAAACAAAAAACCTGGAAAAAGTAACGGATTATAGGCCAATCTCATTATGTAATGTGGCTTACAAAATAGCTTCAAAAGTTGTGGCAAACAGGATGAAACCGGTGTTGCAGGAAATCATAGGAGAGAATTAAAGTGCTTTTGTGGCGGAACGTCTCATTACAGACAATGTCTTGGTGGCTCATGAAATGATGAATCATATTAGCAAGAAGAGGAAGGGTAAATGTGGCGAGATGGCCATAAAGCTGGACATGAGCAAGGCGTACGATCGGGTTAAGTGGGATTGTCTGAAGCAGATTATGATGAAGATCGGGTTTCATACGAAATGGATTAGCACGGTGATGAGATGTGTATCTTCGGTGAAATATGCAGTTCGAATTAATGGGCAGCAATATGATTTGAACTAGCCAACTCGAGGGTTGAGACAAGGTGATCCATTGTCACCTTATCTCTTTCTTATATGCGCCGAGGGCCTATCTGCATTGCTACATCAGGCAGCACACAGGAAAGCCATTAAAGGGGTGGCTGCTTCTGTGAATGGTCCTAGAGTATCCCATTTATTCTTTGCCGACGACAGCCTGGTGTTTGGACGAGCAACAGTGAGTGAAGCTATGGAAATTCAAAGGATTCTTAAAGTCTATGAAGTCTCCTCTGGTCAACAGCTAAATTGCCACAAAACCTCTTTATATTTCAGCCCAAACACTGACAATGGAACCAAAGAGAGGGTGAAAACAATGTTTGGAGCTCAGGTTATTAAACCTCATGAAGCATACCTGGGTCTGCCATCACTTGTGGGAAGATCCAAGAACAATACTTTTGCTCAACTCAAACAGAGAGTGGCTAATAAGGTCTCGGGTTGGAAGAAAAGATATTAACGCCCGTCGGGAAGGAAGTTCTGATTAAATTCGTAGCTCAAGCCATACCCTCATATACCATGAGTTGTTTCCTGTTACCTAAGAATCTGTGTGACGAGCTGACAAGGGTGATCAGACAATTCTGGTGGGGACAGACGGGGAATGAGAATAAAATTGCATGGTTGAACTGGGATATGATGTGCAAGCCAAAAGACAGAGGAGGCCTGGGATTTCGTGAGTTAAGAAGCTTCAATTTGGCGCTCTTGGCCAAACAGGGGTGGAGGCTTCAAACAAACTCCAATTCCCTGTTTAGCCGAGTTTATAAAGCCAAATACTTCCCACATTGTAGCTTTACCGAGGCGAAAATAGGCCGGAATCCGTCCTATGCGTGGAGAAGCTTAATGGCGGCGCAGAGGATAATCCAAAGAGGTATGAGGTGGCAAGTTGGGGATGGAAAGAAGATACGGGTGTGGCATGACAAGTGGGTTCCCAGACCTTCAACATACAAGGTGATCACAACAGAAAAACCACAATCATCAAATGCTCTGGTTTTTGACCTCATAAACAAAGCAACCAACGAGTGGAATAAAGACAAGCTGAAGAGTTGGTTTCTACCCGAAGACAAAGAGGCCATTCTAAGTATCCCTTTGAGCTCAAGCAGCACGCATGACAGACTAATCTGGGCTGAAAATAGGAGTGGGAAGTTTACTGTCAAAAGCGCTTATGCATTAGCGATGGAAGAGAAGCTACATGATACCAAGGTAGATTGCTTAGACGAGTTAGCTAGGAGGAAGATTTGGAAGACCATATGGCAAATGAAGATCCCACAGAAAATAAAACATTTTGCATGGAAGGCAGGCCATGGCATCTTAGCTACAAAATCCAATTTAGCTCAGTGGAGAATCATACTAAATGGTACATGCGAACTCTATGGACAGGAGGAGGAAACGATATGTCACTTATTGTGGACCTATGACCATGCTAAAGAAGTTTGGAAGAATAGTAAGTTCGCATTACCATTTGATATCTCGTCGCATTGGAGTTTCTTGGACGTGGTTGCGAATTTACAGAGGTGTGATCAATCTCGGCCTGGACAGTTAGAGCAATTCATCACGGTCTGTTGGGGTATATAGAAGAACTGGAACGATCTTCGGATGGGAGGAAAAGGAAGGGCGGGTAGGACAGTGCTGAGGAATGCCATGCACCTGGTGGAGGAGTTCTGAGCTGTAAATGAAGGAAAAACAGAGCATCAGGCTGACCTAGTATCTCCGGTTTCTTGGAAACCTCCAAGCTAAGGATACTACAAAGTAAACTTAGATGGTGCGGTCTTCTCGAATAGTAAATAGGCAGGGGCCGGAGTGATAATCAGGGATGGCGGCGGGGAGGTGATTGCTGCCCTGAGCAAGAAATGGAAGTGTCCTTTGGGTGTGATAGAAGCTGAAGCTAAAGCCTTGGAAGTTGGAGTTGAATTTGCAAAGGACATTGGAATTAGAGAGGCAGAGTTTGAGAGTGACTCATTGTTAGTTTGTAATGCTCTACAAGGACTGGGTTCACCGCCCTCTTCAGTAATGAACGTGCTTACCGGGGTAATGAACCAAATGTTGCACTTCAGGCAGTGGAAGGTTACTCACACTAAACGACAAGGAAATGTCCCTACTCACTTATTAGCTCAACATGCTAAAAATGTTGAGGATTATGTTGCATGGCTAGAGGAATGTCCTAGCCTGATAGAGCATGCTTGTGTGCATGACAGGAATGTAACTCGTTGATTTGGTTTCAATAAAGTGAAGTGTTTCCCATTAAAAAAAAAAATCAGGCACGTGTTTAAAACAAGAAATAAACTTACATAAATATCAAATCACTAGGCTGCTCAAGTTTGCTTCCAGAATGGTATGATTGAGCTCAAATTTGAATTTGAGTTGTTATTTTTCAAAAATTAAACAAGGAGTTAAAAAAAAGCAAAAGTCATATTGTATATTTTAAAATACTCTTTAATAAAAATAATTAATTTTAGAATTAAGGAAAAAGAAAAGAAAAATGATTCTTCATCCTTTATGGGAGTTCTTCTAGGAAAAGTCCCATATTTGACCGTTTTGTTTATTAGTAGTAGTAACATTTTTTTTTTTTTTTGAGAAACTAATAGTAGTAACATTAATCTTTGGTAAGAGGAGATAAAAAGAAGATTTGGTGCTTAAGTCATTAAACAGCATGAAAAGTATCTCGGTCTACCATTGCTTGTGGGGAAAAATAAAAGAAACTCTTTCAATGACATAAAGGAGAAGCTTGGTAAGAAGTTGGCAAAATGGAAGGAAAAAATGTTATCTAAAGCAGGCAAAAATTTTTGGTGGGGACAAAGGAAAGATGAAAAGAAAATTACTTGGCTTAGCTGAGAGAAGATGTGTGAACCAAAGTCTTGTGGGGGTATGGGTTTCAAGAATCTAAAGCTCTTTAATTTGGCACTACTGGCTAAACAGGTATGGCAACTCCAAGTGAGTCAAGATTCACTAGTGTATTGGGTTCTAAAGGCTAAATACTTCCCAAGGAGTGATTTTATACATGCTTCAATTGGCAACAATCCTTCCTACACATGGCGAAGTATTATGGCTGCCCAACACTTGGTTAAAGAAGGTTTAAGATGGAGAGTAGGCAATGGTGCGAGTATTCGTGTTTGAGAGGACAAATGGTTGTTGGTTTCTTCCACGTATAAAGTAATCTCTCCAAGGAATTTTCTGCATTCAGATACTTGGGTACAAGAGCTGATTAATACTGCCACTACTAGCTGGAATTTCACAGTCATTGATGCATTATTTCTCTCCCATGAAGCCAATATCATCAAGAGCATTCCCCTAAGCTCTCGGCTGCCTATTGATAAGCTCATATGGACTGAAACTCGAAATGGACTGTTTACTATGCGAAGTGCTTATAATCTGGATGTGAATCTATCCTATTCTGCCAACCAAGGTAATAGTTCGGACAATAGCCTTCTTTGGCATTTCTGGAAAAAACTTTGAAGCCTACCGATCCCACATAAAATTCACCACTTCGGATGGAGAGCCTGTCACAATGCCCTACCTACAAAGACCAACTTGTTGAAGAGAAAGGTAATACAAGAGGAAATCTGTGAAAGCTGTAGGGAGGTATCGGAGACTGTGGGACATGTTTTATGGAGCTACTTGAAAGCTCAAGAGGCATAGGAGTGTTCAAAAGTGGTGCTAACGCGAAATTGTGTAGCAAACCAATCGTTCCAAGATGTTATGTGGAACCTGTTAATGATCGAAGGAATAGGAATGATCGAAGGAATAGGAGATGACCAGGCAGCACTAGTTGTTACCATTTCTTGGGCTTTGTGGCACAATCGAAATGAGATGAGGCATGGTGGAGAAAGGAAATCTGGGCAGAACCTGGTCAAGTGGGCAACGGATTATCTCATGGAGTATAGGGCTGATGTGGAGTCTGTTGGCCTTGTCTTACTAGTGACATAGCGAATTGTGTCTTGGTCTCCTCCATAAGCTGGCTGGTTCAAAATAAATATTGATGGTGCTATCTTTTCAGCACAAAAAGCTGCGGGGTTAGGGGTGGTTATCAGGGATGACAAAGGAAGAGTCGAAGCGGCATTATGCAGGAAAATCACAGCTCCAATGGGGGCAGTAGAGGCAGAGGCAAAAGCATTTGAAGCAAGCTTTCCCTTTGCAAAAGACATTAACATCCATGATGTCATCTTGGAAGGGGATTCCTTGATTGTTTATAATGCTCTCTGTGATATATTCCCTCCCTCGTCCTCTGTAGCATCAGTTGTACAAGGAATGCAGGAAATGAGTAAAGAGTTTAGGTGTTTAGAATTTTCTCATGTGAGGAGATAGGGCAATAGACTAGCTCACCTTTTTAGCTAAACATGCGTCTAGCATTGTTGACTATATTGCTTGGATTGAAGAGGATCATTGCTGTATTGAGCAAGCTCTTATCCATGATGTAACCTCTATTTTACATTTTGAATAAAAAATTTTCAGTCTTCCCATAAAAAAAAAAAAAAAAAAACACAAATCCCTGGTAATGCCCTGGAGACATTCATTAAATTAGGTTTGAAAGTTATTGCAAAAGCAGTGTCAGCATATCAATTACAAAAATGACACCTTTCATGGCTTGATGACTTTTTTTCTTAGAGCATCAGTACTCGGCATGCTATATAATATAATATGGTATATTTTAGCATTTAAGCACAAAAGAGGCCCATTACTCGGTCTTGTAATCGTAAAAAATTTACAATTGAGATACAGTACCATCCTAAATTTCTAATGACACTGTAGCTTAATCGCAAAAATAAAATATTCATTTTTATTCATTCTTTCTCTTTCTCCCTAACTTACTTTTCTCTCTGTCTTGTACTCACTCTCCTCTCTTCTCCCTCTTCTCTATTTCTCCTTCTTCTCTGTCTATCGGCGTGGTGGGTTTGCTGCCATGGGTAATGGGTTTGCTGGTCGGTGTGGTGGCATGGTTGTCGGCGAGATCGGCATGGTAGGTTTGCTGCCATGGGTAATGGGTTTGCTGATCGATGTGGTGGCATGGTTATTGGTGAGATCAGCGTGATAGGTTTCTAAATCAGCGTGGTTGTTGGGGAGATTGGTGGTGGTTTTTTTTTTTTTTTTTTTTTTTTTTTTTTTTTTTGTGGTTCTTACAGTGGGTTTCTCTTGGTGGTTGTTGGTGTCGTTGTTTGCGTGGGTTTCATCTTATGTTGTTGGCGTGGATTTCTCTTGGTGTTTGTCGGCATCGTTGTCGACGTGGGTTTCTCTTGGTGGTTGTTTTTTGTGGTTGTTGTTGGTAGTGGGTTTAGTGGTTTTTTTAATGGGTTTTGGTAGTTAGCATGGTGGTGGCTACTGTGATTGTAGTGGTGGTTGCTGGTCGGTGGCATGGTGGGTTTGCTGGATGGCAGTGGTGGTTAGTTTTTTTTCTTGGTGGTGGTTGAGTTTTTAAAAAAAATATATTTTTAGGGTGGTGGTGATCTTTTAGACACAATGAAATGGTGAGGAAGAGTGGTTGATGGTGGTGGTTTGGGTTGTGTTGATGGCAGTGGTTGATGGGGGTGGTGGTTAGTTTTTTTTTTTTCTTGGTGGTGGCTTCTTCTTTTTTAATTATTTTTTATGAAAAGGAAGAGAGACTGAGAGAGAGAGAGAGGAGAGAGGAGAGGAAGAGAGAGAAAGAGGTGGTGAAATTAATATTTTAATGAATAGATGAAATAAATAAAAATATGATATTAAGTGTATTGTAAAATAGTATGGTATAATAGATAATGTAGTTTTTGAGATGGTAAAATAGGATATTTTGTAGAAACTAGATGATAATGTTCTTACACTCCATATCTATTGACTACTGCTTTTCATATTTTGGACAAACGAATATCAATAAGTGGTTAAGTGTTTATTATCTTCAAGTTTAAGATAAGATAAAGTGTCATTCTCCCAAATTTTAGGAGAGGAGAGTGTAATTACTACCCAAAAAAAATTTATTGTAGTCTATTAATTAAAGATACTATGATACCATGTTAAATAAATTGGAGGATAGAAAATAGATGCGGAAGCGTAAAAGAGTAACACAAGAACACATACAAAAGATTACGTGGTTTGGTCTAATGATCTACGCCCACAGAGAAAATTCTTAAGGGCTATATATTTTGATATATGAGTGAAGCAAAATTAGTTATTGTTTTACAATATGATGAATGCAAAACAAGTATTTTTAAACCCCATACTAACCACACATTAACTATATACAAGGCCAGCTCAATAGGTGATGCAATTGATGCAATTGCCTAAGGCCCCCGAATAAAAGAAGGCCCCACTTGTAAAAAAAGAAATTATATATATAATATATTTGTAGGGACACGTTTTGCAGCCCAAGCCTGAGATGTATGGGATCTTGGCCCAGTGAGCCCAGTATAATAAATTTGTAGAGAGTGGGTCGAAGAACTAAGCCCTAATGAATTTGACAACGGCTAGTATGGATTTAAAAGATGATCAAACAAGAACAAGGAAAATAAAGTTGAATGAATTCATTACCTGAGGAGGTATTTTATCATACAAATCAATAATAGTTGGGTACAAGTACAACTTTGATTGCTATAGTATTCTTCTTCTATTTTTCCCATCCTTTGTTCATGGAGGGTTTCTCACATTATATAGCTCCCTCTTGATGATCTTAACCCAACACTTGTTGATCATCCAAGCCAATACTTGAGTGCTTGTCCAATCAGACACCCTCTCTGGCTTTCTGTGGGTTGCGGTAGCCAAGGCAGCACTGTTCAGGGGTATTCTCCACATAAATGTGGCCAGAAAGTTAACTGCAGAGCATTCAATGCGGAGACAGCAGCTCTCTTTTAGACATTTCCTGGCTCCCATCCCTCTGGTACACTCGAGACGCACGTCCCTATTCACTGGAGCTTCATGGAAGGTTACCTTGAGCCTTAGGATACACATTGTGAGCCGTGCTTACCTATCCGAGGGGACATTCCTCTTCGGATCACCCTCCCATTCGTATCTCGCTTATACGATTCTAAGCTTAGCCCATACACCACCATTCATCTGTTCTCGGATTACTACGCTCTCGGCCAAGGCCCAAGGCCCAATATACAATTTGGGCCCTTACCCCTACAATATTTATTATATATTTTAATTAAAAAAATTAAGCACTTTTATAGGTCAATAAAATGCATTAAAAAAGTCCCATTGTATCCTAAAATGCAAAAGATTAAAAAGGGAAAAAAATAGTCAAACTTCAGCTAACAAAATTGAATTTTAGGAGACAAATTTATTAACTCATTCTTGAAATATACAAAAATCAAAATTAATAGCAAACAAATTCATTAATAATACAACGTAATTGTCTTGAAATATGCTAAAATAGAGATTATAAATTTCAAAAACAAAAGAAAAACCTCTCATCTCTCTATCTCTCTGCCTCTCCATCTATATTCTTACGGTCTTACCTTTCTTTTCTTCCTCTTCATCGTGATTCTTGATCTTTTTCCATCAACTTAGTCAGTCAGTCTAGCTTGAAATTTTTCTTTGTTGATTCCAGCGTACCAGTCTACCAGTCGGCAGTCACCAGAGGTATTCTTCTTTAGTTCTTCCCCTCTTTCTCTGTCTTTCTGAAAATGAAGACTAGAGTCTTCTATTTATTTAACTTAAATTATTTAAATCTTTAGTTTGTTTCACACTTTCACTGCACTGCACAATTGTTTGATGGGATGGGACATGTTTTTTGCTATGATGGCTTTTCTAATTCTGCCCCTCTTTGGACCCTTTTCTACCATGATAATTGATAGGACACGTTTTTTCTTTAAAACTTAGCCATAGGATGATAGGAGTAGTGGAGTACAGGTTGGTCGATTTTTCACTTACTTTTTTTTTGATAGGCAGCCCACAGACCATAGTTATAACTTACACGGTTTGGTCCGATGGTTTCTCACTTTTTTTTTTTTTTTTTTTAATCTGATACTTTATCTATTATTATAAATTATTATACCAATTAATAATTTGATGTGTATCATATCAACTCATTTGTATTATAGTGACACTAATTTATTAAACCATGTATCAAATTAATTTTTATTTGTCCAGGTTTAAACTTTAAAGTGGTCATGGCTTTAAAAAAATTGCAATAACCAGGTTCTATTGTTCTATACTTTAAATTTTATTTTTAGTTAAATTATCATTTTTAATTATAAATTGTGTTTTATTTATCTATAAATATTTTCTCATTATAAATGTCTACTAGAAAATATTTGATTAATATTTAATTATAAAAAAGTCTCATTTAAAATTTTCGCTTAAGGCCCCAAAAGTTGTTGAGCTAGCCCTGACTATATATTGTTAATAGACTTGTAGTATAAGACTTAACTTGCACACCAAATATAATTGGAGCTGAGCCTATACTACTGGGTAGATTTCAACTGAACACAAGTACACAACTTCACTCCTATTGTAAGAAGATTTAAAACGAGGGAAATCTCATGAAAATGAAATTGTAAAATAAAATCTCAACCTATTATTTCCATTGCAATCCAGACAAGCCAAAAAATTGTAGGCCATTCTTCTACGTTTTTTTTTAACGTGGCCTATACCGGATGCTTTTTATGACATCTATAAATGATTAGGGGAACCCATATCACGGTGACAACTTGCCATGCTCAATATTTAATGCCACACATGTGCAATGTATTATTTTTTATTCTGTTCTCGTTGAGGAGAACATGCGCATGCAATGTACCTAACTAACTTTTCATAATTAGAAAGTTAGGTGTAGATGCCATGCTATTCTCATTTTGCCATCAACCATGAAGATTCCTCTTTCTAATAATGTGCGTGTGTGTGAACATAAACATAATGTTACATTAATTATTTCTTAACACTGCAGAAATGGCGCTTTGATCGGCACCTTTAATTCGGTCCTAACTCCTAAACCATGCCTTAAGGCGCACGATCGATGTGGAAGATCTAATAAGTAATAACATGCTTGAGGGTTAACTACTAACTTTATTTCCAAAGTCAGCAAAGATGTGGGGGGGGGGGCGGGCGAGGGAGGTTTAAAGATAGCTCATTACATTAGCCGTTCCATGATTTTTTTTTTTTTTTTTTTTTTTGAATTACTTCCCTTGAAAAAAATAAATGAGGAGAAATGGAATACATACTCTAGTATTGGTGTAGAAAGTATAAACTATTAACCCTCACTTTGGAGTCTGAAATCTGGATGCTAAGAGTTTTGTATTTCAGTGACAATACTTGGCCTCCTTTACAAGGAAAATTATAATTCAAATATCTATGCCCCAATTATAACAATTAATTTATCCAAAACGAAAAATTACTCCGGATGTAGACCCTTTTAACTTATAATGATGAATTTATATTAGAGGTTCACTAATTAAGAGATTAAGACTTTATAATCAAAGTATGGCAAGTTTTATATATATAAGCTTTTTGATAAGTATGTATCATACTTCTATCTAATAATGATGGATTTATGTTAGAGGTTCGCTAATTAAGAGATTAAAACTTTATAATCAAAGTATGGCAAGTTTTATATATATAAGCTTTTTGATCCGGTATGTATCATACTCCTATTCAATTCCAACCGTTAATAAAGAATATTGTTTTATTGAATATATATTTATAATGTATAATAGTATAAATAAAGTAAAATTATATATATATATTAATTAATCTAAGCAGACTTTTCCATATAATAACTCGACATGCAGAATAATGAAAAACCGCTGATACTTAAAAAAAAGTCTGAATATCCTGTGATTAAAAAAAGAAAAGCGTAGTCATTATCTCATGTTGATTCGTGCAGACTTATTCCAAATAAAGTGAGGCTTTAGTGGAACTTGAACAGTAAATTCAAAAGGTCAAAGCCATTTATGACTTTTATTTGATGCGGAAAAGCATACATGCACTTCATCCTAGCTAGGTATATCCAGTAAGTTATTTTCCTTACTAGAGAGGAGCTCCTTTTCACACCAGAATAAACTAATAATATTACTAGTCACAACAAATCATTCCACGTTTCCTTCTATCTCTCTCTCTCTCTCTCTCTCTATATATATGTATGGAAGAAAGATTTTAAGAAGCATCTGTCCTGAATTGGTTAGGAAAAAAGCTATAATGAAGAATAGCTCCATGTCTTCATTCGATACTCCCACAACTCTACAACATGAAAAGAAGAGAAAAGCCAAATATTTTAGAGAAAGGAGATCATGCAAAGCCTCGTACTATAGAGATAAAAGAGGCAGTGACAAAGAGCTAGAGAGCAAGCCATCTCAAGACATCAACGAAAGTGCTGAAGCATTCATCACAAATTCAGGCAACAGCTTTTGGATCCAAAGGCTTGAATCCATAGAGAGATAACTACGAGCAAATGCTAGAAAGAGGCTGTAACATATATTATATATACCCTTTCTTGATCTTCTATGTGACTGTAATAAAGGTTGTGTTTGTTTCCTGCTGTTGCTTATTTCACTCTTTGATGGATATGCATGTTTTAGAGGGATAAGCAATTGTGTAATATTTAAAAATTAATGTTTTTAGCCACTTAAAATGACGTATTCTTGTAATTCAATGGTATTGTTTGTTCTTCTTTATAATGAGAATTAGATTAATCCCCTTGTTGTAACTGTTAAATTATTAAAATAAATGAAGTAATTAAATTGTTTTTGCAATTTAATTGGTTAATTTGGTTTTTTCTTTTCTTTTGGGCTTGCTTAAACAATGAAATTCATTGCTTGGCAAACGCTAAAGATGTTTTATCAGTTTTATAGCCTCTTTTTAAATTATTATTGTCTGATTCATTATTAGAAAATCTACTCCTACTGGCATCACCTATGCCCAGCAAGCGCCCTATTTCTCAAAAAAAAAAAGCAAGCAATCTCTTGTTTGACACTTTGACTTTGATTAACCACATTTGTGCTTAGTTCTTTACTTATAGATTTGCAATCATTAGGCACATGTTTTGTGTCAAACACAAATGCATTTTATGCACATAATTTTATTGTCATCGAACATCAGTGCATATCACACGCCAAAATCCTTTTTTTTTTCTTTTTAAATATATCTCTAGCTAGTTATATTTCTGTTTTTATTTTTTATTTCCTGGCTGCTTCTATTTTTTAGAATATGAGCATTAGCAATGTAAGTTTTTGAAATCCCAATTTGCTCATTTTAACGCATCTAACCACAAAACTTAAGTTTTATCTAGACTGCTATTCCTAAAATTTGTAACTTAGTAATAGTAAATTCCTTACTGATAAGATGTTATTGTAGTAACTGTTTATTTTCTTTTAATTGTTTTAATCTCTTTTCTTCTCTCTCTCAGTTCTCTCTCAGACCTTGCCACTGGTGCAGGTCTTCTTCTGCGTGGTGATTAGCGTGGATCTTGGTGTTGAGATCAATGTGCACTGTGGCATGGTCGACCCATGGTGGAGATCAGGTTGGAGGCATTGAGATTAACTCATTTAATTTTTGTTTCAAAACAAGTCTGACAACTTGTTAGATTCAAATAAAGATAAATTTTAATTAAAAATCACATTTTAAAGATTTGCCATATATCAGATATCACGTACGATTTACAATACGATTCATGATAATACACACTATATCATACAATTTACGAAAGACTTACGATATAAATCGATGACGATACGAAACTTTACACACAATACAATATATATATTATAAATACATATTGCGTATCATTTAAGAATTGTGCATGGGAAGGGCTATAACTTTAGAGAACAAACTCTTAAGGCCCACGTTCTTCTAAAAAAAAAAAAAAAACAACTCTTAAGGCCCACGTTTGCAGTAAATGAGCCCTTTCCTCTAAATTTGGGGAGTCTTCCTCGCAGCTTTTCTGGGGAGGTTGCTCTAGCTCTTTTGTATGAGTGTCTGGTTCTAAATAAAATCTCCACTTGTTAAAAATAAAATCTTAAAGGCCCAACCCCGAATAAAGCAGAACCGTCAACCTTTTTTTTTTTTTTTTTTTTTTAAGAATCGCGTAAGAAATCAAGCAGGGACATCTAAGTCGAACTTGGGACCGTGCTTATGGTGGATAGCAAGCCGCTTGAGTCCTGATCAAGCAAGGTTCCTACGCATCCGCACGCATTCCTCAACCAATCCGTCCTGCGGAAGCCCTGGCCACTAACCTAAGGTGACAGACGGTGGTGGCTTTCAACAGAAAGATTGCGGGCCTTTTGTTATGCATGTGGTCACTTAACATGAGGAAAATCGGGACTGCATGACCCCAAATTCGAACAACAACCCAACCCGTATGGTGAGGATGAAGGCCTGCAAGACGCCGTGGGGACTACCGATAACAAGATCTACTCAGTCCACCACACCGACGGATGACTGCCAAAGAGTGAACTACGCTAACTAGGCAAAGACAATTTCTGGTTCAAATTAGACTCAAGATTTGCTACATCACAAGTCCATCGCCATTTTGGAACTGTACCCACTTGGAAAGGTGAACCCTCGACAAAAGCAAGATGTTCCTACCAAGTCTACGTCCATGATCCCTGAGCCTCGTCCCTACCATTCCACAGCTATGTATGAAACCCCCACTACACGCGCGGGAGCATCCGAAAGACCACACCGACCCACTACCCATTACCGAAGAATCAACTGACATGCATGGCGGGAAGGAGCATGAGGAGGAAGATGCAGTCACGCGGTACTAAGCCACAATTTAAAGAACCACGCAACTCACGGGAGGGGAGCATTATTAGTGAACATGCAAGTCACGTGGTTACTAAGCCAGCACTCTCAAACAAAGCAAACAACGTGGACTAGACTTGCACGAGGACCGACGGATGGCATGGAACATGAAAGTGAGACGCTTAACGAAGGTGGGCCTCAAGAGAGAGTGGGCCGAGGGTGGAGGGAGATCAACGCTGCAACTCATGGAAAAGAAAAGAAACAAACTGATGTGGCTCCCTATCCAAACTCACTGGATCCGGTGAGGTCGAAGCAAGGTGCCCGCCGACGCAATGATTATAAGCCGGAATCGCCGGGGCTCGGGAACCACCCGGCCAAGCAAAGGATGCAGGCTCTCACCGTGCGCCTCCACCGCTGAGAACGTTGGGTGCGGCCACGAGGGCTGGGGAGGAGGTGATCGTGAGATGGCTGGAGCTACCAACCACCCAATGGAAGCCCTATGCGTTCAAAGCTCTTCGAGAAGATTGCTGCCAGATCTAAATCGGTGGCATGGAGCCGGAAAGGTGTTTGGCAATGCAAATTTTATTTATATAAAACAAGATGCACTCACGGCCATGGCCAACACTCGGATACCTAAACAACCCGCACAAATTAACACTGGAGGAAATACTACTTTGCTACACCAGAAGAAGTGTTTTGAGACAGCGTCTAGAGCAATATGGTTCTCATAGTGACAAGAACACAAAGTTTTTCCATAAACTGGCAAGCCAACGCCGAAGAAAACCGTATAGGAGGGGCTGATGGATAGAGAAGGGGTTTGGAGGACTCCGTGAGCAAAACGTCTTTATAATCAAAGTATGGCAAGTTTTATATATATAAGCTTTTTGATCCGTATGTATCATACCTCTATCTGATCTTAACCGTTAATAAAGAATATTGTTTTATTGAATATATATTTATAATAGATAATAGATAAATAGTTAAAATTATATATATATATATTAATTAATCTAAGAGATTCTTCCATATAATAACTTGATATGTGTAGAATGAAAAAACTGCCGATACTTAAAAAAAAGTCTAAATATCCTTATTTGTAAAAAAAAAAGAAAAAGCGTAGTCATCTCATGTTGATTCGTGCAGACTTTTATTCCAACAAAGCAGCTTAGTGGAACTTGAACAGTAAATTCAAAGGTCAAAGCCATTTATAAGGACTTCTATTTGATGCGGAAAAGCATATGCACTTTCCATCCTAGCTAGGTATATCCAGTAAGATTTTCCTTTACTAGAGAAGCTCTTTCACACCAGAATAAACTAATAATATTACTAGTCACAACAAATCATTCCACGTTTCCTTCTATCTCTCTCTCTCTCTATATATATGTATGGAAGCAAAGGATTTTAAGAAGCATTCGTCCTGAATTGGTTAGGAAAAAGCTATAATGAAGAATAGCTCCATGTCTTCATTCGATACTCCCACAACTCTACAACATGAAAAAGAGAAAGCCAAAGATTTTAGAGAGAAAGGAGATCATGTGAAGCCTCGTACTATAGAGATAAAAGAGGCAGTGACAAAGCAGCTAGAGAGCAAGCCATCCCAAGACATCAACGAAAGTGCTGAAGCATTCATCAAGAAATTCAGGCAACAGCTTTTGATCCAAAGGCTTGAATCCATAGAGAACTACGAGCAAATGCTAGAAAGAGGGCTGTAACATATATTATATATACCCTTTCTTGATCTTCATGTGACTGTAATAAAGGTTGTGTTTTGTTTCCTTTGTTGTTGCTTGTTTCCACTCTTTGATGGATATGCATGTTTTAGAGGGATAAGCAATTAGGAATATTTAAAAAATTAATGTTTTTAGCCACTTAAAAATGACGTATTCTTGTAATTCAATGGTATTGTTTGTTCTTCTTTATAATGAGAATTAGGATTAGAATCCCCTTCATTGTTGTAACTGTTAAATTATTAAAATAAAAATGAAGTAATTAAATTGTTTTTGCAATTTAATTGGTTAATTTGGTTTTTTTTCTTTTCTTTTGGGCTTGCTTAAACAATAAATTCATTGCTTGGCAACGCTTAAAGATGTTTCTATCGTTTTATAGCCTTTAAATTATTATTGTCTAGATTCATTATTAGAAAATCTACTCCTATCAAGTATCACCTATGCCCAGCAAGCAATCTCTTATTTCTCAAAAAAAAAAAGCAAGCAATCTCTTGTTTGACACTTTGACTTTTGATTAACCACATTTGTGCTTAAGTTTGCCCTTTACTTATAGATTGAGTAATCATTAGGCACAATGGTGTCAAACACAAATGCATTTTATGCATAATTTTTATTGTCATCGAATATCAGTATATCACACGCCAAAATCCTTTTTTTTTTTTTTCTTTTTTAAATATATCTCTAGCTAGTTATATTTCTGTTTTTATTTTTTATTTCCCGGCTGCTTCTATTTTTAGAATAGCGAGCATTAGCAATGGGAGTTTTTGAAATCCCAATTTGCTATTTTAACGCATCTAACCACAAAAACTAAGTTTTATCTAGACTGCTATTCCTAAAATTTGTAACTTAGTAATAGTAAATTCTTACTGATAAGATGTTATTGTAGTAACTGTTTATTTTCTTTTAATTGTTTTTAATCTCTTTCTCTCTCTCAGTCTCTCTCTCAGACCTTGCCACTGGTGCAGGTCTTTCTGCGTGGTGATTAGCGTGGATCTTGGTGTTGAGATCAATGTGCAATTGTGGCATGGTCGTGGACCCATGGTGGAGATCGGGTTGGAGGCATTGAGATTAACCTAATAATTTTTTGTTTAAAACAAGTCTGACAACTTATTAGATTCAAATAAAAGTATAAATTTTAATAAAAAAAATCTCATTTTAAAGCATTTGTCTATATATCGTATAATACGTACGATTTTACAATACGATTCATATGATACACACACTATATCATACAATTTATGAGCACTTACGATACACTGATACGATACGAAACTTTTTACACACGATACGATATGATTATAAATACATATTGCGTATCATACAACTATGGCAGTAGGATATAATAGTTAAAAGAAATTGTGCATGAGAAGGGCTATAACTTTAGAGAACAAACTCTTAAGGCCCACGTTCTTCTAAAAAAAAAACAACTCTTAAGGCCCACGTTTGCAGTAAATGAGCCCTTTCCTCTAAATTTGTTGGGGAGTCTTCCCTGCAGCTTTTCTGGGGAGGTTGCTCTAGGCTCTTTGTATGACTGTCTTTGGTTCTAAATAAAATCTACACTTGTTAAAAAAAATAAAAATCTTCAAAGGCCCAACCCTGAATAAAGCAGAACCGTCAACCCTTTTTTTTTTTTTTTTTTTAAGAATCAAGCAGAACCGTCAACTAAAGAAAAAATTTGGTAGCTGTACAAAACATTAAGGATTTATTTTTTGGGTAAATTATAATTTATCTTTGTAACTTATGCCCTTACATATATAGTTTACAATCTTTCAATTGCTACGTTTGACCATCTGATACTAAGGTTTAGACTAAAATTAAATTGCTACTTTCTGTCCAAAATAGGGTTTATGATTTCATTTTAATCCAAATTAGGCTATGGAAATATTGCAATTAAAAAAGTTTGTGAAATAAATTGTGATATGATCAAACCTCAATAAGGTAAATAAGTTGTCCACAAAATGTTAAACCTATTTATTTAAACGGATCCAAACAATTTCGTTTTAGTTCAAATCTTAGACAATCAAATATAGCAATTTAGAATTTGTGAGTTAAATTGTTGTTGAGAATACACGTTTGAGTAAAAGTCTCACATGCATGGAGCAAAAATAAAGAACTTGAGAAGTTAATATAACATAATTAGACCAAACCTCAGGTTAAGTGATGTAATATATCTCCATTTGCCCTTCTCAAAATAATAATAACAATAATATATCTCCATTTGCTATATTATGTCCTTGGAGCATCTCTCTAACAAATGGTATCAAAGTTGATGATGATGTGTAATAAGTTAATAAGATTATTAAGATCCCTTTCATGGTTGGAGTATAAACAAGGTGTATGTACTTAGAGCACAAAACTCATACAAATAATCTTGGAAAAACATCCAAAAATGTTACATATAAAAGGGAGATTCTTAGATATACACATGAGTTCTTTTACTTGGAGAAATAAAAAAAACTTTTTTTTTTTTTTTGAGAAGAAAGAACTCAAGTAGTTAATATAATATAATTGGGTCCAAACTCATGACTAATTTGTTAAATTAAATAATGTCCCTTTATATTATATTATAAACCTTAATTGGAGTCTTTCTAAGTAAAAATTAAAAAAATTAAAAAAAAAACCCTTAACTGGAGTCTATGTGAGGTGTTTCACTCCGGAGTTTATTATTACACCAGCTTTCCCCCCCCCCCCCAAAAAAAAAAAAAAACTGCATACCTCCAACCTAGCTACATCGTACTGCACACTCACCTCTTATTACCATACTAACAAGTAACAACACAGCTAACCAGAAATCTGTACAAACAAAAAGCTCAGCAACAACACACAACCACTTCGTTCAATACATGGCCTAATGGGCCTTTAGTGGGCAAAAGAGGAAAAAAAAAAGGGAGGGGGGGTGGGGGGGGAATTTCACTTTGAACTATATAGTTTAGGCCCATAATCTGTACCATAATTATAAAGTGAAACTTTAGAGGTGTCCTTTCCTTCTCTCACAAAAATTTAAAAAAAAAAAAAAAAAAATTTAGAGGTGTCCAAATTAAACTTTATAATTTCAAAAGTTCCAAATTAAATCCTACGCTTTTGAAAAGTAACTAATTAAATTTTAGAGTCAAAATTTGCTTAACACCATTAGAATTAAGTAAACGCTAACCATCAAAAGGAAAAGGGAAAAAAATATTAAATTCTATAAGGATGTGGTGTAAAACTCATATTTTACCTTTCTAATTCCAACATGTCATATCATCTTATCACATATTTAAAAATAAACATAACCACACCTAATCAATTCTAATACACATATAACCACTGCACACCCTTGATACGATGGTCACTTCACAAGTATAAGTGCTTGGGGGTGTGGGGGTAAAGGCCAGGGGTTCAAGTCTCTAGGAGAGAGTTTCACACACATATACACTTAGATTAGACTAAAGTAAAATTTCTATCTTGTATAAAAATATATATATATATATATCTAATACCCATATATATATCCAACAAAATTGAAAGTTTATTGAGATGTTATTAAGTATGGTAGAATGTATTGAATTTTAAGTACTTAAAATGTGGATGTAACAATCTCTTATTGGATGGTGTAAAACATGAATTTTACACCCCATCCTTACCAAATTCAAACTAAAAAAACAAATGATGATAGTGCCTCTATTCAATTTGTATTGGTTGAAACAATGTAAGTCTCATGGCAACTAGTTATGGCTGACCAAAATAGAACATAATTGAGAAGAACTATGAAAATGATAATTTGAATAAAAATAAAGAAATGGAAACTAACCCCAATTGTTAGAAGTGGTTTGTAGTTCAATTGGCACTTGATGATATTTCCAACTTAACATCTAGGTTCAAATCACCCGTCCCCTAGCTATTGATTTTTTTTTTTAAAATTGTTGTTATATACTTGTTCTTAAAATATTTTTTACTTATATATATATAAATATATATATATATAATTATAACTGAAGTAACTATTAGATACTTTTGGAGTATGGTGATATGGTGTTCTCTCCACTCATATTCATGGTGGATCATACTAATTAAATTTATGATGATGTCCACTATAAATGTGAAAAGATGAAGGGGTTGGAAGGACTTAAAAGTCTAAATGTGAAAGTAAATTTGACCAATCAATAAGGGCTAAAAAAGTTATTTAGATGTATAATGGAAGATAAGAACAAGGATGGCTTTGATAAGAATGAATGGGGGGGGGGGGGGGGGGGGGGGGGGGGTTGGTTGATGGTCTCTTTCTTTGAAAGTTCATCTGTTCCAAAGAAAGTGACCCATCAATTAAATTTTATAAAAGTCCATAAAGTAGCCAATTATAGGGTGCGTTTGTTTAGGTGTCTATGCAACCTAAACACACATTTTTAAATCAATTTTGCGATATTAAAAAAACATAAAACGCCGTTTCAAATACACAAGGGAGTCTAGTTTTTTTACAAATGCCATTTTCTAAGGTTTTTGAAGTATCTTAAACAAACCAGCTCATAATTCCAAAAGGAATTGAGATCCCTATGCCCACTTTCCATTTCAAACCTTACTTGAGCAAGGATTTGCTGGTAAGGAGGGCTGCGGGCTGCCCTTATTTGTGCCCATTACCCTATCTAGAAAGGAAAACTAAGGGAAACATCTTGCTTTCAGCAGTTTAGCCCAAGCCATGTTAGGATTGGTCCAAAATCGCAAGCAAAGTTTGTCAAAATAGCTAAATTATTCATCTACTATGGCAAATATCAAGACCCTGTTGTCATTTTTTGGTCTTAAAAGGGATATACTTGAATCTAACTTAATATGTGACTTGTCCTACCATTGACAAGAGTTATTGCCAGCACTCGATGTTCCTTCTGATTTTAACCAGATAATAATAATAATAATAATAATAATAATAATAATAATAATAATCTTGTTATATATATTTGGAAAAGAGGAACTCAAGTATTTTCCAAAGTTAATTATATGGGGAACATTTAAATGTGCCTATTATTTCGAGGTATGTTTGGCAAGAACACACTATAGATTTGTGTGTGTAGTGTGTACTCGTGACGTGAGTACCCTTTAACCTTACAATATTCAGTTAGAATTGAATAAAGATTTCTGCAAACATAAATCATTCCGGGTGGCTTTAGTAAAAAGAAAGATGTTATCAACAAAAAAAAAGGTAATTGAAAAATCGCAGTGTCCTCTAGTGACCAAATAGTGACAAAAGGGTCACCTTTTTTTTAATTCCACTAGAAGGAGAAATGGTTGGTTAATGGTTAGGTCATTCCATTAATTAAAGATGAAAAGCTCTAAGACTATCATAAATAAACCCCCATTAATTCCAAGTGGTCATAAACTTTATGCAACTCTACTTTTTAGTGTTTTACTATTTTGAAAAGTCTTGGGATAATTATGGGTCTGTTTGGTACTGTGTTTAAATAATTGTTTTTAATTTTTTTGAAAATATGTGTAGATGAAAAAATGTATGAAAATACGTGTAATGTTGTTTAAAAACTAAAAACATGTGTTTAAACACATATACTAAACAGCCCTGTATGTTTTCCACTTGTCTTTTGCATGTAGGCCCCCATATAAAAGGCAAGCGAGTGATGATTATGAAAACGAGCTTGTAATTAGTGTTGCATGTCTAAAATTGTCCAATCACCTTGTAGTAAAACAGAATGTCACTTTCAAACGTTAGCATCTAAATTTTCATAGCACTGGTGGGTGGGACGAGTAACGTGTAGCTCGTTCTGAAATATAAACTGAACAAAAGCATCAGCTTTTAATTAGAATACTTCTTTTTTATAGATCACGTCCACGATAGGTCTCTCTCTTTGTTTTTTTTAATGTTTTTTGTACTTTGTTTTGGGTTTTTTTAATGCAATACTAGAGGTCTCTTTCCTCCAAAAGAAATAAGCCTAAATCAGATTTCCACACGTTTTTTTCATCTCTAACACGGTTATGAAAAATATTTCTTTCCAAATTAAAACTCCTCTTATATCTTTTTATTAAATCTAAATTTTGAAAATTTAACTATTGAATCACATACTCTTATCTTCCATGCTTGCAAAATTTTAAAAAAATAAAAAATCAATAAATATATCATTAATAACATGTTTAAATTTCAAGTTTTTGTAATAAAATATAATGCATAAAAAATAAGTTTATTGATCGAATAGTATATAACATTTGATTTGAATGAAATTTGATATGTATATTAAGAACAAAAAAAAAGAAAAAAAATGCAATCTAATTGTTGTTCTTTTTAAAATTCACATTCAATAAAAAAACATATATAAAAAGAATTAAAAGAGTTTCATTCCAAATTAGTTTAGAGATAAACCTTTTCTAGTATTCAGGTGATGGATTTATTGGTTTGGGATACAATGTAAACTCAAAAATGCTAGGTTCAACCCACCACACTATCAATCTATAGGATTTCTAAAATATCATTGATTGGTAGCTCAAAAACCTAACCAAAATTGGGACAACTTCTCTTTATATATATAAAAAAGAAAAAAGAAAAACCTTCTTTCATCCCTATAAAATAAAAATAAAAACAGCAACTTCCTTTAGTACAAACAAAAAGTATATGAACCATTTCCCGTTTGTTTGTGAAGCATTACGGCCCGTACTATACTACTATAGAACTACGTCACTGACCCACTTAGATTAAGTTGAATTTATAAACTAAATTAGGTGTTTTCAACAACATGGCAATGAATCAGAAAACGATAGGTTTGAGATTTAAAAAGGCAAGACAGATCAATAGATTCCAATTTTAAAAGTTTTTCAACAAACCCGAGTCCTCACTTTGGTTGAGTTCTCACTGTCAAATCTTGTCTTATTACAAAACTTAAGCAAATAGAAAATGACACACAGATAAAAACAAGCAAGCAGTTCTCATGAATTTTATTGTCAACAACTCCACCTAACAAATCTTGTTTCTTATTGTTGAATCACTCGGATCTGCTGCTGATGCTGCACCATCTGAAGGTTTAGGCGCGAGCAAGATAGAGCCATCTCGCCCGCTAATGGAATCACAGGGAGGTTGTCACAATCACATATCTCCACCATGAAGCCATCAGGGTCATGGAAGAAGAGTTGATCAACATGAATCCCACCTTCCTCCACCATTGATCGCACGTAAGAAATCTCCATCTCCTTCAGCTTCTTCTCAACTGCACCCATGCTCTCACACTGCCCATCATGCAAAATTTTGTAACTTTTATCATCAAAATTGTTATAAATTATATTACAATTTCATTGCAAGTAACATGATCATTAGATTGTCCTAATTAAATTAGGAGAAATATATTATGTTCATAATATTTTCACCATCAATTTTAAGTAGCAGGTTGTTATTAGTGAACAAAAAATTAGTTCTAGTAATGAATTTAAATTAAAACTAATAATAATTTACTATTAAAATTTTTTTTATAAAAATATTGTGAAAATATAGTGCACGTAACTCTTTATTATAAATTAATCCAAGATGCGAGAATGTTCGGTCAACCAACATTGACAATATATCATATAAAGGAAAATTATTAGGTACTCCCGAAATATAATAAATGCGTACTCTCTCCTCTCACATGAATGGTAGATCCCACCATGAATTTAATTAGTGGGACCCACTATTCATGTGAGAGGAGAGAGTACGCATTTATGGTATTCCGAGAGTACGCATTTATAGTATTCCGAGAGTTTTTTTAATATTCAAATAAATAAATAGTTTTACACAAAAACCCTTTACAGCTTTGAATGTAATACTTAATATATTTTTTTTTAAACAATACTTAATATTTTCTATATTATTAGTTTACGTATAAAACAAATAATTATATTATATTTTAAGAGATGCTGAGTGTAATACTTGAAACCCAGAGTTTTTTTTAGTGTAATGAAAAATTCACGAGGGGAGTTTTGTATATAACATGTGTCTATACTATGTATGGAATATGTTTGTTTCAGACTTTCTTATTTTCAATAACTTATTTGTATAACATAAAAAAAAAAAAAAAAGTTAATTTATTTTTATAAAGTTGAAACTTTTATATTATTTAAAATAAAAAAGAGATAAAAAGTAGTACGATACTTACAAACAACGAATAATTAAATCAAAAAATTAGCTTATAATCAATAGCCAAGACCGAACGCTAAGACTAAATTTAGCTGCAACTTTCTTATATACTGCCAGTGCATTACCATATCAACTAATCTTTACCAACCATTCTATTTCATTAATCATGCTCTTCCAAAAGAGCATCATATTGTTTTTCCTTCGATTCTTCTTAGGATAGGTCAAGGATCACGTGAAGCACCAAAACACCTTAGTTTTGGGCCAGGCTTAAGATCTGTATCCTGTATGCTGTATCATAGGAATATATAACTCGGGCTTTGTTTTGAGGTAAAAAGAAAATCTTTATTCCTTTTTCTTTCTTAAATATAATACTTCCCCAATTTATGTGGTCTAAAATGAAATCTCACAACCACTAGTCTTAGAACTCCAATGATAGGTTAATATTTTAAGGGCTGCCAGTGCTCCAACTATCAGCAATTTGACCATAGTTTGGTTGGTTTGTAACAGAGATTCAGAATGTAAGAAAATACAAAGCAATAAATATTAAGATACACCTCAAAGAAATTGTAAAAAAAAAAAACTTTGCAGAACGAAATTTAATCCAATTCACCCTCAAAATTACTTCTTAAAGCTAAAAAAACTTACCTAAAATTTCCCCAAAAGCTGGGCGAGGGTCATCCTTTTCTCTCTGCATTCATCCAAAAGAAAATAATGCCTGAATTTTTTTTTTTTTTTTTTTTGGGTATTTTTTTTTATCACTTCTTTGTTTAGTTTTTTCCCCTTTAATTATTCAATTCTATTTTTGCATGAACCATTTAAATAATCTGAGCAGCAACTTCATAGCCAAAAAAAAAAAAAAAAAAAACCATTATTAAAATAAAATCAAAGTTATCCGTTCAGTTTCAGTCCCCATTTTGGTTTTGTATATATTGAAATAGAATATTTCCGTTCTGATTCTGAGTTACAGCTATATAAATATATATATATATAAATATATATATATATATCAATTGAAAAGTGTTAAAAAAAAAAACAAATAATATATTCTTAATATCATTGATACATAGTTACATACTAGTAACAAGGAGATTTATAATATGATTAATATCTCCATAATAAGAAGCTCATTAATTTAAGAATAAATAAATAACATAACTGATACTGATAGGAACAAATTGCAAATAATAAACTAAAAAAATTATTATAAAAAAATTAAATTAATAGCTCAAATGACTCAACTTTCTCAGTATAATAATATCAAATCAAACCAACAAACTCAAAATCCTTTTTCTAAGAAGGAAATTAAAAAGGGAAAAAAATTTTAAAAAAATTTTATTCATGGTCCTGTTAGCAGAATGATCAATGGATCACAAAATTTAGCGAAACCAAAACGCTGCCATAGAATTTGTTAAGAACTACAAATTAAACCGTATACCAAACACACACATACACAGAGTACGTAGATCCAAAATTACCTGGAAAGAGATATGATTATCCTTTGGATTAATTTCAGTCTTCTTGGGCATGCTCTCCGGGTCCTCTGATTGCAATAAATGGATTCCCATCCCGTACCCAAACAGCCTACATATATAGAACAAACACACACAGATGATCAAAACCCAATAAAGAAAATTATCAAGAAACTTTAGTGAAACCAAGAATGAAAAGGGACAGTGATATCTATAGATTCCCATTAATTTTTTCATCTAAATTAAACTGTTTTCATTTTGATTTCTTGTGCGTGAAATGAATTAATTACCATGCACCGTCAAAATCAAAAGAGCCGGGCCTCCTGATAGGGACAAACCCAAGAACATTCTGATAGAAATCTATGGACTCCTCAACTGATCTACAAACAAGTGAGATGTGGTTCAAAGATTTGATAAGCAATGGGTTTCCCGTGCTTTCTTTCATTTTTCCAAGAACAAATTCCAAACCCCAAAACAAAAGAGAAAGTAACCTAATAGAAGTGCTACTCTTTAGCTTATAAACTAAGTACCGAAAGATAAACCAAAAAACAAAAATGGAACCTAAATTTTTAATGAAGAGAAGAGTTCGTAAAAGGTGGAACTCGTTGAGTTTGTTTGGGACAGATCGAAAATTCAGGCATGAAAAGAAAAGAAGGGGTTAGTGGCTCTATATAGAAGCCATGACACTTCTTCATGTAAGCCACTTGTCCCTATCATGCGACTTGTCAGTATTGGATGAGTCTGACACGTTGCTGACTCGGATCACGAACCCTACCGACTGCTTTCTTGTTTTCGACCATGAGGACCGGGGACACGTAAGCTACCATTTATTTTTGTTATATTCTGTTTTTAAGTGAAATAATAAGTGTAAGTATTGGCGGTTGAGGCACCACTCTAAGACGATTGCTCTTTATTATCACTAGCATCCATTGGTGGCTCTAAATTTTTTTTTCAGAGTGTTCCTTAATAAGCATAAATTACACAATCTAATAAAAAAAAAATTTATATATTGACAATAACAACAACAACAATCACAAAACATGCAAATACATAAAGTTTTACAACATAAAACTTGTGGAGTTCAGTTGTTGTTAGTGTTGCTGGACAGGGATGGATAGCGATAGCTAGAGAAAGTAAGTGAGTTTCTTATTTCCTTTTAGCCTTTAGGTTTGATTTAGTTTTAGTTTAAATTGTTTAATGACTTGTGAATCTGCGAGGCACTTAGGATTTTTTTATTTTATTTAATATTTGTTGAATTAAAAACATAATCATGTTGGTGTTGGAGTAGTGATAGTCTTAATTTGAGATGAGATTGATCTTGTATTGGGCTTTTTTATTGGCATTTGGTTTGGGCCTTGTTAGTGGTTTTATTATAATTTTTTTTTCCAGGACCACCCTGACCATAAAGTGGCGCCGCCCCTGCTAGCATCTGAATAATTATTTGTATTTCAATATTGCATCAATTGTCCTTTCTATGTACTTTTTATATACGAAATGACTATTTGAAATATAAAAAGACATACAAACATGTGAGTAAGAAAAAGGCCAAAATGGGTATTTTCCTCTTTCACCCAAAAGATATAGCAAATTGCTCTTGTTCTGAAATTATTTAGCAAAATGCCCCTGTTTTGAAACTCGATTTTTAGAAAATCGAGTTTCAATATAAAACTCGATTTGATGAAAATCGAGTCATTTGGAAAAATTCACATAGAACTCTTTTAGAAAATCGAGTTTCAATGTAAAACTCGATTCGATGAAAATCGAGTCATTTGAAAAAATTCATACGGAACTTGAGTTCCTTGAATGGAACTCGAGTTCCATAATTTTTTTTTTTTTTTTTTTAGTTTGATTTCCTATAACTTGATTTTCTAAAAATCGAGTTTCAATGTAAAACTCGATTTTTAGAAAATCGAGTTTCAAAACAAGGTTATTTTTGCTAGATAGTTTCAAAACAGAGGCATTTTGCTATATCTTTTGGGTGAAAGGGGCAAAAGCCCATTTTTTCTGTAAGAAAGCATAAAAAATATTGAATATTACGAAAATTACCTCAACTTATATTTCGGAGAGAAAGAGGGAGAGGGGAAGAGAAGACATTTATTTATGTTTTGTTTTGACACTCAAGTTGCAATTCAAAAAAAAATAAAGATATGTAGAAGTGCCTAAATTTATGGATGAGAAGTTATAGTAACAGTTTAATAGTATGAGGTTTTTTTTTTGTTTTTTTTGTTTTTTTTTTTTAATTCAAAATATAGAAGAAGAGATATGAAGAAAAAAAATAAAACAAAACCGGAAAAAAAATAAAAACAAAAAATGTGAGATTAGGAGTAAGTAAACTGCAAGTTCAAAAAAAAAAAAAAAAAAAAGTTAAATTAGTCTCGAGAAAAAAAAAAAAAAAAAACATGGGCTTAGAATTTTGAGTGAATGAAGGAGTATGGAGAGTTGGAGCAATTCAAGTCTTTGAATACATTCAAAAAAAAAAAAAAAAAGTCTTTGAATACATAATAGTCCTATTTTGTAGACACGTGGAGCTAGAGATGTATATTTGCTGAATTGTCCCCAAGTTTTATCACTCCTTAAACTTAAGATGTAGGGATATTTTTAAACCACAAAATTATCCATCCCAAATAGGAAAAGTCCATCCCAAATAGGGAAAGCTTTTTAAATAATATTACTACCTCCTTCCCAGTTTGTTTGTCCTCTATTCTATTTTGGGATGTTCCAAAATATTGTCATGTTTCTAAAAATAAAAATCATTAATTTACTAATGTTCCTATTATACCCCTACTTTAATTTCAAAACTATTTGAAAAGAAAACTAACAAATATTTAAAAAATCAATTTAATTGGAGCACCTTTTTAGTTGCCTCATTAAAAATTACTCATTAAAAAAAACTGATAAATTTATTTAAAGATAATTTTGTAAACTTATACATTTTTATAAGGCAGACAAAACAATAAATGATGTTCCCTTAAAAAATTTAATTTTTCAAACAGGACAAACAAATTAGGATGGAGGGAGTAGTAGTATAGATGATAAGACAATAATTGATACTTACTCAGCAATAAAAAAAATTTAAACAGTTGAGCTAATTCGAACCACCATTAAGACTTGTCACTTTGTTGTGCATGGATTTGTGCAAATTTTTGTTTATTTTTTAATTTGGAAACTCATGAAGTCATAATGATGTACAAATGCATTAGTGCAGTGTGAGAGTGCTTTCTACTTTCTAGAGCCTTCATTCGAGAGACATGTAGCATGTATGTAAAAAATTGGACAAGAACAATTTAAAAATAATGATTAACTGGGACCCGGTTGTTTAAAAAAATAAAAATAAAAAACTGGAACCAGTGGCGCGCCACCTTAAGGCCAAGGTGGTCCCAAGACCATCCTGGCCTGAATTTATATATATATATATATATATATATATATAATAATTTAAAAAATTTTATTTGTTTACTTTCAAAAAAAATTTTGGGAACATCCTCAGTTTTTTTTTATTTTTTTTATGCCAATAAAATTAAATTTTGTTCCATAATTTGTTCTACATTTAGTAGATGAATGATTGCTTGGTTGTGTACATTAAAAGATATGTAACTTATAGCATTGATAATGAGATTATCATGCATCGATTTCAAAATATGAAAACTCGTAAAAGACAATTGTGAACTTTATATATTTGTGTGTTTTTTTATTGTTGTTGTTGTCAATATATGAATTTATCTTTTTATTAAATTGTATAATTTATGCTTCTTAAGAAAAATCTTGAAAAAAAATCCTGGAGTCGCCATTGACTAGGACCCGGTTGTTTTAAAATAAAAAAAATAAAAAAATAAAACAACAAACTGGGACCTGGTTACCATTAGATTATGTACATCTTTCTTTTCTTTGCCCCGGTGTGCCGCTACCCAACTTGCCATTATATTATTCATACTTTCCCAAATAACAATAAATAAATAAATAAAGCTATTCTATTGAATTGTTTTTCACTAATATGAGAGTAATACTTTGGGGGATTAGCTAGAATTTTTAATTTGTAGGTGGAATTATATATTCATACGCTACTCATAACTCATAACTTGGGAAACCGAATTATGCATACCTAAAATTATCAAATTTCATGGATTTCTCCACACTTTGGTCTCTATGACAGAGTAGTCTTTTTGGAAACTACTACTTATGGTATTGGAGTAATTGTTCGAGGGAAAAATAGTGTATGCGCCAGACGCATGAGACTATTGTCTTACTAACAAGAGGGTCCCACCGTGTGAAACCCACTTGGCAATGAGACAATGGTCTCATGCGCCCGGCGCATGAGATACCATCTCTTGTTCGAGATGTAGATGGTCAGATTATCACATCTCTTATAGTGAGAAGCTTGTTGGTTGCTTTTCTCCAAAAGAAATCAAAGCATTGGCAGCTCGACACGCTGTGGTCTTCGCTCAAGTACTTGGTATTCAAAGTGTGGATTTTAAAGGCAACTCCCAGCAACTCATTCAGACTTTACATTGTCGAAGTGCTAACTCTGTCCTCATACGTCATTTATGGTCTGTTTGGATTGAAGGGGAGAGGGCGGAGTAAAGTGGAGTAGATAAGTATTTGGTCCAAAATTGGCCTATTTTTAGACTGCTCTACTCTACTCCACTCCTCTCTACTCTCCCTCTCTCCCCTCTCAATCTAAACAGGTCATTACAAAATGTTTTTAGTTTTCTTTTTGTCTCGTAGAGTGTGTAATCAAGTAGCTCATGCTCTTGCTCAAGTTTCTCACTCTGTTGACAACTTTTTAGTGTGGACAGAAGAGCTTCCAAGGAATACAAGCTCTATCTCTCCTATTGCTTTGTATGATCTTATTTCTATTCAATGAAATTTTCAGCTTTCTACTCCAAAAAAAAAAATAATTAACATCATATACTACTATATATTATATAATAAAAATTGAACTTCGAAATCATCATTGCATTAAATGGCTACACCGAACAAACAACTTATTTATTATTAATTGCTACTTTATCTTATTATAAAAAAAAAATAAAAAAATAAAAAAAAACCTACTTCTTTATCACCTCTTCATTGATAAAACGATAACTATCTTCCTATTAAAAAAACAAAAACAAAAAAAAAAAAAAAAAAAAAAAAACAAAAAAAAAAATGATAACTATCTAATTTTGATTTTTTTTTTTAGAAACAATTTTCTAATCTTTATTCATGTGGAATCTTAAAAAAAAAAAAAAAAAAAAAATTAAAAGCTTTATACATGTGAGCGTGTAAGTTCATCCAAAAATTAGATAAGTTTTTTTTTTTTTTTATAAAATTTTTTAAGTTAGAAAAAGTTCAGTAAGTTTCCCACATCACTTAAGAAAGTGTGTTATGTGTAGTATAACTTGCCCCATCCTCCCTTAAAAGTTACCATGACTTTTGAGTGGAATTATGATGTCCCTTTGTGTTAGAACCCCTTTCTTTCTTCCTTCTATGTGTGTGTGTTTGTTTCTTAAAAAAAGTTTCCCACATCACTTAAAACCTTTTCTTATTGCTTTAACCGTAGCATATGTTTTTGGGTAAATTACATAATTGGTCTTTATCATTTACATCATATTTCAATTTGATCCATGACCTTTCAATTGTGTTAATTTTGTCCTTAACCTTTCAGTATTGTGTTAATTTGGTCTCTACCGTTATGTCTTAGATGGAAATATTTGACATGTCTAACTTACTAATAATTGAATAGTTTTTCTGCCACTTCAACTGTCAATAGTACAACCACCTCTAGGGGTGTGCAGAAAACCCACCGACCCGCCAAACTCGACCTGCCGAGTTGGGTCGGTTTTTAAGGCTTGGTGGGTTGGGTTGGGTTACAAAATTTTTTTTATAGCGGGTCGGGTTGGGTTTGGGTCATAAAATTACAAACCCGCCAAACCCGACCCGACCCACCCATATTTAATATATAATATATATTTAATAATTTTTTTTTAAAACTAGCTGTAGGGCACTTATAAAAGTAGAATTCTAAAAAATACAAAAAAATTATCAACCTAAAGCAAAGATGCAAGAAAAATAAAATTCAACAAAAAAAATTGAGAGAGAAATAACATTTTTTTTTTGTGAGGGAAAATTATGCATAGAATGGAAGAGAGAATTATATATATATATATATATATATATTAAAGCCAAAACTAAGAGAAAATTCAACTAGATTCTAATTTGAATCTTAATTGAAGTCTAATTTTATGCCATGTGGCAATTCAATTTTCTTAATTTTTGTGCAAGTATTTACTACTCATTGCAAAAATTGAAGAGTCCATTTAAAAAAAAAAAAATGAATGCGAAGGATTTCATTAAGCAAAAGTGTTGATACCATATTTTGTCTACCCTCGATTTGTGTGCCAGACTCTTAAAAACCTAAAAATATCATTTTCTCTCTATGGGGTCAGGAGAACATATATAATGGCGTGACGCGACCTGTTCGGACACTGGAGCACTCAAAGTTCCTTTTTCAGCCAAAATGACCAAAGTGCTCCTAGTCAACCGAAGGTCAAACAAGGTCAAAATCCTTACAAGACAACATTTTACATGGTTTTATATCAAACCCGAGCTCCTCGGATATTTTTAGCAACTTTGACCAAGTTTGACCTGGAGTTGACTCTCAATTGGCCCTAGAAACCATAATTTTGATCTGGCCGTCAGAATGGGTTGAGACCAACGCCATTGTGAAGATTATCAAATTCTCACTCCAACGACTATTCATGGGTCGAAATCAGAGTTAGAATGGCAGAGATATCATGAAAACCAGGTTAACGCACCGATCGATGCACCACTAACTTCCGGGAGCCATAACTTTTGATTTGACCGTTGGATTTTCAAGTTCCATACCTTTTCAGAAATAGGAAGTCAAGATATTTGTAGAGGTGTCAAGATTAACCCAATCCATGACTTTTGAAGGCTGCTGCCTCGAAAAGCGTGTCGGGGCTATAAAAGGCCCCAAGCACCCTTCAGACCAAGAAAAAAAAGACTTCCTTGGTTCTGTGCTCTGCCTGGACGATTTCTTCACATTTTGACTCTCTTCCAAACATAAAAAATACATCAAAATCTCTTAATTCTTCCTTCTTCACCAAAAATACAAGGTATAGTTCTTATACCTTATCTTCTTTTCCTTGGTTTTACACTTTGGATTTGGGGTTTAGGGGTGTGGATGTAGCATTTTAGCTACTATCCACACCCCTAACCTTCTAAATCTTTTTCTAGCATTTATCTTGCTCTTTTTGCTTGAATAACATGAGTTATTGCTTTCTTTAGCATGTTGCTTGCTTTATTTGTGCTTCTAGCCTAAATCTCCTTGCTTTTTATGCCTTATGCCATGTTTCATGCTCAGATCTACATCCTTACATGCTTATATGTTTAGATCTACATGCTTATGCTATTTGCCATGGTTTCCTATGCTTTGTTCCTCTTTTTTTTCTAGGATGATGTTAGGGTTACATGCTCACATGCTTGTATGATGTTGTTGGTTAGGCCTTGCTTGGATCTATGTATCTATGTGTTTATTTTCATGCTATATGGTCAGATCCTTGTCTTCACATGCTTATATGCTTGGATCCATGTTCTTCCATGTCTATGTGCTAGGCTTTTACATGCCTACATACATATTTCCATGCTTATATGTGTATATTGGTGTGTTTGCATGCTTAGGTCGATGTTCTCTACATACTTTACGCCATCATCTGTGTGCTTGTGTGCTTCACACCTTGTTTATGTGCTTAGGCCTAGACCTTGTTTGTCATGCCATATGCTATTGTAGCCCTTTTGTTCCTTTTCATTGCATTTTCTTGTGTTTTGGCCTAATGGTTAGGACCCGATCTAGACCTTATGGTCTTTGTCATCGTCCATACACCAAGGCCCACATAAAAGGGTTTGGATCACCCCTATTTGCATGTCTATGCTTGTTTGCCTCTATGCTTTATGCTTGTGTTAGCCTCTCTAGTTCTAGGCTTTGCCACGCTTGACGCCCTTAGCGGGTTCGTGGTTGTGTGGTTCCATCCGACGCCCATAAGGCCTTGTTTGGATGTAACCACTTGGGATGCATCACCATGATGCCAGTTGCTTCGTGCATACTTTTCCCCTTTACCGCTCCGTGCGATGTTATGCTTACCATGCTTGTTTATGCCACCCGTTGGCTTTCCATGCATCTTTGCACGCTTGCTTACATGTTCATGCATGAGTCTTGCTTGCTAGTGTGTCGTCCATGCTTTAACACAATGAAGTTATGGACATTTGATCCAAACCTATATTTGTCCCCCGTGGACACCACCTTTTGTTTGCTTTCTTGCTTGTTTGCCTTCTCGCTTGTTTGCTTGTTTGCTTGGTTTCTTGTTTCTTTGCTTGCCATGTCTATCATGCTTATCTGCTTTATGCCTCTTTCACATGCCCTACACATCTCTTTCTTTCCTTTGCTTTTCTGCTGGTTTCTTGTTCTTACCTTTGCATGTACACACATGGAGCGAGGACGCATGGAACTAAGGCACGGTCTCCCAGGCGCAAGCAAAAAGGGCGAGGATGCAAGCATGTAGAAATAAGCCAAGCGGTAATTTTCAGTAGTTTTAGGGGTCTAGCCTCTCCCATTTGGTTATGTACTCTTTTAAAACCCCTTCCTTCCTTATTCCCTTCTCTCTTAGATGGTTTGTATTAGGTATATCATGTCATGTACCATTCGTCCTCATCTCTAAAGTATGGTGACCCTTGTTTACTTTCTTGCACCTATATTTTGGGCCATGCTCTAGGGATGTAGGCATTTACTTTCCTGCTCTGTGTGCTTGCATTGTGCATGATGTATGTATATATATACCTGCTCGCCCCTTCTGGTGTGATTGTCACAGTCCATGTTACCTAAGGCAAAGCGATGCCTAATTTCCACCGCGAAAGTAAGGTGACGTGCCACAAGATTTTCACCGTGGAAATCTGGTACTTAGCCCGAATGCCTTAGGAAAGCATAGATTGGGACCACACCCATTCAAACACCAAACCTCAGAGTCCCCCATGCATGCAAAGCTTCGAAAGCCAATGCCAAAATCATGTTTTTTACTGTCAATCTCAAAAAATTAAGGTTTCATCAAAACAAATGACTGTCCTTGGACAGGTGTTGTGGGGTGCCTAACACCTTCCCCACACGTAACCAAACTTCCGGACTCAAGAATCAAGATTTTTTACCATCCACATTAAATTAGGAAAAAATACCTTTTTTCTTAGCCTAGGATCGACAATAAAATCAACTAGAAATAGGTGACCAATCACACCTTAGAAAAACCCAATGATTGGTGGCGACTTCACTTTTTTTTGTAATCCCTTAAAATTTGGCCAAAATTCCTGCCACATTGCCAAAGGTAGACAAATACCTTCCTCCACCAAGATCATACATGCTAGATCATACCCTATCCCTAAGGGTTTACAACCCTACAAGGACATTCTTGCATACATTAAATGGTCCTGTCACCTAATTGTGCAAAGATAAAATCTATGGCAAGTAACCGAAACTCCCCAGGAGGAAATGCTGCCGAAACTGTCAAGAATTCCAAAGCATCAAGAGTTCAAGGGCTTTCCTAGAAAAGATCCAAAAAGATTTCCCATAAGCTTACATCATCAAAGAGATCACAAGATGTTAAAATGGTCAAGAGGGTCCAAGATCCAAATTGCCAAGAGATCCAAATTCCCAAGATGTCAAGATTGCCAAAGGTCCAAGATGTCAAGAATCCAAGGGCTCCCCTAAGAGATCCAAGTTACCAAGAGATCCAAGTGTCCAAGAGCTTCCTCGAGAAGTCCACATTGTCAGAAGCCGAGCTTTTCCTCGTAATTGCATTGTAAAAGGCCCACTGTTGGAGCCGATGAACCCAGCATTGTAAAAGCAAATATTGTACAAGCATGTAATCAAAAGAAAGGTCCTTCCCACATTGTTGAGCATGTCATGAAAGTTTCGGTTACTTGCCAATTTAGTGCATTAATCTTGCATCATTATAGAAACTCACCATGATAAATACCCCATCAAGGGTGCAAAAGCTGAATTTTTTCTGAAAATGGTAGGTGCATGTTAAATAACAAGGACATAAACTAATTTGATTTTGGTGTTGTGTTTCCACATTGTCAAGCTACCATCACATCGTGATCCCATCATCACTAGGTCTCGTGCAAGAGAGATGTCTACCAGTGGGCCTTCGACTCCCGAAGTGAGTCTTGCTGAGTTCGCTCAGATGAAAGAGAAAATGTCAAAATTGATGCATATGATGCAACAACTAGTTGTAAAAGGAGGACAGAACTCCTCTGGCCATAGTCAAGGAGGTCCCCGAACCAAGAATGAAAATCAGCGCCCACCAAGATAGGATCAGGGCTACAATATACCGCCTTAGGGCAATGACCAAGAAACAAATCCTTCTAAGGACAAGGATCCTGAATCTAGGTATGGCTAAGTCAAGAGAAAAGTGGAAACTCTAACTGAGAAGCTTCGTATCATAGAGGGCTCCAGCGCCTATAGAAGTGTTGATCTAGACAGTTTGACCAACTTCCCTCAGGTCATTATGTCTCCCAAGTTCAAGGCACCAAAGTTCGTCAAGTATGATGGTATAGGAGATCCTTGCGCGCATTTGCGCATGTTCTGTAGGAAGATGGCTCCTTATGGGGATAATCACCCTTTGCTTTGCAAGATTTTCCCTAATAGTTTGACTGACCCCGCAGCCACCTAGTATGCGAGATTGGAAAAAACCTCTAGCTAGAGGGAAATGGCCAACTCTTTCTTGGAATACTACAGGTTCAACACCGAGATACCTCCCGACCGCACGGTCCTTATGAGAACGAAGAAGAAGAGTGGGGAGTCATTCCGAGAATATGCCTAGAGGTGGCGTAAGCTAGCCGCACAAGTGCAACCCGCCATGATGGAAAATGAGATGATCAAATGGTTCATTGACAACCTTAAGCCTCCTTACTATGAAAAGATGATCAGCACCCAAGTCACTCATTTTGCTAGCCTCATCCCTATTGGGGAGTGTATTGATGAGGGTATTAGGAGCAAGAAGATCATGGACCCTGAGCCTTTGAGTTCCATGGTTGAACAATAAGTCAAGAAAATGACCGGCCGCAAAACTAAGGAAGCTGATGTGCATATGATTGACAATACATCAGAAAGGCCTAGGGGTATTACTTCTACTTATGCCACCCAGCTGCTAGACCTTATCAGCAACAAGTTCAGTCTACTCAAGCACCTAACCGAACCTTTAATCAGAGAGGGAGGCCAGACCCACTTTGTCCCCTGAGGAGGGAAAACTGAAAGTACACTCCGTTACCCATGCCCATGGCAGATCTCTACGCTTATCTGCTGGAAAGGAAGTTAGTGACCCCGATGTTTTCCAAGCCCAAAGAAGGCCTCTATCACCTAGTTTTGATCCGTCCAAGAAGTGTGAACACCATTTTGGGGCCGATGGGCATACTTTGGAAGAATGTTATCATTTGAGGGACCGTGTCCAGGATCTCATAGATAACAAGTTGATACAGTTCGATAATGCAGCCGCTCCGAATATCATCATCAATCCTTTGCCTCCCCGTGAGGAAAGGAATGTGAATGCCATCATCACAGTGGAAGAAAGGGTTCCGGATTTCTCCTAACCGTCATTTCCATGGAAGGCCATGCTCCGAGCCTTGGTCCAAGAGGCCCACCTTGATCTTAAGGGTATAGGAACCCCAAGATTTGATTGGGGAATCTGCTCATTCTGTGACAATGAAGATAGACATGCCCTATTTGATTGTAAAGTGCTTCGAGCACAGGTTCAGAGTCTAGCTGACCGCAGTATTATCTGGATTGAAATGGATATTGTGCGAAGAGATGATTGCATGGCAGCCAGCCTATGTTCTCTAGCTACCCAATCAGGAACCAACTGTAATGTTATATCAGTTGGGTCGAGGAAGGATTAGGACGAATATCTACAAATACACCTTGGTAAGGTTACTTCAGTGCCTCCCTCTTCAGTAGTCATTGAGGAGATCATAGAATCACCTGCGGATTCAGAGTTATCAGATTTAGTAAAAGGGAAAGACCTGCCAACCATCAAGGGATTCACTCCTCTGGTTCTTGCATTACCTGTGATCGTAGGGCCAACTTCATCATCAGTTCAGGAGGGAACCGCTATTGTTCCCGCTATCCGAGGATTCGATCCTCTTATTCTGCCGAAGCTTGCCTCAGGAATCTTTGGGGTATCCAGCTCAAAAGCCCTTGAAGCCATTCTTCCAAGTCTGGTGGTCATTAATCTGAAAATGTTCTCCATAGCGCCCAATTTGTAAACTCAGGAGGGCGTTATCATTCGCATGCCAAAGCCATTCCCTTATGAAGATAGCCATCATGTCCCATGGAAATATGACGTGTCCTTGATCTCCACTGGAACCGGAAAAGAGGAGGCCTGCTCCAATATCTCTTCAGGTCTATCTGAGCTTACTAGGAGTGGCCGCTACTATACTCCCGAGGAGCTAGGAAAAAGAAGGAAAGAGATTGGCAAGGGTACAGCCGAACCCGTCAAGAATAGGGTCACAACCGAAGAAGCCGAGGAATTCTTGAAAATTATCAGAAGCTCAGAGTACAGTGTGATTTAGTAGCTAAATAAGTCGCCAGCCCAGATTTCCATCTTGGCGCTATTGCTATCATTTGATGTCCACCGTAAGGCTCTCTTGAAAGTCTTGAAAGAGACATGTGTCCCTACAGGTGTCACAGAATCTTCCTTTGAGGGTATGGTCTCGACGGTGTTGGCCACCAACCAGATTTCCTTTACAGATGATGAGCTACCACCAGAAGGCAGAGAGCATATTTTGCCCATGCACATTATGGTAAAGTGTGAAGATATGATCATCTCCAGAGTACTAATTGACAATGGATCAGCCTTGAATGTTTGCTCGATGTCTACCATAGAGCGTTTTTTATGTGGATACCTCTCTTATTTGCCCTACAACCATGATCATTATAGCCTTTGATGGCACTCTCCAGGAGGTGCAAGGTGAGATTGAATTAGTAATTGGAATTGGCCCCATGATTTTCATGGTCAACTTCCAAGTCATCAAAGTGGATTCCCCATATAATATGCTCCTAGGGAGACCTTGGCTACACGCTGCAGCTGCTGTTGCTTCTACCCTTCACCGGAGGCTCAAGTTCCCATCCAAGGATCTGTTGATCACTATTATGGCTGAAGAACCCCTGACTATCTTCAAGGAGACTTTTGTCCCCTGCATTGGTGCTAATGCCTTTCCGGAGGCAACTTTTCACAGTTTTGAGCTAGTCTCCATGATTTCCAGAGCTTCAGAACTCGAGTCAGCATGACCCTCCACTACTTTAATGGCTGCCAAAGAGATGCTCAAATTTGGCTATCAGTTAGGCCAAGGCCTCGGTGCTGTAGGACATGGGAAGGCTGCTTTAATTGAACTCCCGGACAACAAAGGAGGTTTCGGTCTGAGGTACAACCCCTCCAATGAAGAACTTTTTCAGGCTTCCAAAGGAAAGAAAAGGAAGTGCACTGGCCAAGGGATGTCCATTCCCCACATCGAGGTCACTTTTTTGGCTCCGGCTGAGGTCATCAGATTAGAAATGGCACAGGAATCATGCAACGAGGAATTAGACCTAGCTTGTCTCATCCGCTTATGCCCTAAAGAATTCTCAGTGCATGCCATCATATCCCCAAGGGATGATCTGACTTATACTATCTGCCCCTGTGTGCTAGGCGAGACAGTAGGCCATTGGACCATCAAGCCCTGCTTTGTGGTTGCACTAGCTGAGTAAGGAGTGTTTTATCATCGTGTGGTTGGGTCCTCCAATTGCCTAAAAGAGTTGGAATAGCATATCTAGTTTGTTTTGCATGTTTATTTCCTATTTTTTGCATTCCTTATTTACATTTCCCCAGTTAATTTTCCAAAAAAAAAAAAAGAGTGTTTCCCTTTTTATCATTATCAAGCATGAACTTTGTTATCTCCCTGTCTATAACCTATTAATGAAAATTATCCAATGTATTATTTAGGAAATCCTTGCATTTATCTCTTTATTTTCTTTTCTATGAATATGTGTGTGCAAATTGTCTTATGTTTCCCTGTATATGTTCCGTTCTATAGGATCTATTCTGATTCCCAAGCGGGTACATCGTCCTGTTGCCATAACGAGGATATTGATGACGTGAATGAGAAAATATAGTTGGAGCATGATATTGAAGGATTGAAGGAAATTCCGAATTTTCCTCATGATATTTTGGAAGCTCTAAACAAAGAGAGCGAAGGGTCTAAGCCCAACATAGAAGAGACAGAAGTGGTTAACCTTACCAATGAAGGCGAGAATGAAAAACCCGTCAAGATTGGGGTAAACTTTCCTAAGGACTTGAAACATGAGCTTATAGCGCCACTCATGGAATTCAGAGAGATTTTCGCTTGGTCCTACCAAGATATGCCAGGGTTGGATACTGAGATTGTCATGCACAGAATTCCAGTTAAACCAGAATGCCCTCTAGTGCAGCAAGCCCTTAAAAGGATGAAATCTAAGATCATTTTGAAGATCAAGGAGGAAGTAGAAAAGTAGTTGAAAGTCGGTTTCCTTACCACGATAGCCTATTCAGATTGGGTTGCCAACATTGTTCCTGTGCCTAAAAAAGATGGGAAAGTACGCATGTGCGTCAACTACAGGGATTTGAACCGGGCCAGCCCAAAGGATAACTTTCCATTGCCACATATCGATACCCTGATTGATAATACCGCTACCGACAAGTTCTTCCCCTTCATGGATGAATTCTCAGGCTATAATCAGATCAAAATGGCCGAGGAAGACAAAGCTAAGACGACATTCACCACTCATTGGGGAACCTATGCATATGATGTCATGCCATTCGGCTTAAAGAATGCTGGTGCTACTTATCAGAGAGCCATGGTAACCTTGTTCCATGATATGATGCACAAAGAGATCGAAGTCTATATGGACGACATGATTGCCAAATCTCGCACTGCCAGGGATCATTTGGTAGATTTGAGAAAGCTGTTCAAGGGCCTTATCAAGTACAGGTTGAGACTAAACCCTAACAAATGCGTCTTTGGAGCTAGTTCAAGGAAACTACTTGGCTTCATAGTCAGCCAAAGAGGAATCGAAGTGGACACAGCAAAAGTCTAAGCCATCCGAGACATGCCGACACCGCAAACTAAGAAACAGATTCGTAGCTTCTTAGGAAAAGTCAATTACATAACTCGCTTCATAGCGTAGTTAACCGCCATATGTGATCCACTGTTCAAGCTCTTGAAGAAAGACACAAAGATAGAATGGACAGATGAATGCTAAGCGGCCTTTGACAAGATTAAGTAGTATTTGTTGAACCCTCTTATTTTGGTTCCCCCGACGCCAGGATATCTGTTGATCCTCTACTTGGTGGTACAAGAAACCTCCATGGGCTGCATGTTAGGCCAAGTGGCTGAAAAGACGTGTTGCACCCTAGCGTGGGCATCACGTAAGTTGCGGCAGGATATGCTTTATTACACCACGCGGCTCATTTCCCGCATGGATCCCATTAAGTACATCTTTGAAAAGCCAGCTCTTACAAGGAAGATTTCCCATTAGCAAATGTTGCTCTCCGAGTTCGACATTGTGTTTGTGACAAGAAAGGCCATCAAGGGCCAGGCCATAGCCAATTACCTAGCGGACCAGCCGCTGAATGATCTAGAGCTTTCAAAATCCCTCTTCCTCGATGAGGATGTCATGGCACTAGAGCTAGAACTAGATAATGTGGAACCGTGGCGTTGGAAGCTTTATTTCGATGGAGCTGCCAATTCTACTGGAAATGGAGTGGGAGCAGTCTTAGTTTCCCTTAAGGGCCAACAAATCCTTGTTTCAGTCAAGCTAAATTTTGATTGCACCAACAACGTCACAGAATATGAAGCGTGCATAGTCGACCTGTAAGTGGCCCTAGAGTTCGACGCCTATGACTTGAGCGTCTTTGGAGATTCCCTGTTGATCATCTCCCAAATTGAAGGAAAATGGCAAGCCTGAGAGAAAATATAGATAATTTAATGATATGGAGGATGTGACTGAATTTAAATGTTGAATAAAATAAGATGAGAAGAAAAATAATAAAAAATAAAAGATACTCCATAACAATAAACACCAAATTATCCAAATTAGGATATATAATTTAATAATATTATATTCTTATATACTATCTTTAATCATTTATAATGCAATAGGGTAATATTTAACAATCAAAGAGAAGAAAAAAAAAAGAAAAACAACTTAAAACACAAAGCTAAATTGCACCAACCTAAAGTAGAGTTCTAAAGAACACAAAAATTTATCAACCTAAAGTAAATATGCAAGAAAAATAAAAAAATAAAAATCGACCAAAAAAATTAAGTGAGAGAGAGATATATATTTATATATATATTTTTTTTGTGATAGAAAACTATGCATAAAATGAAAGATAGAATGACAAATTTATAGTAAGAGGGTGTGAATAACAAGTGACAAAATAAAGAAAGGGAAATAAAAAGAGTGATATTAAGGTAGAGGGTAGTGAGGAGATGAGAGGGGAATGGAGAGAGAATTGTTGGAGAAAGTATAAATATCTAAAAATTTGATTTAATGTAAAAAAAAATATAGGAAAATTGGAAATAAAAAGAATAATGACGTGGATGCTGATGTGGCTCAATTGGAGCTGTCATGCCCCAAGCCCAACTATAAAGATAGGCATGTGACAATGGCCGCATGCTTATAAAGTAAGCAGCTTACAAGTGTGCAAGGCCTTCTTAGCAACTAAAATTTATCCTCAAAATTACATCAAATAAATCCAAAATACCTCAACAATTTATTTATGAATAGATCTCCAATAATTCGAAAGGAACAAAATCCAAACCTCATGTACACAATGCCAATTCGCCAATATATATAAGATTATTACAAGACCATCTAATCCCAAAATCACTAAGCTTCTTTCCCTGCTCACAACACAACAACAAAACTCCCAAAACTTGTTATTATTCACAATCTAAAGCTGGAGGGGAAAAGGGGGTGAGTTGACAACTCAATAAATAACCAAAGTCCTAATAAGTTCTATCAAGAAAATAGATATGTAAAATAATAAGCTGTATATAGATCAAATATTTTAATCTTACAAATATATCATAGATGGATTAGAAAATAATCAGTTTTCCATATATCAAAAGTTGTAATTTACAATAGGTTCCGAAAACACACTTGCAGTTTCAAGGGTGCAAAATAGTTCAAATACTCAGACAAAGTTCACATTCTTAACAATCATTTACGACTATGGTCACGCTATATCCCCATTACTAGGCATCAGATTTAGATGAAACTAGTTCTGAGCTAATGTATATCCCCTATTAACTGGGTCTAGAAACACGATAGTCACGTGATGCCTCAGATAGAATTAATTTCGATACCAATGAATAATTCCCATTGACTGGGTATCAAAGTCAAAACATAGTTAGATTGTCCAAAATCATATATATCAAATCATAGTTCAAACAAAAATATATCTCAGTCAAATACATATATAAAATCATATATTCAATTATCAAATATATTTATCAGAATTCTTTATTCTTTACTTTAAATCAATGTAGCTAAAACAATTGAAATAAAATTGTAACATTTGTGAACCAATATTCAGTAGCTAAATTATAGTGATATAAGCAAAATAAAATCAATTAGGAGAAATGTTACTTATCTCCAAAAGCCATACCAAAAGGACACCAAAATTAGGAGTTCAACCTATTACAATCCAATACACAAATTAATTCATAGACTTAGACAAAACTACTTAATCCAATTTAAGCCTATTTACCTAAACTTAATTTATTCCTCTCTAGAAACCTCAATTCAAGAGTAACTAATTTCACTAAGCAACCTAGAGTCCAACTAGTCCATTCCCAATCCATACATGCTTGAACCTGTAGACTTCTCAATCCAACAAATTGATCTAAAAATAACACAATATATCAAACCCCATAAAAATTAACATGTTATACTCCAAATTTATCCCCTCAAAATGCATAAATAAAATTCGGTGTGTATATTAGTCAAGAAAGGCTTAGAATGGAAAAAAGGCTTGGGTGATTACCTGGACTTGGGCAAACCAAGGCTTTAGATGCGACCTTTCTCAATTCTAGCAGATTTTGATGGATCAAGTAGTTAGACCAAAAAGTAATCAGAGGTACTGGCTAAATACGAACAGCCCAAGGGGGGAGAGAGAGAGAGAGAGAGAGAGCAACGTCAAAACTTAAATGAGGGGGAGGGAGTTGCAGCAGCTCCTCTTAGAAATCTTTAGGCGTAGAAAGCAAAATCCTTAGGGTGGCTAGGGTTTACATGCTACAACTAGGATATAAATATTGCTAACCCCAATATCAGAATTATTAAGTTTCCCTTTAAAAAAAAAATCTCCTTTTTATTTATTTATCTTTTTGGAATTGGGTATCACAAGAACCTAGCAACAATAAATACTACGCTTCAGTTTTTAGATATATATATATATTCTTCTTTTTTCCTTTTCTTTTTCTTTTTCTTTTGAATATATTCTGTCCATCTTCCAAATAGTTTCCACATGTCAAAATTATTGTCCTCTAATATGTGGCAACCAAATTAAGCTCTATGATATGAGAAACAGATTTAAAACGTTAGATGATCCTTTTATTCATTCTTTTGGTCCTTACCATGAATTATCCCCTACTTGCTAAGTTCATCGTTTATGGAATTCACTTGATGGGTTTGCACGTAATTCTCATTGTTCTCATGGCCAATTTTCTCTTGAAGTGCACTATTACAGAAGTTTTATATGTTTTGAAACACTGCATATTTGATATTTCAGAAACAAATTTTATTTATTTCCCTGGCAATCTAGGACAACGTTAGTCTTAAACTCCAAATATGCCATGGAAGAACACCTGTGATTCAAGGAATAAAATTGAAGAAGTGACGTATATTTATAACTCAAGAAGTAACATGTACATATAAATTGTAAGTTTTAAGAATCCAGTAGGTACAAGCCAAATTCGGCTGCAGCAGTTGAATCAACAATAAGTGGAAAGATACTGATGCTTTATAGTATGTAATATACAAACATCATGAACTAAGACTAAGAATAGTATCATCATTGGGAGTAAGGCACAACAAAAAATATATGTAAGGAACCTTGCATCCTGTTGCAGCTGGGTAATGGTTTTCTTGGCTAGTCCATCTCAATGGTAAATTAGCTCCTTTCCATCACATTACTTGGTGATGGTGTAGTCCAACAATATATACCGTTGGTTCAAATTTCAAAGAGGCACCAAGTAAGGCTTTATCATATTTAAGAGGGGTTTCTATGTCTCCACAACAAAATTCACGTTCAAGCTTGCATTTGTTAACTTGCCCTGATTTTGATGGGACCTATTCTGTTTGTCTCATGAGTTGTGGAATGAATGTTGTTCTTGTCGCTCTTGAAGGAACCTTTTACTCCTTTACATTTGGATGGAGCTTTCTTGCATGTTGTGGGAGAAAAATCACTGGCTGCAGTTCTTTCAGCAATTCTTTTTTGGCGTTGAATCAACTGTTCTTCCATCTTCTTCCGAATTTCTTCTTCCTGTATACAAGCACTTATCATTTATGAGTACAAAAAAAATGATGGAAGGTAAACAAAGAAAAATTCAGGAAATAAAGAAGCATTTTTCACTACCTTCTCCAATTTGCTCTTTTGAACAATCAGCCTGCTCACAGAAGATGGTTTCTTGCTCTTGGGCACGATCTCAGATTTACTCATCCCAAGAGATCCATGCAAAGCTTTTGACCTTGCTTCTTTACCAAGATTTTTACTTACAGTTGTTTCCTTGCTATTGGAATTGGAGCTTTTACAATTTGAATGAAGGGTCTTATCCAAATGATCACTTGCTTCAACAACAGAACCTCTTCTATTAGCTTCTGTAAATGAGATGTCGATTCCATAGTCCATAGTCCAAGAACCCTCAGCAGACTCCAATCTAGAATCTCGTTCAAGCACTACACAAAGATCATCTGGCTCATTGGTATTAGATATTTCATGTTTAACATGTGAAATATCTGAAGTGCCATTTTCCGAGAAGGCAGACAAAGTTATATCAGTCTCCATGCTTATGTCTGTTTTCCATTGAGAATCATAATGATCAATTGCTGGTCGAGTCTCTATCATGAATGAATCATCAATAGGTTTCCCTATTATACTTTTCTCAGTGTGAGAGAAATCACCCTCTAATGATAAAATGCTAACACCATCAAGGAATGTTTTCTTGATGCTTAAATCATGGTTTTCTGACATTCCAGAGTGATTGACAGTGAACAAATCTTCCATTCTCCCAATTTTAATTATAGCCGATTCAGCGGAACAAGTAGATAAAGTATTCCCAATATAAGTTCTTGATTCTTCAATTCTCTGTGAAAACAGTAGTTCCGCATTTGCACAGTCCCTCCTTTTCATAAAAGGATGGGAATTCTCACCATTTTCAAAGTCTTCCAACTCGGCTCTAGCATCATTTCCACCCGTCCTCTCAGTTACAACAAAGGAATTGGCTGCAGCCATCAGTCTCTTTGGAGCTTTCTCAAACTCCATTCCCACAGCAGGTCTGGCTGTGAATGAAGTTTCACCTTCAGAGCTTCTGAGTCTAAAATGTTCATCCTGAACATCTATGGGCTGAAGCTTCCCTACCTCTCTAATGTTCAGCTCATTATCTTTGTTGGTAGAATTATTTGTCTGGTTCAAATTGTAGCCGCCCTTATCTAAACCTATTTTCTTGTAATCACATGAGTTAGGCTCATGAAACTTCTCTAGTGATCTAACTCCATTCTCTCCATTAATTAACTCCTCATCTGGAGTAGATTCATCAGAGACACTGCCCTTCTTCCCATCTCTCCCCTTAGGACTGATATAGTTGATATTACGAATGACAACTGTTCTGGAGGATTTCTTCCTATGCGTTTTTATTTTTGGATGCTCCCTTGAAGAATGTTGTCTGTCTTGCTGTAAGTATAAATGTGAATAACTCCCAGAATCAGAGTCACTGGATTCTGTACCTCCATCTTCTGAATATTCAGCTTCGTTTTTATTGGGCTTCCTCCCTGCTGAAGTTGTCTTATTATTCCCATAATTGGGTTGTCGAACTAGACCATTACTAGATTTATCCATATTAGGAGGCCATTGCATATTCTTTGGATAGTAAGGAGGAACAGACTGCATAAGAGGGAAAGGATGTCCTTGATACGGAGGTATTTGTTGGATAGGGATTTGAAAGTTGTATACATACTGAGGAATCTGGTTTTGCCATGGCATAGGCAATTGAACTTTTGCCGTAGTTGATGGTATCTGATCTGATGCGTTATTATCTGCACATAATGTAACCTTGACATCAAAGAACAGCCCTCTATCGGTAGGAATAGATGTCACTAGATAATTCCTATTATATTATATGCATGCCATTGCAAAACATGATTACGGAAGTTCATAGTAGCTCTAAAATTTACAGAAGCACCATTTTACACTAAATTTTTGTTGTTCAGTTTCACATACTGAGAATAAGAGAGTACATTTACAGAACTTCAAGTTTTAATTGTATAAACAGAGGTGAGTGAAACTGTAAAATAAAAAAGAGAAAAAAAAAAAAGTGAATATTGTTAGTGGAAAGACAATGATAAAATCAACAACGTATTATGAACCATGAAGTAGTTCAAATATTTCATTGTAAACTAAGTTAAATGTAATTGTTGTCTTTGACTCCTTGTTTCTTTTCCTATGACACTTATTATTGCACTCTTTGTGCATCATAACACAAAATTGATGGATCTATTAGAATTGCTTTGTTTTATTTGAAACTAGATTTGCTTTATTTTGCTTTGAGGAAACGTCTTACTCAAGATACAGGAAAAACATTGGTGTCTAAATATTGAATGTAAAACTATCTTTTGTTTATCTTCGGATTCTAAATTGTGGTTTATCTTTGGTGTATCCAGTAAGCATAAATATTGAATGTGGATCTATCATTCGAAACAGGAAAAAAAAATTTCAATAGCAGGGCTGAAAAGCAATATAAGAAGAATTAGTAGTACCTCTTTTGCTGTCTAAACATGCATGACTTGTAGACGAGTGAGATTTTGGTGTATCCATAAACCCATTTGCCAAAAGATTACAGGTAGAGGCATCATCTTTAGATGAATCTGAGGTGGTACTCTGATAATGGGCACTTATTTCATTTGTAAGTACAATTGCGGATGTTCCCATAAATGAAAGTTCTGATGGGGAGCATGCCTTCATGGCTGCTAATTCCTCCATCCAAAGACCATCCGCATGCTTTTTCTTGCATAATTCTTTGAAATTAACGCATGCTTCCCTGAATATAGTACACACTTGAATTTTAGGACTCAAACAGGCCTAAAATACTTAACTGAATTTTATTCCTTAATGAGATGAGGAGAGAATATATAAATGCAATCTGCCAAAGGTAGTTCGGTATGAGTTTAAGTGACCTGATACATCTTAACTCATCTTGAAGCATTTAGGTACCTCTTTCTTAACTGAAAAAGGAAATCTTGTCTTCTAAAATTACTTCATAGGACATAATATCGCATAAAAATTAGCCAGCCAAATAGTGTCACAGGCAGGAATACATTATGGCCACAACCAATGAAGAAGGTAAAAACCATTGATAATGGCTGCCAAATGCAATGAATCTTGATACAATTCTTTAAAATGAGTACATATGGAAGAAAAATAATTTCATCATAGACGAAATGACTTAGAAAGCGTTTGTATTTCAGTTATATATATATAAAATTTTTTTTCTGTTCAATACAACCAAAAAAATATATATATGAAACTGGAATAATTCATAAAAGAGTGAGAGAATTCTTAAAGCTCTGATACAAAAAATTTAAAAAAAAAAAAAAATGGAAATGTGAAAAAAAAAATTTACAATCTTTGATGATTCCGATTCAAATTATGTTTGTTAACTTCATAGTATCTGTGTTTTAGTATTGACAGTTCTTATTTTACATCTCAAAAGATTTAGCCTCCAACGACTTATATAGAATGTACTAGTTTATACCTTAAACGCAAAGCTCCAAAGGCATCTGCAAAGGAAATGAGGTCATCTACATTGTCCATTTCAAATCCAGCAACAATACCACGTGCATAAGCCATTGCCTGTTCTTTCCGGAGCAACGTTTTCCGGGTATCCAAAAGACGTTGGAGGTGAACCCTTGTCAATTACAACAACTGAATATATCAATGACAAAATACTTGATGCACTATAATGAAGAAAAGGAATTGACATTTCACCAAGAGAAGGGAATTAAAATATAGGATGAGTTACTTGGAGTTTTCTTCTTTTGCACCATCATCCATGCCTCCTAGTTCACATTTTATCTAGATGGAAACACCAACAATTCTTTTAAGCTAATTATATTCTGTGAAAAATTAACATCATTGTTCCACAGTTATCTTGAAAAATGACATACCTTAGATGAATCAGCTGACTTCTTTGTGCTACCATTAGCAGCTGAAAAACTTCCTAAAGCACTGAAGTTAATCAGAAGACAGAATTATGACATTTGAGAAAGTAATGTCATTTTTTTTTACGAAAGTTTGTTTTCCAAGATGAACTAGTTCAGTGTGACTCAGGAAAAGCAAATCATCTCTTAGAGGAGTCTTTTGTTATTTTATCCCATTTTGGAGGAAAAACTTTCAATTTTAATTGAAATGAAGTGTTTATGAAGTTAAGCTGAGTTGACATGGGCAAGATCACATGATTTATGGAACTTCCTGAAATGTCAAAGAGAAAATCTAAGAAAGTGCTTCACACATGATCCAATATTCAGGGCATATATATTGACAAAAATCAAACTTCAGGAGAAAAAGTTATTTTTAATATTAAATATACTATTTCAACGGGTGAAAATCATTATATGAAATCTCAGAAAGGAGTTTGCATTACTTAGGCTTGAACATGTTCCTCAAAAGATTAATTATGAGGTCTCAACTCAAGTAAAGCAAATTCAACAGAAATGGAAAGGTTTCCTATTAGTATTTAAGTCTAGAGCACACCTTCCACTGATTGCCTAGATGCATGGATGATGTTGGATTCATTAACTTGAACTGAACTCTCAATCTGCAAGATCTCTTTTTCTATGCTGACAAACCTCTCAAGAACTGCTGGTGTGCTAACGAAGCGCACAAATCTGGCCAAAACATATAAAAATAATTGATGTACATCATAGATCCAAGTCTCAATTTCAAAATAAGTATATGTAACAAAGATTCAATATCTATGAAGTTTTTTGTCTCAAAAAGCCCTCATTCTATTATACATATAACTTAGCCAAATTAAATACCATAAGAACCAAAATCCAAGAAATTTTTGGGACTGGATTAAATATAACTAACCTACACCACAGTTCAACAATTCCACAGAAAGAAAATTCAACATTTGGGAATTATTAGGCATAAAAATAACTTGGAATTCCAAAGATACTTGGAAAAATATTTGCCTCAAAAGTTAAAACTAGGATATTATTCACGTAAATCAGATAATTTTAAATCATGCAATATAAGGAATTATCGCACATAACCTTCAATTGATTAAACTCAAAATTGAGAGAATCAATCATGTCATAATGTGTACAAGATATAATAAGAAAGAGTAAAAAATAGTTACCTCTGAAATGTAGCTTTAGTGAACCAGGGTGCACCATGGTTGGGTGGACGAAGCTTAATTGAATACCCACCTTTGAAAATCTCATCTTTTGCAGATTTGAGGTGAGAAATGAAAGGTTCAAATAACCCAGAAGCTAGTTTCTCAGAAATGCCACCAGAAAATACCACCAGATCACATCTTTGCCAATACAATATTATTATTCACACATACAAAAAGAACATAGTACTTTTGTTATTATCAGTTTATCTTAAAAATAAACAATGAAACAAAAGAATTGTAAAGATAGTGAGTTGTACCTGGTTCTAGTTGGAGTGAGTTGGAAGAGAGCATAATCAAGACGAGCTTTTGAGTCCATAGTAGCAGAGAGAGAGAGAGAGAGAGAGAACAGAGGTGTATAGTCTCAGTATCAGAATGTGTCTAAAAAAAAGGTTGTTGGAAATGTAAAATGTACGTAGTTGAACTGACCATCTATCTATGAGTGAAAGATGATTTTTTTGAACGTGTCCTAAGATGAACTGTATCTGTATCTGTATCTGTATTATGATTTATGAGTAAGAGAGAGAGAAAGCCAGCCAGCGGGAAGTGATGAAGCACTGCACATGCATGCTGCTTGGCCATTTCTTGACTTTTTGGCCCACAACCAAACCTGACAGCTGGATCTTTACAAACAACAAATATATATGCTATGCTTATCACTATACTTCTAAACCTGCTGGATCAATTTCATAACATTTTTCCCAATTAACAACTTATTATTGTGCACTACACAATAATAATAGAAGACTAAAACTAACGTTGGGGGTAATCACAATTCTTTTTTTCAATAAATTATGATATATGTGATCTCTATAAACTGTAATATTGTTGCTTATGTACCAATTCTTGAAAAGGACTGCACAATCTTTAAAAAAAAGAACTATTTTATCATAGCACAAAATTTCCAAATATCCGATTGTCAAATATTAGCATTGATATACCATATTGAATATGTTATTATGGATACAGAAGCGGAAGCATAAAGTATAGAACACAATAAAACACGAGGGTTACGTGGTTTAGCCTAACAACTTAAGTCCACAGAGGAAATCCTAAAGGGTTACATCAAAATATATTAGAGTGTAGTACAAATCATGTATTGCAATGAAACATAACATGTGTATGTATATATAGTAGGCTAAACCCTAGACTAGAAGGATTGAGTTTGGGCCTATTACATTAGGCTAACATATCTCTAACATAGATAATTTCGTAAATCACACAACTACTAATTAAGTGGTGTGATTCAAAATACATCACATAACTACTAAATAGGTCACATGGTTGGAAATACATGTAAATTATCTTTTTAATTACTATTGTACGTGTGAGGGATTTCACAATTCGCTCCAATACCAATGGGCTTGGTCTGTGATTGAATGCTATAAAAGATTTGTGCCCCCTCATCCTTCACCAATTGGTTGTTGGATGGATCGGTAAGGCACACGATCCGACAAGTGGTATCAGAGCTCGATCATAGATTCGAGTCGTTGGAGCCGCATTTTGAGGGAGGGATTGTGAGGGATTTCACAATTCGCTCCAATACCAATGGGCTTGGTCTGCGATCGAATGCTATAAAAGATTTATGCCCCCTTATCCTTCACCAATTGGTCGTTGGATGGATCGGTAAGGCACACGGTCCGACAATACGGATAGAGAATAGTAGGCTGACCCCCGAATTACCAGGGCCATCCATTGGAATAGTCTCAGCCCAGTTCAATCCATATAGCCGATTTGTGTGGAGCTAGCCAAGCATATAAGGAAGTACCCAAGACATGCTGAGAATAAGAAATAATGCACTGGGGGAATCCGCCCACCAAGCAATAACCAAAGTCAGGTATGAGTTACTAGGGGGTCATGTCAACAACAGGAGTCTGACTAATGATATGATACGGAGGGACCCACTGACATGTGGAATATCCTCTCATTATGACAACGCCACTGAGAGAATGATGTAAATAGGGGAGGAGAGGAAGGAAGCAGGGGTTCAAAAAATTGGGGAGAAAGACTAAAGAGAAGTGAGGAGAATTATATTCCGGGGAGAAGGAAATTCTGTATGGATTTCAGACGATGATCTCGGCTTCTTGGTAGCCTTCACGGTTAAGCCAAGATTATGGTAGTTCAAATCCAAACTAAAGCTAGGATTCCATCGGTTACACAACCAAACACTCTTTTGGACCTCCCATTGTGGGATAAGCCCAACCGCCCAACAGCCCAAGGTGATTAGGAATGGATCACCACAATTGGCGCTGTCTGTGGGGAAATCCTACTATGCTAAAGGTCTAGAGGTGTTGGAGGCAGCAATCGGATAGATGGGTAACATGCAGGTGAGGGGTTGGTGGCATCTGGTGGTAACCAATCCAGGGGCTCATCTCAGGCCCTTAGGTTGGTGGAGCAAGAGTGTAGGAGGGAGCACCACGGCCATGATGGACAAGAGACTTAGGATGACTCGTATGCAACATCATCCCGAGGAGAAAGGATGGTCTTATACGTGATGGAAGGTTCGTACCATAGTGACCGGGACTGTGAGTTGGAAAATTTGCAAAGGTAGGTTAGGGAGTTGGAGTTGGAGGCGAGGAGCGGGCACCGAAGGAGGTCTCTTGAGGGGTTGTCCCATGACCATAACTCGGTAAGCGGTCATATAGGGAGATCATCTCACCAAAGTCACTCACAGTTGTCAAGGAACAGGTCAAACGAGTTTAGAGATAGAAATTTGGTATCACCGAGGAGAGAAAGGGATGGGCGCCCTGTTAAGGACATATTTTTATGTAATTGGCATATCCTTTGACAAAACACACTTTACTTGTATTTGGGTAAATCTAAGTAGGTTCAAGATGATCATTACAAGTGGTTACATTGAAGACATGAAGATTACTTAAGAACAGCTCAAGAAAAGTAAAATCTGCAAGTCTCGATACCTCCTCGACAGAAGCTCAATCTGTCGAGATTCATTAAAGCTCGACATATGTCTCAATCTATCGAGCTTACGGGATTCAGACTATAGCCAGCAACGTTTTTATTCTAAAAAGGCTATTTGTTAATGGATTTGTATAATCCTTATAGGACTAGGAAAACCCATAAACAAATAGGTTTGTATAATCCTTATTGTACTAGGAAAGCCCAAGGTTTGTGTAAACCTATTTGGAATAGGAGAGCCCATTAAGCTCCTATTTAAAGGAGGTGGAAAAAGAAAAACCCTAACCCTAGAGAGCTTTATAAGGTTTTCTTTTTGAAACCCTAGCCTCCTCCTACAAAAGAAAGAGTTCTTGCTGCGTTTCTTGTACGCCTTTGGGTTCTGTAACCAAGCAAAGTCTCTTGCACCAACATTGAAGATCTTATTGGTGTTTCTATGTGAAGCTGCTGCAAATCAACTGCAACAATCAAAGGGTTGCTGTGGAGTTAGTCACGTACTTGGATTCGTGCAAAGGAGTAAGCTGCGTATTGGGATCCGCGCATCAGATTGGTTAGTCACGTACTGGGTGCCGTGCATTAAAAGGAGAGATTGTCACTACAAAACAAGTCCAATTGGATATTGGGGTAAGGGTTCAACTATAGGTTGGTATAAGGTACTGGGATTCCTTTACTTGTAATCGCTTGTTGTGATAATAGTGAATTCTCGGGAGTGGTGACCTTAAATTCACCTGGTGGGGTTTTTTGCCGTGTAGGTTTTCCCCATTCGTAAACAAATCACCGTGTCAATTTAATTTCCGCTGCATACTTAGTTTAATTGGTGATTTGTTTGTGCTACCATGCATCTTGCATATTAATTTGATTAATTAATAAACCTGGCTAATTAATCAATTAATTTATCATAAAGGGTCAATACATTCTTGGCCTATCACGCCCAAATGCCACCATGAACTCCATGGGCCGAGCACTAAGGAGGATAGCCCGATCACCTTTTTCCGAGGAAATAGAATGCACCGAGATGCCAAGACACTTCACTCACCAGCCGTTCACCTGTTACAATGGCAAAACGAACCCAGTGGTGCACGTAAGTCATTTCACCAAACTTATGGCTTTTTATTCTCGAAATGATGGGCTTCTGTGCAAGGTGTTCCCTTCTAGTCTCAACCCCACGACGATGAGATGGTTCAACAGTCTGAAGAAGGGGTCCATCCACAGCTTTTTCAAGTTCAACCAAGCCTTTAGAGCCAGGTTTGTGACTTGTAGCCAAGAATAGCAGCCTATTAAAGCACTATTATTGATGGCCACGGGGAGTGAGGAGACCCTCCGGTCCTACTTGAATAGGTATTGGGAGCTGTATAATGAGATCAGGGGAGACAATAAACATGTGGCTGCGAGCACTTTCAAATTGGAGCTATCCCTTCATTTCAAACTGAGAGACTCCTTGACTATGTAGCCTCCTGAGAACATGCACCAACTGGTAAGGCGCATAGAAGAACATAAGAGACTGGAGGACAATAGGCTACAAAATAAAGGGAAGGCCCCTGCTACATTTCAGTACTAGAAGGAGTCTCGAATTGTGGGCTTTCAACAAAGGCCCAGAAGGAAGGTTGGTGCGCAAAACCCCGTTAGCAGAGCAGAAGGGGTGAACATTGCTTTTAAAGAGCCTGTGCATAAAATCCTAGAGAAGATTAAGCATGAGCCTTATTTTTGCTGGCTTGGTAAAATGAGCGAAGATTCAGCCAGGAGGAACCAAAATCTGTACTACACTTATTACCAAGAAAAAGGGGCATACCACTATGCAGTGCAGAATGTTCAATGATTATTTTGGAACAGTTGGTCTAAGCGGGGCATTTAAGGGAGTATGTGTTCGGTCAAGGGGAAAGTGCTATAGGACAAGTGTTAGGAAGCTAAGGAGGAACAATACCACCTCCCCTTGGCATGATCGAAGTCATACATGCCGCATCGATTGGAGTCAGTACTAGCTGCCAAAGGGGGATACTTAGCATAACTCCTCAGTAGGAACTGGAGGTAGTTGACCGTCTTGGGAAAAGGTAGCTTTTGATGACAATGATCATGAGGGAACAACTCAATCGCATGACGACGCGCTAGTTATGACCCTTAGGATTGGAGGGTTCCTCGTGAAGAGGGTTATAATTGACCAGGGGAGTGGGGTGGAGATCATGTACCCTAATTTGTATAAGGGAATGGGTTTGAGGGATGAAAACCTCACCAAGTATGATACCCCATTAGTGGGATTCGATAGGAAGATGGTTATGCTCGTAGGACAGATCAAGCTCCCTGTAGTGACAGAAGGGAAGGAGGTGATGGTGAATTTTATAGTGGTTCATGCATTCTCGCCATACATGGCAATCTTGGCACGACCGTGGATCCATGCCATGAAGGTTGTGCCGTCTACGCTGTACTTGAATGTGAAGTTCCTGACCGAATAAGGAATAGTAATGGTAAGGGTAGACTAGATTGTAGCTCAGCAATGCTTGGTGGCTGCGATCAATCACGAGATCAAGCAGAAGGATGAGGTAGAATCAAACCCCTTATAGCAATCACAGAGCCCTAAGCATTCCAATGGGGCTGAAAGTGCATAGGAGATGGATGAAGTCCGCATTTTATCTTATGAAGATAGGTACTTTTAGGTAGGTAAGAGCTTTCCAACAAAGGATCAAGTGAAAGTACTGTTGTCACTAGTACAGAACTTAGATGTCTTCGCATGGAGCCCATACGAGGTGCCCGGCGTAAACCAGGAGTTTATAGTGCATAGGCTAAACATGGACCCCTTGTATCGCCCTAAGAAGGAAAAGCCGAGGAGGTCAGCTAAACCTCACATGGAAGCCGTGAAAGAGGAAGTGGAGAAGTTGAAGCAAGCTGGGGCCATAAGAGAAGTATTCTTCCCACACTGGTTGGCCAACACGATGGTGGTGAAAAAGAAGAATGGGAAGTGGAGGGTTTGTATCGATTTTACAAATCTGAACAGAGCATGTCCCAAGGACCCCTTCCTTGTCTCGAAGATTGACCAATTGGTGGACACTATGTACAGCTATCCAAGGATGAGTTATTTAGACGCCTTCCAAGGATATCACCAAATCGCCCTAGCTCCCGAAGACCAGGAGAAGATGTCCTTCTTCTCTCTAGATGGTAATTACCACTACATGGTTATGCCTTTTGGTATGAAGAATGCCAGGGCAACTTACTAGTGAATGGTGACACGGATGTTTAGGCCACAGATCGATAAAACAATGGAAGTGTATATTGACTACATGGTAGTCAAGAGTAAGAAGTCGGAAGAGCACGCGTTAGATTTGAAAGAGGTATTTGAGATATTAAGGCACCACAAATTATGCCTCAATGTTTCTAAGTGTGTGTTTAGGGTAGGATCTGGGAAGTTCCTTGGTTACATGATAACATGCCGAGGAATCGAGGTCAACCCCGACTAGATCAGTGCAATCCAACAACTCAATCCGCCGAGGAACTCGATGGAAGTACAAAAGCTCACAGGAATGATAGCAGCCCTAAATCGGTTTGTATTCTAGCCTAAAGCCTTTTGCACAGTGGGGGATAGATATCATGGGCCTTTTTTTCCGAGGGTTATGGGGAACAGGAGATTTGTAACAGTGGCGACTGACTACTTTTCTAAGTGGGTAGAGGCTGAGGCCTTAGTGAATATCTGTGATGTCGACATGAAGAAATTTGTTTAGAAGAACATTATGACTCGATTTGGAGTACTAGAGATGTTGATCTCGGATAACGGACTGTAGTTTGACAGCAAGGCCTTTAGAAAGTACTACGGTGACCTTGGGATTAAGAACATGTATTCTATGCCGGCATATCCTCAGAGCAACGGTCAAGCTGAGGCCACCAACAAGACTATCGTAAATGGGCTAAAAAAGAGGCTGGAGAGCACTAAGGGGATATGGGCCGAGGAACTCCCCAACGTGCTATAGGCCTACCGAACTACTCCTAGAAGATCCACAAGCAAAACTCCTTTTTCCATGATTTATGGGATCACCGAGGCAGTGATACCAATAGAGATTGGCTTACTGAGTATGAGAACCACAAGCTTCTCTTTGAACAAGAATGAACTGCTCATGGCCGAGCAATTGGACCTTGTAGAAGAAAACAAGGAAATAGTGTCCATCCGATTGGCTGACTACCAGCATAAGCTATCTAGAGGGTATGATAGAAATGTAAAGCCACGAGAGTTCATTGCTGGAGACCTAGTCTTGCGAAGAGTACTTGGGAGCATGAAGGAGTTGAGTTTGGGAAAACTAGCCTCGATCTGGGAAGGCTCGTACCGCGTAACTGGCGTGGCCAGGATTGGGGTTTATTGTTGGGGTTTATGCCCTAAAATCCAATTTATTGGCATGTCATAAATAATTAAACTGTTTAATTATATGAGACTATCTATAAATGAACTAATGGGACATTATCTTAGTCTATGAGATGCATAGTATGTGATTTATGTGAAAAGTCACAGAAGATATAAATCGCAAGTTCTTTGTAAACTCAGAATATTAGTTCGTAGTCGGTGATGAAATTGGGCATTTCATCTGCGAAGACTGTAACACATCAACTAAGATGATTTGTCTTGATCATGGAAATGGAGACTTCTAGTTGATATGTTGATATGTTTTAAGAGTTAATACATATTGAACTGGACCGCTGTGAGATTTATTATTCTCCTAACGACTCTCAAATGAATAATAAATCTCACGACTTCTATTTACATCAACTCTAAATCCTGAGAGAATAATGGACCTGATCATGAGATGTAGGTTACTTTGATATATCAAGAGTAAGATCTATAAGTCACGGTCAAAACCTCAGTATATTGGGCAGCCGCATTTAATGTTGATGGAACATATATTCTCAAGATGGAATTCATAATTTCTTAACGGAGATATAAAATATTCCATTGAGATAAGTTTAATGGGTTTGGTTATTTAGAGTGTTGGGCCTAACCACTTTAGTAAACCACTTTAGTAAGGAGTTACTAAAGTATATATTTATGAAATTGGATTTCATAAATATATGATGAATAACGTAAAAGATTAAACTGGGTAGTCAATGATTAAGATGTAGTAATCTTCAAAGTGGCAGTCTATATTCATGACTTTGTATTACTACGAATATTTTAATGAAGGGGTTGCATGTATAATAAAGTCTTTTTGATATAATTTATTAATAAGGCCTAGAGTGTAATTATATTCTTATAGTGGTATTGAATATAATTAATGGTAACTTTGGACTTGTCAAGAGTTGACAGAAAAGCCCAAGGCCCATTAGAGCTAGAGTCTTATTTGTTCCCTTTTGGTCCCACTCTAAGCCACATATTAGAGCCCAATTGGAATGGCCCAAAAGGCTAGACCAATTAGATAATCAGTTGTATATAAGGAGAGAAACATACAGAATTTCAAAGTGCTTTTCATAAGGTTAAGATGAAGTTTTTCATAAGACTTTCATAGTGGTTTTCATTAAGATCACATAAGGAATAAAATGGTTTGTATGTGAGTGTTGGACACTCTCCTATTCTCTCATTGGAAACTGATTGAGAGACCACACTTCTTGGGCATCAAGTGGAATTGGAGTGAAGATTAAAAGTGTTCCCAAGTACTTCTAATATTTTGGTTTTGAATTTCACAGCACCAAAGTACACTTTCTTGTTCTTAAATTCTAAAATTTACATAATACATGTTATCAATTGCGAATGAAGTAGATCTGTTTATTTTCCGCTGCGTATGTTTTGTATGCGTTACAAACATGTATTTTTCCAACAAATGGTATCAAAGCGGTCTTCAATTTCGAATCTGTATAACATGTTTTATGATTTTTGGAATTAGAGATAATAATTTCATAATGTTAGAAAATTTTATATTTGATTTTCTACATGGTTGTTGAAACTATGATTTGAAGAAAACTGATATTGATGTTATGATATTGTTTAAATTTGAATTTAAGTATGTTAAATTGAACTTTAAGGCTATAGCATCAATGGAATTTAGTTTTGACATCAATCTCTGTCTATCATGTTCATATGATAGTTGTTTGTTCATGAAAAACGATAAAAAAAAACTGCCTTTGAAAAATTCTGGAAATTCAAAATTCACGAAGATCGATCGATCGAGGAGTTGTCGAGAATCGATCGAGCATCCAGACTATTTCTCGATCGATCGAGATACACGTTCGATCGATCGAGGAGCTATCGAGCATCGATCGAGAACCTTGAATTCAGAATTTTTCTAAGTGTTTTTTCACATAATTAAAGAGTAATGCTATGTGTGATTAGATTACACATTGTTCTAACTAAAAGACCTAATGAGATCAAAGATATTAGTTAAATAGAACTCTTAGTCCTAAATAGTTTGGGACTTGTCTTTTAAGAAACATTCTAATGAGATTAGAATTGTTGTATGATTGAAAGCTCTTAATTTATTTTAATTAGAAGTTTTAATGAGATTAAAGCTTAATTAAAAGGTATATAGTTTCTAATGAGATTAGAACTTTTTATTTAGTAAATTAAGGATAGAGTTCTATATAAACTAATTTTTGATTCATTATTGTTTAAGGAATCCTAAATAGTTTAGGACTTCCATTTTAGTTAGAGATTCTAATAAGATTAGATTCTTCAACAAGTGCAAGGTTATTAGTTGTGATGGGATCACAATTATTTAAGAAAAACCCAATATAACGAGTGGGAGTATTGAAATAACCCTTTTGTTAAGTTTATTGTAATGTGAATAGATACCTTGTCTTGACTTTGAGTCTTGCATTCCATGCAGAGGGTATTTACTTCACGGAGTACAAGGTTAAACCTCTTTGTGATTGCGCGAATGTTCGTTATGCTATTGTGACGTGACTTAGTTACATCACATTGAATTTAAACAATTAAACACATTTAATGTGTAGGGTTACAATTGTGATTAGATCACAATGATTTCATGAAAATCCACTTGTTTTAAAATTTCTAGTGGGAGAGAGATACAAGGGTTGGATCTCACGACCTCTATTGTCGGTTCATAGTGGTGTGGGGTAAGCACCTCGTCTTGGCCTCGAGCCTTGTGTTCCTTGCGGAGGGTGTTTATTTCATGGTACTACAAGTTTGAACTTCCCGGTTTATAGTAGTGTGGGTAAGCACCTCGTCTTGGCCTCGAGCCTTGCGTTCCATGCGGAGGGTGTTTTGCATCATGGTACGACAAGATTAAACCTTACAATGGTAGAGTTATGTGGCTACACATGGTTCTAGGCAATGGTGTACACTAGACTAAGTTTGATAGTACCCTCTATGCTAAGTTCTTGCTATTATTACTTAGAGGCCAAAGGAAGAGTGGCAAATTATTTTTGTTTGGTAAGAGTTACCATGATAGCATTAATAATGATAATAATTCTTGCCTGATCATAGTGATTGATATTCACTCTATGCTGAGGAATATTAATTGCGGAATTAGGTTGTCGTTGCTCCTAGTATAGTATGTTTTTCGGTTCACATACTATATGGTTATGGATGCAAAATATAATGTCCCTGTAATTATGTTCATAGTCTCAAAATAAAGTTGTCATAAATTTTGTCCTCTAGCTACTATTTTAAATGAATCACATTAACTAAAAAATAATTTTGGACATGGTGCTTAAAGGAGCTAAAGTACATAAATATGTTTTGGTTTAGCATTGTCATAATTTCCTATGCATGATACATTGATGGAAGATAGCTTATGATGTGATCATAGTCTCCATTGAAATGCTAAAATGTTTCATTGGCTTCTATCTCAATTGTGTTACAGCATGAGATGCAAGAGATAGTACAAGACTTAGACTTTATATTAAGTCTAAATGAGAGTTTTGGTATGAATCATATTGAGTGCTAAGAAAAGCTTAAGGAGTTCCAATTCTATTTCATTTTATGAAAATATTTTATTTTTAAATGAATTGGAATTCTTGGATGTAGAGATTAAATGTTAATCTCATATGGATATGATCCACAAGTCCTTGTTAGAATCATTTGATCAATTCAAATTGTTTTTGAAAATAAGTAAATTCTTTTTATATTATCTGAATTGATAAGTGAGTTCTACGCAAAGGAAGACATCCTAAAAGCTAAAACTAGAATCAATATGATTTATTTCAAATTCTTAGCCTAGACCGAAAGGTAAGGTGATAAGAAGAGGAATTATAATACCAAACAGTTGGACAAGCTAGTTGTCCTAGTAGTTGCCAAAAAGGAAATTAGACTCAAAAGTATAACAAAAAGGAAAGTGTTTCCATTTTGGTAAAGCTAAGCATTGTCCATAATTGTTTTTTAGATGGAAATTTACATGTTTTACCTTTTAAAGAGAAAGTTTCCATCCTTTGGTTTTGTATGTTTTGGAACTTATGTCTAGATCTTATTAATCTAAATGGTATTCAAGATTGGTGAAAGATGGGCTTTTAGAACCATTATTTTGTTATAATCCCAGTCTATGAATTCTATTTAGAGGATAATACAATCTAGGGCTTCTTTATTGTAAAGGAATATAGTTTCAATGACTTCTTTAAGTTAGTGCATACATGAAGGAGGAATAAGACTCTTTTAGAAATAGTAAAGTACATGATAAATATTTCCATTTGCTTATTTCTTTGGAGATATACTCTATGTATTACTGTATATTTTCTAAAATTGATTTCAAAAGTTTGTTCCTAGGACATTTGTCAAATTGTGGAATGGGTAAAAACCTAGTATATGATACTTCCACTTTTGGAGATGTCCAGCACTTGTGCTAGAAAGGAAGTCTGACAAATTGAAATCAAAAGGTAGAAAAATGTGTGTTTATGATGGGTATCCAAAAGGAATTGCAGAAGATTATTTTGGTAGTCATAAAAATGACAAGGTGTTTGTAAAGTACAAATACAAAGTTTCTAGATTATGACTATGTGAATAATCTTAAAGCAAAACGTAGAATTATTCTAGAAGGAAAATGTTAGAATTTGTTGTAAGACAACTATAAAATACATTTAGAAATGAGATGGTTGTATTAGATACACCACAAGGCATTATTCTAGATATATAGCTAGTACACCGGTACAATATCGTAGTGGGAGGATTGTCAATTACCAAATAAATTCATACTTTTGGAATAAACTTTTGAAGTCATTCCACAAGGATATGAATTTGATCCTCGATCCTACGTAAAGGCAATAGATGATATGAATATGGATTACTGGATCAAGGATATGTGAATAGAATTAGATTTTATTCAAAGTCTAGAACTTGTAGAGGCGCCTAGTGGCATTAAGCCTATTGTTCTCAAATAGGTCTACAAGAAAAATGAGATTGATAGATTTAAAGGTGCAAACCTTCAAAGTCAAGACTAGTGATGAAAAGATTTATTTAGAAAGAAATGGTTCGACTATGAAAAGATTTTTTCACCAATAGTCAAGTTTGACTCTATCTAGATTCTCTTATCCATTATATTTCATTTGGATGAAATATGGCAAATGGATATCAAGAAAGCTTCTTTTAGTAGCAATCTTGAGGAAGACATCTATATGATGTAACTAGACTTGTTCATAGCAAAGAACTAGTAGTGTTTAGTATGCAAGTTGCTTAAATTCCATTTATGGACTAAAGCAAGCATCTGAATCATAAAATATCATCTTTGATCAAGAAATCAAATTGTTTGATTTTGATCAAGTATTAAAAGGCCTTAGGTGTATATAAAGCTATATAGAATAATAATTTTCTTAATGTATGTTGATGACATTCTAATCATTTAGAATGATGTAGAGTTATTGTCATCAATAGAGTTTTTGTTGTCTAGTCCAGTTTGATATAAAGTACTTGGGAAAGACTAGTCACATCCTAAGAATTAAACTTTGTTAAAATTCAGAAATTAGGATGTTGGGTCTATCTCAAACTGCTTAAATAGATTAGATTCTAGCCAAGTATAGCATGTAATACTTCAAGAAAGGATTCTTTCCTTTTAAGTATGAAGTTCTTTTATAAAGGACTATAGTCCTAAAACATATAAAAGGAGGAGCATATTAAGATGGTTCCTAATACCAAATTAATAGGAAGTCTTTATGCTATGCTAAATACTAGGCTAAAATATCTATTTTGCGGTGGGTATGGTAAGCAAATATCAATTGAATCAAAGATCACTTAATTTAGTAGGAGTAAAGCATATACTCAAATATTTTAGGGGAATGAGGGATTATATGCTTGTCCACAAAAGTGAGGTTTTGATAATTACTGGATGTACAAATACTGACTTGTAGTTTGATTGTGATTCATGAAGTTGGATTTCAAGATATGTGTTCATCCTAGGTGGTGAAGATACACATTAAGTAAATAATATCTCATTAGAGAGATATGAGTACTTGAAAAGGGAAGGGAACCATCTCTCTACCTGGACTGCCAGACATTACAAATATGTTGTATGTAGAAGATCTGAGGGTGAACTTGTTGATCATAAGTTAGATATGTGATCAAGACTTCATGGTGCTGTTCTCAAAAGGGAAATGCCTTGTGTTGAATGAGTCTAGGGAGAAACTCATGAGCGAAGTCTGCACTCTGGATAACTTCTATGGATTGGTACCTGATGCTGATATTATGCGCAATAGTATTTGTTTGCCAAATGATGACCTATGGCACCAAAGGATGGGACATGCTAGCTACAAACATCTATCAATTGTAAGCAAGAATCAGTGTTGGGAATACCAAAGCTCAGCAGGGTTAGCAATGTTGTGTGTGGACCGTGTCAGCTTGGGAAACAGACGAAAGCAAAACATCCAAGCACTTAGACATCAGCTACATCTAGACCTTTGGAGCTACTACATCTGGATCTCATGGGTCCAACTAGAATTGAATCTCTTGGAGGAAAGAGATACATCATAGTTGTAGTAGATGATTTCACCATGTATACTTGGGTCATTCTCCTAAGATCCAAGTCAGATGCTTTTGAGCATATTGAACCTTTGTGTACAAGACTGCAAAATGAAAAGAACATGAAGATTGATCGAATTCACAGTGATCATGGTAAAGAATTTGAGAACTCATACATGGAATCCTTTTGCACTAGATCTGGTATATCTTAAGAATTCTCTACTCCTAGCATTCCTCAGCAAAATGGTGTAGTAGAAAGAAAGAACAGAGTCATTCATGAGATGGCTAGAGCCATGTTACACAATAAAGATGTGGCCAGAAATTTATGGGGAGAAGTAGTCAACACCGCATGTCATACGATTAACAAGGTATGTTTCAGACCCGGTACAAAGAACACTCCCTATGAATTGTGGAAGGGAAGAAAGCCAAATGTGAAGTATTTCAAAATCTTTGGAAGTACTTGTTTCATCCTCAAGGATAGAGAGAATATGGGAAAGTTTGACTCCCGAAGCGATGAAGGAATATTTTTGGGATATTCCTCCACAAGCAAAGCTTATCGAGTGTACAACAAAAGAACTAAGAAGGTGATGGAAACAGTCAATGTTGTTATTGATGAAGCTTCAAACTCTGGTTTTGAGAAAAGCAGTGAGGAAATACCTAAGGAAATTCTTCCTTCAGAACCTAAGGATGTTCAAGAAGAAGTTGATCAAGAGCCCGTTTCTCCAAGTACTTCAAGTGTTGTAGAAGTCTTCACAGATATTCCTACATCACCTGAGTCTGAATCTCATGAAGAGAAAGGACCTTCCTCAAGGATCAAACTGAATCACCCTCCTGAAGTTATTGTGAACCCACCAAGGTTGAGGACGCTCTCCAGGATGAAAACTGGGTTGAGGCCATGCATGATGAGCTGCTCCAGTTTCAAAGGAATGATGTCTGGACCCTAGTACTTAGACCGGAAAGAGAGCACATCATTGGCACAAAATGGATATTCCGAAATAAAACTAATGAGGAGGGAAATGTGATCCGCAACAAGGCTCGTCTAGTGGCCCAAGGATACTCTCAAGTGGAAGGAGTAGATTTTGATGAAATATTTGCTCTTGTAGCTCGTATGGAATCCATTAGGGTTCTCCTAGCCTTAGCTTGTCACTTGAAGTTCAAGCTTTACCAAATGGATGTAAAGACTGCATTCTTGAATGGGTTTCTTAAAGAAGATGTCTATGTTGCTCAGCCTAAAGGATTCATTGATTCACACTTTCTGGATCATGTGTTATACCTCAAGAAGGCTCTCTATGGACTAAAGCAAGCACCCAGAGCTTGGTATGACCGGCTTACACATTACTTGGTCTCATATGGTTTCACAAGAGGACAAGCTGATCAAACTCTCTTTATCAAAAGGGAGAATGGCGAGTTGATAGTCGCTCAAGTCTATGTTGATGATATCATCTTTAGGTCTACAAAGGATGAACTTGCTCATAACTTTTCAAAGCTTATGCAAGCCGAGTTTGAGATGAGCATGATTGTAGAGTTGAATCACTTCCTTGGATTACAGATTCGTCAACAAGAGTTAGGTATATTCATATCTCAATCTAAATATGCCAAGAATATTGTGAAAAAGTTTGGTTTGGAATCTGCTAGTCTTGTTGGAACTCCCATGAGCCCAAATGTTAAACTCACTGTTGATTTGTTAGGGAAAAATGTTGATTCTTCTTTATATAGAAGCATGATAGGTAGTCTCCTTTACCTTACTGCTAGTAGACCTGACATTAGTTACAGTGTAGGAGTGTGTGCTAGATATCAGGCTAACCCCAAAGAGTCTCATATGACTGCTTTAAAAAGAATCATAAAATATGTCAAATCCACTGCCGATTTCGGTGTGTGGTATAGCAAGGACACCAATGATGTCTTAACTGGGTATTCTGATACAGACTGGGCTGGGAATGCTGATGATAGAAAAAGTACTTTGAGGGGTTGTTTTTATGTGGGTAATAATCTTGTCTCCTGGATGAGTAAGAAGCAGAATTCCATCTCATTATCCACAGCTAAGGTCGAATACATTGCTGTCGGTAGCTGTTGCACCCAACTTCTATGGATGCAAAAACTTCTGTGGATGCAAAAACTCCTCCTTGATTATGGTATTCGTCAAGAACATCTTACCATTTATTGTGACAATACTAGTGCCATTAACATCTCTAAAAATCCTGTTCAACATTCTTGAACTAAACATATTGAGATACGACACCACTTCATCCGGGAGCTTGTCAAAAATGGCAGACTCACTCTTGAGTTTATCCACACTGATGATCAGAAGGCTGATTTGTTCACTAAGCCTCTTGATAGCAAACGGTTTAAATTCCTATGCCAAAACATTGGTGTAATCTTCATAGAGTGATCTCTCCTCTTTCTCATCCTTTCTCATGCATTTGCATCTAGTTTTATGCTTTGTTTTGTTTAACATGTTCTTGTTTGTTTGTTTTCAATTTTACTTTATTTTGTTTTTCATAAAAATAAAATAAAAAATTGAAAAATCAGAAATATACAAAAACAGTGTGTGTTTTGTATATATTGGTACTTGTGTACCATGGATGGCCATTGAAACAAAGTTTCTTAACTTTGTATCTCTTGTAGCTTAGATGAGCATCTCAATGCACAACTAAGAAAGTGAGCTTTGTGGCTCATGTTTGTGATGAGTACGATTAAGTGATCTTTTATACTTAACACTCATATCACTCTTTTTGACGGGAAGGACTAAAAAATCCTAAGAGAAAGGCATAAATAACCATCTCACCACTAAAGCCCGCCAATCATGAATAACATCTGTGTGCTTTGGCATAGCAAAATTGTGATGTTTAAGCTTACATAATTGGGTATTTCTTCTCTCTCTCTTATATACCCATGCATGATATGCTCAAAAAGAAAAATATGCAAAGAAAATCAAAAGCAAAAAGAATTAAAATGCTTTTAAATGTGGTTGCAAGTGTGTTTCTAGGAGATGTGGGAATTATAGGATGTACCTCGAAGGTGATAGTCCCCATCAAGCAGTTATGATTATGTGTGAGTGTATTTGATTTTCTCATATCTCAAATTGTCATAATATGAGACACTTATGCACTCTTGCTATGTTATCACACACAACACGCAAATTCTTTACTACTTTTGATACATGTGCAAGTACAATGTGATTTGGCCATCATAAGGAATACATGTGTTAACATATGCTCACTAAAATGTCTTAACTTGTTTTTAAAATATAAAATTGGTTAGACTTGTTTAGTGTGTGTGTGTGTGTGTGTTTTGGATCTTGAATGCTTTGCATATATGTTGAGAGATGTTTTGAGAGCTTAATATGTTGATTGGATCTATGTTTGAGTAGCTTGCTTGTTGCATTCATCTCTTTGTGTTTTTCCTCCTTGAAAATCTCCTTTTCTTCAAGCTTGACAGCTTCTCGACAGATCCTTGATAGATTCTCTTCTATCGAGCCCCTCATTCTTCTTGTCTCCACCGATCTTATCGCAATCTTGATCCATCGAGGTTTCTGGGTTTCTTCTCGATAGATGCTTGACAGCTTCTTCGAACCATCGAGAAAATTTCTGTCTGGCCGATAGATTCTCAACAGCTTCTCGATCCATCGAGGTATTTTTTTCCGTCGACAGATATCTCGATCCATCAAGCTACGATTTCTATTTAAGGTTAGAGCACAAATCAGATTTCATTTCTTCTTCTCTCTCTCGACAAAAAACCTTTTTCTCTCACCCCAAACACTTCTCTCTCACTCAAAACCTTCTACCCTTGTGCTTGTTGGCCTATATCAGGATTGAAACACTTGGTAAGTGTTATAATCTTCTCTCTTTTCATGCATCCATGCATTTTAGACCTAGGTTTTGGGGTTTTTGAGTGTTTCTTGAAATTTTTGGGTTGGGCTTTGTGAAATTGTCATTATATGCTCATGCATTGCATTCTCATTGCATTTTAACAATGTTTCATGCATTTAGATTTGTGCTGGTAGGTTTGGATTGGGTTTTACCCATGATGCAAGTTATATTTTGCACGTCACATGTTCATGCATATTTCATGCATACGTATCCTTTCATGTCTCTATTTCTGGTTGTGATGTTTTTTTCTCTCTTTCTCTCTCTCTCTCTCTCTCTCTCTCTCTCTCAGATAGACTGCGCATGGCACCTAAGCGCAAATCCACTCCGGCTCAGAACCCTCTTGGTTCTGAGTCTTCTTCTTCTGATCCTCCCGTTCCCCCTCTTCAGAAATGTGGCATTCATTCGGAGCGCCGTGTTGTTTTGTCGAACTTTGCTGACACTCCTTTCCTTGCGGTCATTCGGACTCGGGGCTAGGAATCTCTTTGTGAGAGACCCTTGAGGTGTCCCATCATGTTTATACAGGAGTTTTACTCCAATATACACGGTATTAATACCTCTATACCTTGGTTTGCCATGACATTTCGAGGTACACATATCGTAGTTACCCTAGATCTTATATCTGAGGTACTACATGTTCCGAGGGTAGCGCATCCTAACTACCCCGGCTGTGATCTTCTTTGGACTGTGTCTAGAAATGAGCTTCTATCTCATTTTTGTGAGACGCCTTCCACATGGGATGGGAAGCAAAACACCCCATGCTCGGGCTTTGCAAAAGGTCCGAGATTCCTTAACATGGTGATAACTTTTGTTCTTACTCCACTGTCTCACTATAACTCTATCACCAAGCCTCGTGCTCACTTTCTTTTGTCCCTCTTAAAGGACCTTTCCATAGACTTCCCCTCTCACTTCATCACTTCTATCCTTGATGTCTATCAGGATACAACGACCCGTTGTAAGCTCATCTTTCCTTTGGCTATCACACAGATCCTTCACCATTTTTCCATCCCCATTCTTGATTCTTCTTACTATACCACCATGGGTGCCATTAACATTGGTTCTGTTCGACGGAGCGAGGCCCAGCTTCGACGAAGCGGCCATGTGTGGAGTTTACTGGTCCTGCAACTTCAGCTGTTCCTTCCACCTCTGCTTCTTCTTCCTCAACTAATGATGTGACCTTCGAGGCTATCATGGCGCAGCTTCAGCGCATGGATGCTCGCCTTGACACTCTTTCTGATGAGTTGTGTCAGGTGAACACCCATGTTGGGCGTATAGCACGACAATAGGCTCGCCTTGGTGGCTTCGCTCCTTCTCTGTCTCCCTCTCTAGAGGCTTCAGCAGATGAGGATGGTGAGGATAGTGATGATGGTGATGATGTGGATGCTAGCTCTTCCAGTGATGATGAGATGATGACCTCTCAATGACTTACCCTTTGTCATTCGTGACAAAAAGAGGGAATAGTTTTGGGTTGAGAGTAGTCTTGTACTTAGGGGGAAAGTTAGTATAGGACTTTTTTGTTAGGGGGAATGTCTATACATTTTTTAGGGATGTTGTGAGGTTCTTATGTATTTTCTTTTCTTTCTTTTACCTCATGTATACTGGTCTTGTGACCATTCTCTTATCGACATACATTGTACTTATCTTTTGATATATATAATGATGTATATTTCTTCACCTATCTCTCTATGTGTTGTTTCTTTTCTATCTTTATATACAGGTTTTTTTTTAATTTTTTTTTTATGTATGCAATCTTTTATTTCTATTTCACACAAGATGCCTTGATGAGTTTTGTTCAAAGTGTTTTAGAAAGATAGGTTGTTAAATTCTACCATGCCATGAACTTTCTTCTTACAAAGTTTTTCAAGAGTTTATGTTAGGGTTAGATTTGTTTTGTATTTCAACAAGAGATTATGAGTTTAGTGATTTAAGACTTCTCTCATGATTCATTTGTTTGTTGTAGTTTTGTCACGGATTGCTAAAAAAAAGGGAGATTGTTAGGACATATATGAGATTGTTAGAGACATATGTTATGCAAATTGGCTAATCCTTTGACAAAACGCACTTTACTTATAATTGGGTAGATCTAGGATGGGTTTAGTACTTCAAGAAACAAGTGTTCAAGTTTAGTATTGAAGCCATGCAAATCTGACCAAGAAACAAGTGAAGAAGTGATGTTCATTAAAGCTCGACAGATGTCTTGACAGAATCATTTTTATTGAGGATTAATGTTGAAGCTCTACAAAAGCTTGAGAGAAGCTGCATCTGTCGAGAATTACGAAGTTAGAATTTCCAGATCTGATTTCATGCATATCCATGAGTATTTGTGTAGCGTTTCTTTTCTCACAACCCTAAACATATATAAGGATTATTTTAAGGGTCGTCACATGGGATGCAACGTGATGCAAAGTGATAATACATGTATATTGTGACTGGAGACAAATTTGCCTTAGTTCATCATATTCTTTCTAGAAGTTACCACGTCTTTGTGCTAAAGGTTTTGTAACCAAGGAGCTTTTTGATCTTCATCGTTGGATGAACTGAAGAACTTTGCAGCCAACATCTTCCTCAAGTTGGTGTGTTAGTCACGTATTGGAATCCGTGCATCATTGGTTAGTCACGTACTGGGATTCGTGCATTGAAAGGATAGATTGCCGCTACATCACAAGTCCAATTGGGTATTGGGGTAAGGGTTCAATTGTAGATTAGTATTAGGTATTGGTATTCATTTTACTTGTAACCGCTTATTTTGATAATAGTGGATTCTCGAGAGTGGTGACCTTAAATTCACCTGGTGGAGTTTTGCCTTGGTGGTTTTCCCCATTCGTAAACAAATCACCTGTGTCAAATTTATTTTCTGTTGCATTTAACTTAGTTGATGATTTTTTTGTGCTACTACGCTTATTGCATGTAATTGAATCTACTTGGATAATTAATTGATTAATTTACCAAAAGGGGTTAATACATTCTTGGCCTATCATAGGGTTTGGGATGAAAAATGTCATATTGATTACTTAAATGTATGCTAGCGTGTGTGTGAGTCTAGAATGATAAATGTTGAACATACCTTTAATGAGATTAATATGTAAGACACAATGAGTGGAAAATGACCCACGGGTCGGGTAGGGTTGGGTGTTGAACACCTTTCCATCCCCATACCTAAACTCCGGACACGTGCTCTGGTAGTAGATCATTACATCCACGAAGGGCACTATATCTATGGTTCCTAGACCTAATCTAGGTGGCGACTCCATTTTTCTTCTCCGCCACGGTCCACTCGGCCGAGGCGTACTCCCCCTATTGTGCTCATAGTGGCAACTCTACTAGGGATAGAAAGTTTGACTCCAATGTTTCTCATTTCTTAATCTTAATAAATGCTTATATAATATTTGTTTTTACACACTTCACTTGGTTCTTTTTGTCCCTTTCACCATGGTTAGTGATAAATGGGAGGTGGAGGCTCCATTCAGGCCAAAACCTTCTGGAGTTCATCCCACTAACCCACAATCTGTGCCATTGCCTATAATGGACTTTGAGTACGTTAACGGTTTACCACCAATTCACTACGGTCCATTTAGGCCCAAGGTTGGAATCATGGCCCACCTAGTTATGAGTGACCTACTGATCTATCGCTTTAGCACTAGGGAGCCTACCTACACTTAAAGAGATCCTAGATCCTATTAATAAGAGGGTACCCTTTATATCTCTTGTTTGTTCAACCATATATCTTGTGTTCACCTAATTCTAAAGGACAAATAAAAGATGTAAAAAAAAATTGAGGATGACCCAAAAGTTATGGCATACCCTAAGACATTGGGATAAAAGAAATGAAGTTCTCACATATAAGAGGCTTGTCCCAAAGTCCAAAGGTATATCTTAACTTGAAAGGTTCATGAGACCATAGCCTAGTTGCTATCATAAGCCCAAATCAAAAGACCTCTTGAAAAGCAGAGCCTTAGGCCTATGGTAACAAATATGCTATGGACTTAGCATCAAACATCATACGAAGTCAATATGAAATTCCCTAATCTTAGGCCTCCTTGTATAAGCCAAGGCCCAAAATGATGATAAATTCATGGACTTTGAAAAGAAGGCTACAATATATTCTAGCTAAAGGGCTGCTTCAAAAAAAAAAAAAAAAAAAAAAAAAGATGATGAAACTGAATGAAAAAAAAGAAGAGCCCAAAGGTGATAGATACATTGTAAGCCCATATTTGAGACAAAGGGTTGAAAATCTTTAAGCACGTTCCAATGAATGCCCATGAGAGTAAGATGAGAGCTTTATTGTAAATGGACTAAAGTCCAATGAAACAAGCGGCAAGGTTCATGAGAGGAAAGGGAGTGATTTTGTAATTGGGCCTTTATTAAAATGGACTTAAAGACTTTCTCAAAACATTTAAGTTAATAAAATGAAACTTTTAATTGGGACATGAACTTAATAAAATGGGACTTCTTTTTAGGCACCATTGCACCACCAAGATCAAGTAAGCACATCCCCACTCCAATTTGGGTCCGAGAAAAGAACAGAAGACATTTGGTCAAAATTGCAGACACATATCACGAAAAGATATTTCAAGAAGAGACGTTTCAAGAAGAAGTATCTCAAGAGGAAATGGCTACTCCAATTGATGACATGACTGCATAAAAGATATTCAAAGTAATAGAAGAACATGGCAATGCTCTCAAGAACATGGGTGGTCATCTCTCCAAGCCTGAGGAGAGCAAGCTCAAGAAGCCTATACACATAGAGATACATGATAAAGATGAAGAAGAAGAATGGGATGAAAGGGATAAGGTTGAATATGAAAGGAATAAGCAATTTGAGAAACTCACCGTGGACACCGTGGCCATGAAGGAAAAGATGCAACTGGCATTCCACAAGGATCAAATCAACATGATTATCAAGAATTTTCTTCCGGCATATAATAGTAGGCTCCTGTCATCACCTATTAGTTCTTTTGGGGAGTTGTGTGATTGTGGAACTAGGATCAAAGATGCAGAAAGGTGAGAGCAAGCCTCTAATCAAGAAGACAAATGGAGGAGGAGCGGCCACTTCTAAGGCACCCAATCCTGTGAATGTGAGTGCCATCATACCTCAACAACCCCTAGCCTATCCAAGTTTCACAAAGAAAGCCAATTCTCCAACATAGGAATGACCCTTGCCCAAGCATATAAGAACTTGACCTCCAAAGGATTCATCAAACCCTTAGACCCCACACCTATGCCTAATCATGTGCCTCTTACTTGGAACCTCAATGAATACTGCCACTTCCATTAGAAATCTGGCCATATCATATGCATGTTCATGGTAGAATAAAGAAAACTTAGAGGGGAAACCCTAATTTAACATGTTAAAAGCAAACAAACAATCAAACAAAGAAACAGAGACTCAAAAACATAAGAAAGGATCAAAACAGAGGCGTATTACATAAATGAAACAAAGAAACAGAAGTAGAAAACTTGGATTAGGGTTTCTGGGCACGAGTATGCATACGCATACATAGGCCTGTGTACGCAGCCCAGTTGTAGGCGTACGCACACTTCAAGTCTGCATTTGCATGCGTACGCATACATGCCCTGAAAACCCTAGCCTAGAAACCAGAAATACAAAAAGCAGAGCATAATCTAAAACAATAAAACTAACAACTTAACATGCTTCTAATATAAAAATAAACAAACTAAACAAACAACAAAGATATCCAAAACAAAATCTATTCCTAAACATGCTTTGGATCTAACAACAAACAAGAACAACACTTAACACATCAAAACATTTTCATCAAAATATCCAATCATTCAACTTCTCCAATCAAAACATGATGAGACACAACAAAACCAAATTAAATAAAGCAAAACATATTTCGAAGAATATATAACATATAAATCAATTAAGAACAACAAGAACACAAGTTATAAAAACCCTAATCAAGGAAAAGCCATGAAGAGAGACTCACCTTGCTGTGGAACACAATTTGGTTGATATTTAACCGGCCCCTCAGTGCCTACAACACAAAGATTAAGTTGAGAGAACAAGAGAATTAAAGAATACAATAGTTTTTTATAATCACAACTCAAGAACAAGATTAGTTTTGGAAAAGGTTTTGAGAAATCAAATTGGGAAAATAGTTTCTGCCTTAAAACTAACTAAAGAGAGGTTTTTAATTTGTAAAAAACGTGCTAAGGGACTGTGTGTCGACCCAACCCGACCCATGCACACCCCTAACCACCTCATACTAATTTAATAATAAAAAAAAATTATAAAAAAAAAAAAAAAAAAAAACAACAACAACAACAAACAAACAAACTTCTGTTCTCATGTGAGTTAGATTTGGGGAAAATTAAATCCCTAACTCCACTTCATAATTTTTCAATTTCAACATCTTTTTTCAAGATTTCTACTGGGATTAAGGCTAGGCTTTTAGCTTCAACACATCAACAACAATGTCAAAAACAGGTAAAGCTCCACTGGTTTCAAAGATATTGTCGTCAAATGCACCAGCGACACAACAAAAACCGAATTAGAAGAAAAACAACAAATATAAGAAGCCGTTGGTTTTGATTGCGTGGGGATAGGCAGGACAATAATAAAGCCGTTGTTCTCTTCTATGAAAATTCTATAGGACTAGTAGAATTAGTGTGGGAATGGGCAGTGCTAGTTTCGCCATTCTTCTTATGGGTTACAAGCTTACAGCTATATGGCCATGAAAGAAGCGAGAGTGAGATCTAGAGGGTGTTTTGGTAATGCATTTTAAACAACAGTTTTCAGTGTTTAAACAATATTACACATATTTTTACAAATTTTTTCACCCACACATATTTCCAAAAAATACAAACCTTACTAGAACAACATTACCAAATTGACCCTTAGTTCTCTTATAATTTTTTATTTTAGTATAACATGGTTGTATAATTATCAGTTTTTTTTTATTTTTTTTATTTTTTTTTATTTTTAGAATCAATTATCAATTGATATGGCATGAAAAATATTTATTCATTAGTCTGTTAGACACGTCACATATTTACATCTAAGATATAACGGCAAGGACTAAATTGACACAAAACCAAAAAGTTAGGGACTAAATTGACACAAATTTTTTTTTTTATATATATATACAAGATAGAATTTCTACTATAATCTAATTTATTTGTAAGTTTATAACTAAAACTATGTAACAGATAGGACTACTACTAGTGGTATTATAATATTTCTAAACTCAAATAAGTATGTAAAATTGTCTAATTTTCCATAATTATTTATGCAAGACAAAAAACCTTAATATTATAATAAAATTCATTCCATTATCATTTCTAAAGGAACCCTTAGCAATCATCATTCATAAAATAAAATTCATTCCATTATAATTTCCAAAGGGAACTTAAAAATTTTCTTTAATTTTTTATATTTGAAAATATACCTTATTGGCAAACCAAATTATCTTCTAGAGAAAAAGGAAAAAAGGGTTATCTCCAAAGTCGGTAATTCCTGCTCCAACCCACTTCAAGGAATTTGAGAAAACCATTCATGTGTACTTCTATGTCGTGCTCGTGTTTGTTTCACTTGAAAATTTATCAATTAATTGTGAACTGTTAAGAACTCTATATTGGAATTAAACTAAAAAATCTAAAGAATCTTACTCTGTTAATACTAACTTGCACATGATAATTATTTCATATTCAATTTTATATCGTAGTCCACACTCCACAATGAGCTTTTTGAAGATCATAAATATACATCGATCCGGAATGATCACGAATGAAGTATCAACTTTAGGAACAACTTAGGTTTTAGTCGCTTCATTTTGACAAGGATATGAAACAAACGCTGCATTCTTTGGTGTGGTCCATGCAGACCTGTTTATGTCCTTTATCAAACAACTCCAAAAATGGGTTATGGGGAAATATGACATATACTAAATATACAAGAAAGAAAAGATTAGTACAGCAAACTTCAATGACTAGTAAGATCAGAAATCGACATCTTCATGACCATACGACATATATGAACAAGTTGTATCTTGCAAGGTATGCTAGTGTACATGTGTGTGGACTGTGGAGGGATTTGTAAGTGACCTGTTAAGTAACCAAGTTTGAACCAACCATTCAACCAGGGCAAAGAAAGTTAATATATGCCGACGATTAATTTCAATTACTCTTTCTGCTTTATTAGCAGGCATATAAATATATGTTTACTAAGTAATTTATGGAACTTTTCTGGAATGTACGTTGGAAACACCAAGTAATGCCATTGATCTACTAGCTAGGATCTTGGTGGTTGGTTTCTACTAGATTTTGGTTTGATGTTGATATATAAGGTATCGATCAATGATTACATGACCATCTGATGCTTCAGACAATCTGGAGAAGTACTTGCAAACTCAAGAAAAACCAAATTGCAAGGTGGCATCAGTGTGAAGCCGTCCTGAACTTCTCTGAAGTTTAAGTAAAAGTAAGTGACTTCTCATGCAATAGTGAATCAATGGGTAAGAAAGATTAAAAATTAAAAATTCATTTTGTGCGTTTGACATTGGCTTAAAAAGTCAACTTTTTTTACTATTCAGTTTATTTTTACTACTATTCATGAGTCTCATTGCACTTTTTGGTACTATTTATGACTCTCACTGTGTTCTTTCAGCTACTTTTTAACTTTATCTATGGTACTTTCAGCAAAAATTTTCAATTTCAACTAAATAAACTGTTCCCAAACAGACACTAATCTCAACTTTTAAATTAGACAATTTTATAACTTTTCAATCTTTTTTTTTTTTTTTTTTACCTTTCAAAATTCTACATCTATCAACTACATGGTAATTGCACCATGTATGTTGGTTGTGCAATAACAGAAATTCTAATATCAAGTGTTGTGATTTGGGAGCTAGCGGAAGCGCTTTTACATGAACAAAAAAAAAAAAAAAAATTAAACATCCATACGTGACAACACAATTTAATGAGGTTTAGCCAATTCCATGCCTAGATCAATGGGTAACGGCAATCAAAATCTACTATTAACGATATGCAATCCTCACGCACACAAACTCACAAGCCCAAAATGGCAAAACCAAACACACTCAATAACTCTCTCATACTCACAAAACAATCAAACTCTCAATACACATCCACGAATATCTTTCATATCTTTCAAACTCATGTTTTTCTAGGAGTTTTCTCCTCCCTCTCCATGTAGGAGGATCATTGGATAAAAACCATCAAACCCTTTGTAACGGTACATATTCATAAAGCTTCAACTTTATTTCTTGATAGACAATAAATATCAATTACTTTTTGCACGAGAAATATTTTTTCTTTCCATAACAAAGGGAATCATTGCCTTTCAAACCAAGAAAAATCACTCCTTCCACTTTACGGAAATTCAAATAAAATAAAATTAGATATTCGAGACAATATTTAACAATGCAACTGTTGCAGGGGATCCAAATCCCATAAACACACCTTTTACTATTTTATTTTTTTTATTTATCAAACACAGTAACACACCTTTAATTAAAGTTAAAGTTATTTGACTGTGCCTTTGTTAAAGGGGACAAAGTAAGGAGTTGATATTAAAGTGCGAAATAAAGTTTACACCATGATTATAATGTCTGGTTTAAATTATAATGCTGGATGACAAACCTGAAAGCGACTAACAAGGACAATGCTCAATTAAAAGATAATAATGTGATTACAGACATCTGATAAAAATATATATAAATATATATATATATTTATATTCTCAAATAAAGGTGATGAAGGAGCTAATATATGGTGTAGCCGAAATATATGGTGTAGCCGAAATATATGTGATGTCACTTACACACTGGCCGGTCCCACAGTGTGTGCGGCCCGCCTGTGTGTGAGAGACCCGGCATATATGCCGGGTACAAGATATAATTTTCGGTGATGAAGAGATGTCAATGATGACTTAATCTCAAGTGTGAGTTGTCATTTATATATGGCTCCTTAACAAATAGATTGGTTGAGAACCTTTTTATTTTTTATTTTTTTTTAATAATTATCAGATTGGTTGAAAACTAAGTTCTAACCAACAAGGCGGTGTCACGGTGTGCACTCAAAGCATGATAAGGGTTTAAAAATAGTATTTTAAGTTTATGAGAAAAGTTAATAGATGTCCTAAGCGTATTGGATTAGGAAATATTTTTATAAACTTTTTATGGGAAAAGAAAAAAATAACTGATTTTTTTAACTGATTTTTATAATTTTCATAAAAGTGGTATCGAATATTTCTTAAAATGGTTCATTAACAAATGTCATAACTACACTTGTTCACTGGACTCTATGTTTATTTGTGTTTTATAACAGGTTAATTTTAGATTTCAAATCTTTGGGACTCTTAAAAAGTATTCCTATCATTTAGACATAACCGCCTCAACTAATAGGTCAGCAAGAAGGAAAGTGCTACTACAAGTTTTAATACATACAACTTACAAATTGATGTGATAGTGAATATAAGTGGTGATCTTTCAACTACCTTGTAAACGCAATATTTGAAATTTTGAATGACTTCTTTATAATGGTGTACAACCATTACTATAAATTTTACTACAGTATTGTAGTAAAATTTATGATAATGGTATCACTACTTGATGAAGAGCCAAGTGACTCGATTCTCTTTTTATTTTGGTCCACTATTCCTTGCTTTAAGATTTTCTTTTTTTGAATTTTTTTTTAACCATCATGACCGTCCTCAATTTATATCCTCCTTTTATCCCCTCCCTTGCCCCTTAAGTTGTTAATGACACTAAAACTTTTAGTAACAAAGTAATTAGAATTAAAAACCTTGTAACATTTCAAACCTAATTGGGAATTGTTAACGTGTAATAGGCTGTGGCAGTGTGTGAATGGTTAGATGGGGATGATTCCGGCAGCGTTGAGTAGATCGGTTTAAGATCTACATAATGATATGTTTGGTGTTGTAATCGGAGATCACAATGGATAGACCCAAGAAGGCAGTGGTCTTTGGCGGCGGAGAGAGTGCTTTTGGCAGTGGAGATTCAACCTTGAGGATAGTGGCAACTCCAAGAATATTTTTTAGGGGGGTCATTCAAATTCATGTTGAAGAGGTTGACAAGGATATCTTCGTAAATAAATTTTTTTCATCTTGATCATTATGATAATATTGATGAGATCTTTCGTAACCGATGATCCAAAGGAATTTTTTTTTTAAGTCAACACGAGTTCTTTTAGATAATAAATCTTAGGTAGGAGATAAATCTTGCGGTATATGTGACTTCTTTATCAAAAATTTATTCATAGTTTTAGCAAGAGAATTAAAGATAAATTATAAGTTCATTGGGCATATGTTTTTTTAGTATAATGAAGATATTAATTATTATTGCTAAGATTAAATCTTGTAAATTATCTATTCTCTATTACTATAATAAAGTTATTAATTATTGTTGTTAAGTGAATTTTAATTATTATTACTTAGAATACTCTAATTCATTATTTATTAGTTTTTGTTTTTACTCTTTTCAATTCTTTTATTTAACAATTCAACTCAATTGTGACAACTTACGGGTCTTTGTAATTCATTAAGAAGAATTTCGTTGTGTTTTTTACATTACTCTATTAAGAATTCAATGCAACAATACAATCATTTAAAAAAATGTCTTCATTCTCCACTGTCTCACGCCCCACTTCCACTGCCTCACACTTAATTTTCTTTTAGTATTTACACTTTACAGCTCATTTAATTGTCTTTTTCTAAGATTTAAAATCAACAAATTACTAATTTTTGTTGTTGGACTTGCTATTTTTTTTCCTCAGATTTTAGATCAAATTGGTTTAATGTTGGGTTTTTTCTTTTTGTTTAAGAAGGCCAAGATAAATTTTAGTATTGAATTGATTTGTTCTTTGGACTTATTTTAGGGGGTTGAAAATTTTATTTTAAGGTATTCAAAACAAAAATATTTTAAAATGTTATATGTAAAAAATAAAAAATAAAATAAATTCACAAGTTAGGGGGTTCATTTGAACCCCCTGAACACCATGTGGCGCCGCCACTGCTTGAGGACCTCTGACGGGGGCGAAGCAGACGGGAGAGGACGTAGAAGGCTTATTGACCGGAGAAGTTGAGGCAGTGGAAAATACCAACAAAGACAAGACTATAAGACACAAGAAATGGTTAGAGCAATAACTTTGATACTATGTTATAAATACTGAATGAATAGTATTATATTTCACACAAGTAATAAAATATACATGAGTGTCTTTATATAGAAGGCAGAGTGTGCAATACAAGTATGTGTGCTATACAAATAAATAAGGTGGGCCTAAGGCCCACAGCCTATCGTGCCTTTGCTGATACCACATCTGAGCTCATTTGGCTTCTTAAGGATTTAGGTGTGTCTACATCCTCTGCCACTCCTCTTTATTGTGAGTTGTGACAACCAGAGTGTCATTCATATTACTCATAATGATGTCTTCCATGAATGGACTAAACACACCGAGATTGGTTGTCATTTTATCTGTTATCAACTTGTCCATAGTGCTCTCAAGCTAATCTCGATCTCCTCTAAAGATCAACTTGCAAATATCTTCACCAAGTTACATCCTAAGGGACACCTTCGTGCTTTGGTTGACAACCTCAAGTTGGTCTCACATCCACATTGAGTTCGTGGGTGGTTGTTAATGTGTAATAGGTTGTGGGCCTTGGGCCCACCTTGTTTACTTATATAGCGCACATACTTGTACTGCACATTCTGCCTCCTATATAAAGGCACTCATGTATATTTTATTACTTATGTGAAATACAATACTATTCATTCAGTATTTCTAACAAGAATGAAAGCGATTGAAAATGATAAATTATCTTCCGCATTTCCATGCTTATCCTTGTCAACATGCACTACAATTCAGAATGCAAAGGATGAACTTTGGAAACTGATTAATTATAAAGGAAAAAAAAAAAAAAAACTATTTCGTTTCTAAGTGCAAATCAGCTGCAAAAGTTTGAATAATAAATGAGAAGAAACGTAAAGGATAAAATTAGATATATAAATAAATAGGGAAACCAAAAGCTTCTCCTTTGACGACAGTACATTATTATCCACTAAGAGTTTGAGCCAAATAGATAAACATGCTACAAAATTGTTTCAGAATTTATTAATGGTGTAAATGCTAAGAAAGACTTGCGTAAAAAAACAAAAATGCTCAGAATGACATCGCAATGAAAAAGTAGCTCACACTAGGACAATTTTTTTTTTTAGTAAACAGTATCAATATTGGAATAACTACGAATAACCACTCAACCCGTTTGATTGTAATTTATTATGAGAAGTAGCTATTTTTATAATGACAATTTGGAGTTATCTTTTTCAATTATTACTTTGCTATTTATAAGATTATTTATGTGTATTATTATTTTTTATACAAGATAGAATTTCTACTCTAGCCTAATCTAAGTATATATGTATGTGAAGTTCTCTCTTGGAGACTTGAACCCCACACCCCATAAGCACTTATACTTGTGGAGTGACCATCACACCAAAGGTGTGCGGTGGTATTTATGTGTATTATTAAAAGTAGTAATTTTATGGATAAACACTACTTCTGAAACTTAGGGCCTGTTTGGTTTGTAATTTGTCATCACTCAATTTTCATCACTCATCACTTATCACTCATTACTTAAAATACCTCAATTTCCCAAACCCCTTGTTTGGCACCTTAACTCAGACTCAGTTTTCAACTTCAAAAGTTGCGGCTGGGTTTCACCAAAAAAAATCCGTTTGTCAAACATTGTGGCTGGGTATGTGGGTTTAATTATACGAAAATGTCATTTAAAACTGAGTTTTGGAAATTGAAAACACATAAAATGTGTTTTCAGTTTCCATAACTCATAACTCAAAAATCAGAGAATTGAGTGATGGAAACAATGATCCAAAACTCATCCAAACAAATGCTCATCCATGGGACCCACACGATTTGGATGATGGAAACAAAAAATTGAGTAATATCACTCAAAACTCATCTCATCCAGACAAGCTCTTAAACTCTCGTTTCAGTAGGTGAGTCAGGAAAAGATGGTGGTAGAAGGAATCAAAACTTCTTCTGTCTACCCCAAGAGAACATCGATTGACTTATTGATCAGAAAACCTTTACTTATTTAGTTCTTGGCTCTCTTTCATAAGACTCGTGTAGTACACCCTAAAAAGAGCTCCACTTTCAATAGGAAGTGACTAAATAAGTCACATGACTTATTTCAAAATCCACATGTACTAGTTCATCACACGCACTTAGCGTGCGTTGAGTTTTTTTTTTTTTTTTAATTTTTATAGTGTTTTAATTTTTTATTTATTCCAATTTAAGGTTTACACGTTTTCTCATTAATATTACGCATTTAGAACTACTAATACAAAGAGGAATGTCATGAGGCTAGATTCAAAAAATGAACAAATATTACACGTTTATTTTGTAGCAAAAAAAAAAAAAAAAAAAAAAAAACTGTGTTTTTATTTTATACTAGCCTTTAAGCACGCGTGTGAGCATGTGCTCAGATGCTCTTCTATTTTTTGGAATAAAAGTTAAAAATTTGCATCCATTATAATTTGGGATTACTAAAATTTTCAATTAGAAAAAAACCTAGGGACGTGATGAGTATTATGTGTACGCGTGCTCAAAGGTTCTTCTATTTTTTTGAAATAAATGTTAAAAATTTGCATCCATTGTAATTTGGGATTAGTCCAAAAGTACTCAATAATTACCCTTCAAATAGAGAGTGTGCTAATTTTTAGGAAAAAAAGTTTATCTAGTAGGTTTTTTATTTTTATTTTATTTTTTAATAAATTTTGTTGAATTACAATTTTAACCCTATTTTTTATTTTTTAAGAATAAGGATTATCTAATTAGATTAGGAGTATTTTTGACATTTTTTGAAATCATAACTAACTTTTTAAATCCTCTTAATATATAGAGATATATAAATATATATATATAATTTTAATTTTGAGAATCTAATTTATAAGTGGATATAGCAATTTGAAAATCAACAGGAGAGTGACCCTATTTTTTAGGTAATGTTTTAGTGGGAGTTAGAGTTGTATTTTTACCGGATTGTCCTTTACTTTGTTTCTACTTAAACATAGGGGTGTAGGGACATTTCTGAACCAAAAAAAGAGGATCCGAAACAGGGAACCTCCTTAAATAGTAGTATAGATATGAATTGCGAGAAGGGAAAAGAAGAAGTCCACAAGCTTTGCATTTTAATAAGGTCCGTAGCCCCTATCTTCACCAAGAGCAAGTATTAAATCTTCCTATATTTGAAAGGTGTAACTTCAAAAATTTTTTGGAAGATTACTAGGAAGATTTCCTATAATATTAATATATATTTTTCTTTTAAAATTTTTTTTAATACAAGATATAAATTCTACTCTGGTCTAAACTAAAAATTTTACATTGATAGTACAATGTAAGCTAAAAATTTTCCATTAGCTAATTTCAAATTTGTTAAAATACAAATAGGTTTATTTTGAGGTTTAAGATGTAAAAATTTTTACTTTTGTTGTTGGGTAACTATGTAAATGTTTTCTTTATGTTGTTAGATTATAAACAACTATAATATAAATTCTAGGATCTTGAATTATCATGATTTCACAAATACACAAATTGATTATAAAGCTTACCTTGATCCATTGCTGAAATTTTCTTAAGATCAAATCTTAGTATAAACAGGCACTTAATTCTTATAGAATTGGTTTCTCTCTCTTGGCCCTCTTTTCTCTTTAACTATTCAATGTATTTAATGGGGTAGCTGAATGTCACTTTAATAGTTAGAGAGAGGATCAAATTCCTTGTATCTATAATCTCCACTTGCCCATCAAAGTTGGAGTTACTTAGGAAACTTACTTCTCCTTTAACCAATGTTTTAAGGACATGTAACTTCTTATTAAACCATAACATATATGAAGTTATCAAATGGATACGTTATCAAGTGGGACAATTTATTCTTACATTTTCCCACTTGGCCCATATGATAACTTATGTCAAGGCTTAATAAGTGTAGACACTCAATTTTGCACCCATGATTTAGTCAAGGAGAATGACTGCTCCTGATGATAGCTCTTTATCATTAAACCAAGACACCAATCAGTTTTTGGTGTAGGTAGGGATTGAACCCTAGATCTCTTATTCAACCATCAGAGACTTTACCAGTTGAGTTAACTATATAATCCACAAGAACCTCCTTAATAACTAGTTAATGTAAGTTTAAGTTAATTTAAGGGTATGTTTAGTATACCGTAATAAGCACTGTAATGTAATAGTTATTTAATTTGGTTTAGATATTTACTAGTTTGGTTATATTTTTATTACAATGATTAGTCATTCCTTATGAATAATTTTTTTTTTTTTTTAGAGTTTCAAACTTATGGCGCCCGCTCCTGATAATAACTCTTTATCATCAAATTAAGACACCAATCGGTTTTGTAATAGCTATTCATTAGTAGGCGTATTAATTTCTAAAATAAATATATTTCTAAATAAACAAACTTTCCATATATACATAATAATTATGAAAATTAAAAGTAATAAATAATAAATAATCTTTCTTTCAAATTTAAAAAATATTATTTTTTAGGAAATATAATTATACAAGATATTTCCTAAAATATATCTTAAGTTTTATTCTAATGTTACAATTTAGATAATTTGATTTAAACATTCTATTATCTTGAAGGTTCTATTCTTGTGTTGTCACCAAACAAATGAATAGTAATAAGTATTACATTACAACATCTTGTATTCCTTGTAATAATTATTCTTATTCCTATGTAATCACCAATATAGTCTACCAAATGTACCCTAAATGTTAATTCCTTGAGCAACACACAGTTGTGTTCCGCGTGGTATATAAGTAATTGGTAACTGTGTTTTATATTAAAATTTCCTATGAAACAATACCTTTATGGTGTGTTTGGATGACATGATTTGGGCAATTGGATTTGGATTTGGATTTGGATTTGGGTGATTAAAATCCAAATAACTTGTTTGGGAAGTTTAAAAAAGGTCAAGGATTTAGATTTGACAAATCCATCAAGAATTTTAAACCTTCAAAATGCTTGGATTTGAAATAACTACTAAAATCAATGGATTTGAAATCCCTTAATTTCAAATCTATTAATTTAAAATTTAAATTCAAATCCAAGTTCCCAAACGCAACCTTAACATTTAAATATTAAGAGATGGGTGTATATGAGAGTGTAAACTAGTAATGTCACATACACATCCATTGGGGCCAATTAAGTGAGCACACTTGGAATTTACTTAAACCAAGTTATCATCATGCATGCATGACATGTGGAACCCACTTGCACCAAACTATCACGCATGCATGAAATGTGGAATCCAATTACACCAAACTATCATGCATGCATGACATCTGGAATTCAGTTACACCGAGCCATCATGCATGCGTGACATCTAGAATCCACTTACACCAAGCTACCATGCATGTGAGACATCTGTAATTCCTCTAAGTAACCTTGTTTGAATGTATTAAAATAAAGAAATGAAAGGTAAGTAACTTTGTTTGTAAGTAACATAAAGGAAAATGAATGGAATAATTTTAAGACAATATTATTATATTAGACCCCTATTTTAAAATAAAATCCTAAATATCTAAGGCTATTTTTGGATTTTTAGTGAAAATCTCATTAAACTTAATTTCATTCCCTTTGATTCCTCCCAACTTTGGGGTAAAAAAAAATTAGGTTTTGAGGAAATAGAGAGGAATGAATGTTCCCTCATACCCATTCTATTTCCTCTCACTTAAACTACAAAACAAGATAATAGTATTTCCATTCCCTTTATTAAAACTCTCAAACGAGAGAATGGAATGAATATTCCAAAATAACTCATTCCCTCTACCCAAACGAAGTGTTAACAACTTGAATTCTTAGAAGTCAAGTTGCCTTGGAATTTTTTTTATATAATTTTTATTTATAAGTGGTCAGAATGAACTCAAGGCTTCAAAGATCAAGTTGTTAGTAAAAAATAATAATAATAATAATAATTGAACTATATTTTTAGAAACTTGAGTTCCAATTGGGTAAAAAATTTTGAGAACACCACATCAATCACTACCAGCTCAGCCAATGTGGCCTATAACTTGATTTTATAGAAATTTAGAAGCACTAAGAGCTCAATTTTACAAAAATCGAGTTTTTTTTTTATGAATAAAAAATGGGTAGGGGGGGCAACCAACGTGGTAATCCTACCTGGCGTTACCATAGTAACACCTTACCCGCTAGGTCTGGGACCCTGCTGGGGTGTAGGGGACCACGGTGAGTCATAGTTTCCCAGCCCCATAAGGGACACTAGTGAACCTTGAGCTGTTGAGGGAGGTAACCCAAGTGAGTCCATATTCGGACTCGAACCTTAGACTTAACACTCAACGCATCTTGTACGTCACCCAAGACCATTAGACCACACCCCTTGGTGGTTTTACAAAAATCTAGTTGTAAAAGAGGGCTACCACCCTAAATATTTTGAAAATGGGATTGTTTGGCTATAAAAATCACCAACAAAGATCAAACAACCAAAAACACTGTAGTCCCCATCAAGCCATTATGACTAGGATGTGAGTGTGTAGGACTCTCACAATTTTTGGTTGATTTTATACTTTTGGGGTGTACATTATATTCATTTATAAATGAAAACTTTTTATTCATATAACTATTTAGGATTATAGGAAATTATACTAATTTTATGTGGTATCAGTTTGGTTATAGCACCCACTAAAAAATTAATATGACTACATATATTGAAAATCTAATTGTTAGATTACATGTTCTTTATGTTTTTAGCACACATGTTAAATTTCATACCAATAAGATGTTATTTATTATGCATAAATTTAGACTACAAAAAATTAAAATTTAAATATTTGATTGATGACATATCTATTAATCTTTAATCTTTTGAAAATTTTGCAAGTATGGAGAATATAAGAAAAAGATGTAATCCAATTGTACATTTGTCAAAATTCGCATCTAATAAAAAAATATTGAGTGAAGTTGTAGCCAAAATTTTATTGTTTTATGTGTGTACAAAACATCAAAAAATATTTTGTTGCTATTTCAAAGTTGCAAACAGACACAGGAAAATATATCAATTTTTTAGAAAACTTTTTTTCTAATAACAAACCGAGAGTAAAGTTGTTCCATATCAAGAACCTTGTGGCTCAATGACACTAATTGATCTCTCCCATCAAGTGAATTTGGATTTGAATTCTTCCTCCTCCAGATGTTGTAGGGAATAAAAAAAGGGGTCTACCCTATTAAAAACTGAAAGGTATATGAGTGATTTTCTTGACACATCAAGAAAATAATGGCGCATCACCATATGAAACATCTACAATAATGGCATGCTTCATGAGAAAACGTTGGACATTGTCAGAAAACGCCGTGGCTTGCAAAACTTATTTAGGATCAAAATGTCATTTAAATTCCATACTATATGTAGAAATGATACATATCATGCAGTAGATTTGAAATTAAATGCACCTGCCATTTATGCAGTTCTTCAACCTTAAAATAATAAATGTACTTGCATATAAATATTGGGAGAAGAAGCTCCACCAATTCAGTGTAAGCAAAATCCATATAGATCACAGTTCCAAGTGAAGCAAAACTAAAACGATATGCAGAAGGTTTCACACCAGATGGTCTTTTTGGTCGTCCTCTTGATCATTGTGTCATGTTAGCCGCTCTCTTTCTCTCTGCGCAATGAATTTGAACCATTTGAGTTACAATAATAATAATGGTGTCAAACATACTAATATATACAGCAACACTCTTTAATTTAGTTTACATATATAAAATGATACCTCATTCTTTTTTTCTTTTGATGAGTATAATTTACTGGGAAAGAGTTAGTTTGTAATAAAATTAGATAAGTTGGACGTTTACTAAATAGAAAAAAAAAAAAATGTTGGTTGCAGATGGGCCGATGGGCGGTGAAGGTGTTAGAATTATGGGCCCTCAAAAACAATACTATGCATTTTTATTTGATAATAAAATTTTATTTTCACATTCATAATTTTTGTAAGTATATTTCATTGTTTAAATGTGGCATGTGATGTCACCTCTGTAGAAAAATCATGTTAATGGTTAAGGAACCAAAAACAGAGAGTAATGATTTTTCATAGATTATTAAATTGTTCTAGGTTGTGGATATTAATTGAATATTACCACTGAAACCTACACTTGTTGTGCTGCTATATGATATGATGATTTACTCCATCATTGAGCTAGTGACTTTGAGCAGACAAGTGGGTGTAATGTAACAAGTACATACACTGAATTGGATTTGATCAAGGACACCTTATGGAGTGATCACTATTAATTAAAAGGTTGTTCTATCACAATTTTTCTATTGTCCTCAAACATGAGGGGTTTGTGTATATTTATTTATTATGCACATAACTTTGACAATGTCAACTAGTGATGCCAATTTTAAAAGCTATATACAGACACGTTGGGTTATGTGTGTAATAAGTAAAATATATAAATGCTCAATAATGAATTTACCAGTCTCTAAAGAAGATAGTATATTCAGTTGATTTTCATATTGAAGTTGGACTCAAAACAAAACCGGCCGGTGACATTTTTCAAAAATGTTTTTCATATATATAATATTGTATATATATATTTTAAGAGTTTTTTAAAGATATTTTGGAGTCCAATAGAAATTATGAAATCAAGAAATTAAGGCATAAGCTAGGGACATGACAGTGATATTAATCTAGTCCTAGTGGCTTGTGGGAATATAGTATGGTGGAAGGACATAGATATAAAATTGTAAGTAATGGAACCTCATTTGTAATTCTCTAATCTTCAAGGGTCAATTGCAATGTGTTGATGGACATTATTGCAATTTGTAGAAGTTCAAATATTTTCTTGATATGGTTGAGAAAATTAAGGAATAATTTTGAAAGAGTTTCAAGATAAGTCAATAACGTTCAAAAAAGTTATTGATGAATCCTACAACTGAAGCTAAGGATTCCTAAGGATCCTACGTCCAATCTCTCTCTTGGGTTTTAGAAGTCTTAAATAAAAATAAGATTTTAAAATATCATATCAGTGGTTGGCCATTAGAACTACTGAGTAATACTGGAGTCTTCTGAAAACCCAAAAAGAAATAGAGAGAGAGACGTGAATACCTTAGGAGGCAACACACTTGGATTGCTAAGAGAGATACGCAATTTTGTTCTATTTAAAATCTATGGTTGTGTGGGACAACGATCTTTAAATGAAAATATAAATATTGTTTTATATTACTTCCGCAAAAACTATCAGAAGGAAGGGCAACAGTTGATTACATTGTAGGAGCCTGCCCTAATGGAGTTTCGGACTGCTACAAGGCTTGTCCACAATGCATGCAATGCAGTTGTGTTAAGGTTTTGTGCTTATGCCCATTCGCTTTCGCACACAACACAGGCTAAGGCTATCACTGACTGGACAATTGAATTACTAGCAGCCTAGCACATGTTTTGTTTTGGTGTCACAATCACAAATAGCAAATATACTGAATAAAGAATGTCTTATTATTATTACCCAACAAGAATATTACTGATGAAGCATGTGTTGTTAATCATAGTTAATTAGGATTTTTTGAATTTGAATATGATTTTTGTTTAAATAGATGAAGTATGTTTAATCTCGTCAAATCCAAAAATACAAAAATATGTGTTGGATGAGGATTTATTTAATTACTTATTATGCAGTATTTTGATTTATCGTGTACAAGGAGATATAAACTTAAAAAATCTTTGTACAGGCCTAAAAAACTACTTGATCACAAGCTACTTGATCTTTGTGCTCTGAGTAAATTCTCTGGTTTGTTTGTCTCATTCGTGGTGTCCTTTTATGTTGATTAACACTTTATTTATACTTAATTAATGCCTTGATGGTTATTATGCTTTGGCGTATTTCTAGGCCAATCATTTGTTTGTGCCACCGAAACTTAATTTAATAGTAACGATCGATTTGGCGGTTTTTTGTCTATTTCAAATTCAATAAGTACTTTCTTTTTTACTTTACCAATTTCCATTGCCGCTTGTTTCATTGCATCTTGTTCTTACTCTGAAAGTTTGCAACTAATCTCAATTTCCTTTGTTCTTCAATGGCACGCTCCAAGACTTTCTCTCGCCAACTTTCTTCTTCTTCTAATCATCTATTAGAAAATTTTGTGAGGGTCTCATTGCTAATCATAAACTTGACCAAGACATTCTCTTGCCGGCGAAATTTGCCAAATAGCACAATTTTAGCAAAATTTAGGAGAAACGCATCCTAACAAAGTTATTTAGTTATATAGCACATTTTTGGAACTCAAGTTCGAGTTCCAACTCAAACTCGAGTTTGAAGAAGTATGGACTCCACGTGAGCTGCTAGGAACTCAAGTTCCAAAAATGTGTTATATGACTAAATAACTTTGTCGGGGTGCTTTTTTCTTAAATTTTGCTTAAATTGTGCTATTTGGCCTTCTCTATTTCGGTAGCAATCCTGCTAAACCCTTGAGTGATGCCTCTTATATTTTGTCTCGTTCTTTGACTCTAGGTCTCGTGATGAAACAAGGAGTTTGGAATGACACAATCATGATACCTAAGAAGCAAAACTCCGTCAAGGGAATCCTCTGTCATCTTATCTGTTTCTTCTATGTGAAGATGGTTTTTCTTCATTTATTAATAAGGCTGTAAGAAGTCACACTATAAGTGGACTTTCAATTTGTAGAGGCTGCCTATGATATCACACCTCTTTTTTGCGAATGACAGTCTGCTTTTTTGCAAAGTTAGCAGTCAAGAATGCCAGCATCTAATTGAAATTCTTCATTTGTATAAGGCTGCTTCGGGTCAAAAAATCAATACAGACAAATCATCGATGTTCTTTAGTGCCAATACCCCTGAAGAGAAGAAAATTGAGACTCTGGATTTTCTTGGGCCGATGCAGGATTCTCGCCATAGTAAGTATCTCGGTCTTCCTTCAATCATTGGCAAATCTAAGATTGAAGTGTTTACGGAGATCAAAGAAAGTGTGGGAAGGAAACTGTCTGGATGGAAGGAAAAAATTCTTTCTATTGGTGGTAGAGAGATTTTGATCAAAGCGGTGGCCCAAGCTATCCCTACGTACACTATAAGCTGTTTTCAGCTTCCTAAGGGATTGTGTGATGAGATCGAAAGCATGATGAGGAAGTTTTTGTGGGGTCAGAGGGGTTAAGAGTCTAAGGTTGCTTGGGTGAGTTGGAGGAAATTATGCAAGTCAAAGCTTAAAGGTGGTATGGGTTTCAGAAATCTCCAAGCGTTCAATCTTGCCATGCTTGCAAAGCAAGGTTGGAGGCTCCTGGAGAACCCAAACTCATTAGTAGCTCGTATGTATAAAGCTAAGTATTATCCCCATGGTGATGTTCTTAAAGCTAGTTGGGGGTCTAGCCCATCCTTTACTTGGAGAAGCATAATGCAGGGGCTCGAAGTTGTGAAGAAAGGAACACGTTGGAGAGTTGACAACGGGAAATTGATTCATATTTGGGAAGATAAGTGGTTGCCCATTCCTACAACGTACAAGGTTATTTCTCCTCCTCCTCAAAATTTTGATAATTTCCCCATGGTCTCAACTCTTATTGATTTTGATTCTAGAAGATGGAAAGTGGACCTAGTGAAGTCTCTATTCTTGCCATTTGAAGCAAGGACTATTCTTAATATTCCAATTAGCTATAATCTTCCGAATGATAAAATTATTTGGGTTGGCAATAATAGGGGTGTTTTTACTGTTAAAAGTGCGTATTATGTTGCACTTAGCTTTGTGGAATCACCCGAGGTGGGCGAATGTTCTTATAATGACCCGAGAGAACTATTGTGGAGGAAGTTATGGCACTTACGTATTCCAACAAAGATTAAAATCTTTACTTGGAGGGCATGTGTGGATGCTCTTCCAACAATGGTGAATTTGCAAAAAAGAGGTATTGGGGTTAGTGACTTGTGTCCTTGTTGTGGCTTAGAGTTTGAGACTCTTTTTCACTCAATTATTAAATGTGAAGTAGCTAGAAGAGTTTGGGATAATTGGGAGGGTAGTAGTGTGGAAAACTGGCAGGGGCTTATGGACATCTCCGATGTAGCTTTGGATATTTTGAAGAATGGCACTAATTGTGATTTGGAGGTGTTTTTTGGGGTTGCTTGGTCTGTTTGGTATAATAGGAATCAAGTTGCCTATGAATCAAAATGCCAATTGCCGAGTCAGATTTAGAGGTTTGCTAGGAGTTTTCTACAAGATTATAAAGGTGCTTTGTTTGCTTTGAATACGAATCTAGCAAAGGAAAATAGTAGGTGGACTCCTCCATTGCTTGGAGTTTTCAAAATCAATGTTGATGGGGCAACGTTAGAGGATGGGCGAAACTCTAGTGTTGGGGCTGTTATTCGTGACTCTTGTGGTGTAGTTCTTGCAGCTTGTGGTAAATTCCTACATGGTCAGTTTTCAGTTGAGGAGGTGGAAGCTCTTGCCATGGAAACTGGGATTCTGCTTGCATGAGATATGAAGCTTACTCAGATTATTGTTGAATCTGACGCTATTTCCATTGTTAATAGTATTAATGAGAATTTTATGGAAGGGAGCATTGGCCATCTGTTTCAAGGCATCCTTGCCTTGCTGAGCTCTTTTACCAGTTGGAAGGTCAATCATGTGAATCGGGAATATAACAGAGTTGCTCATGAGTTAGCTTATTTGGCTAGGCGAAGTGAAGACACGCAGGTGTGGAGAGGAGTTCTCCCTAGGGTAGTGTAGGATATTGTTCAAGCTGATTGTTCTAAATAGCACCTGTTGCTCTTCTCTGTGAGCTCTGCTATTTTCCTTTTCTCTGCTTGTCTGTTTGTAATGGCAAGTTTTGTATCAAAAAAAAAAAAAAACTCCACTAAATGTGATTAAAAGGTACTCATCATCGAATTGTTAGAATTTGGACAGACATGATTTGGCTTGGTGAAGAGAGATAGAGCCAAGAGACAGGCAGATTATGAGAAAAAGGCAAGAGACGAAGGGACAAAGATGAAAGCAGGTTGGATTCGAAGGAGCAAGAAATAGCCGAGAAAGGGAAAGGGGAAATTTCATTTTCCCAGTTCCCACATCGACTGTTAAGCCAGTTCATTTGAGTTTTAATTGAAGGACTGAGGACTCCAACATGGGAACAATCAATTAATTGAAGAAGAGCCCTAATTTAAAATAGCTATGGGTCTAGCATGGCACTATAGTTAAAGGAACAATCAATCAATTAGTGTAAAGGAACATAGCTATGGGTCTGGCATGGAACTATAGTTAAAATAGTAATAAAATAGTTTATTTATTTAAATTAAGAATGTTTCCCACCAAAAGATCGTACCATTAATCCCACTCACCAGTAAAAAGTGCAAATATGGCACATCAAGCTCCTAGATGGATTGAGCTATAAGATGGATTCCTCCCATCCACCCTCGTGTAAAAGTAAATTTCGATGGGGCTACTTTCAATTCTCAGGGTGCTGCTAGTCTTGGGATTTTTATCCGAGACTCCACAGGTGGTGTGCTCGGCTGCAGTTGAAGCTACGGCATGCAGAAGGGCTCTTTTCTTTGCTAAAGAGTTGGGTATCTTGGAGTGCTCTGTGGAAGGCGATGCTGAGGTTATTATCAAGACTATCGTTGCTAGGGATTCAATGAATCCAGAGTATGGTCATGTAATATAAGATGTTCTTATGTTAGATGCAAGTTTTCATTCTTGTATTTTCTCTCATGTTAAACACATAGACAATACTGTTGCCCATTTCTTAGCCAGAAAAGCTGTTTCTGGCAATGAGCTACATACGGATTGGTTCCTCGCCTGCTGATATAGCTCCCTTAGTCACACGTGACTCTTTATACTTTTTTCTTGCTGCAATAATACTGATTCTCGGGTCTGGTTTCTCCCAAAAAAAAAAAAAAAAAAAATGCGCTCCTAGATTAAATAATATATAATAATGGTAATAATAAATAGATAACCAGCTAGGAAGATTATAGCGGAGAACTAGCACGAAAGTCTGGTCTATTACAACCAGTGCAGTTCATATCTTAACTATGTTTTCCATTATTCACACAAAGCCTTTAGTGTCTTAGCGGCTACCTTGCTTAAAGATTAGCTTCATGAAAATGGAGACGAAACAACAATAACGTCCAAATTAGTTTTTGGAATGAGTGGAAAAGGGATATAGACATTAATAACATGTCTTGCAAAAGACTATCAAAGAAAAAAAATTATCACCCGAATCAATAGCACGAAATAATTCGGTGGGTTATATAAAATGACACCAATATTTCAATGACAATAAAGAAAAGAGCACAAGTGGGATTCAAAATTTTTAAGCTAATAAATTTCACGTGCTATCAAGACTCAAGAGGCAACTATATAAAGAACAAGAACAAAAAAAAATTTGTGCTGATTTCATTAGTCAATCCAATCCTTAAAAAGTAACATCATGTAGAGAGGAAGATTCACTGCAGCAATGATAGTAAGCATTCGGAATGTCCGCACCAATCTCTGAATCGCGATCTTTGTCTTTGATTTGCTTGTTCTAGTTGTCATTTTTAACATAGAATCAACATCTGCGCCCAAGTCCACATTCATAGAGGCTTCTATATCCTGAGAGATATGTTTCTTAGCTGTCGGCCGCATTACAGCATTACCCCTGCTACAAAAAGTCAGACATTTTAATATGAAAAGGCAAATACAAAGAATGGTTATACAAATAAGTGAATAGGATCTCCTCTACCTTGATCTGGCTTTGGAATGATGATCAAAGGGATATCCTTTACTTTGATAATCTGGAACTAAAATGATGATCAAGGGGGTCTCCTCTACCTCGATTTGGATTTGCTTTCTGCAGAAATTCAAAATTTTAAATTAGACTTTAACTGACAGGTGCTTCATGGTCGCACCGTTTCTGAGATGTGTGATTTTCATTTGCTCACTCTTAATTTGAATTTTATCAAAAAGAAGTTTAATTAACAAAAGACTTTTCTTTTGAGAAACATTTGATGTTTGAAACTTGGAAGTTTTGAAATTCTTATTTCAAATTCTAAGACTTTGGAACTTAGAAATTTTTTATTTGAAATCTAAAATTTTGAGCCTTAGAATTTTGAAAATTAAGGCTTGGAATTTTGATCATGAAATCTAAAGTTCGAAATTAAAAAAAAAAAAAAAAAAAAAAAAAAACAACAACAACAACAACAACAACAACAACTAGATATTTGGGTTTTAAAATTTGGGCATTGAGAATGTGAAATTGAAAGCTTGGGAATGAAAGTTTTTTTTTTTTTTTTTTTTTGAGGTGAAAATTTGGGATTTGGGAAGATACTTGAGAACTTTGAAAAAGAAAGTTTTTTTTTTTTTTTAGGTTGACTGAGTCAACTCAGTTTGACTGAGTTGACTTAGCTTTTGCTGAGTTAAAGAGTGTGGGGGCCGAAATTTTGGCCCCCCACTTCAATGTTTCTCTCTTTTTGCTTTTTAACTTCATCTTCCATCAACTTCTCTTCCTCCATTAGCACTATTCACCTTTTTCTTCCCCTTGATTTTTCTTCTTCATTTCACCATTTCTTCTCACAAAAAACACTTTTCTAAGCTTCTCAACTCTCCTTCATCCATCTCTATCAATATTTCTTTAGATCTTCGTGTTTTGGGCATTTTCATCCCACACCCATTTTCTAAAACTCATTTTCTTTGCATTAAAATGGCTTCTTCCTCCAAGGGATCTTCTTTTCTAGTTCTCATGGTAAGAAATATGATCCATCATTTGAGTGGCATGATGATGATGGCCTTCTTCAAGACCTTAGGACCCATGCTCCATATTTTCATGTAGACACCAAGGTGAGTTTTTCTTTGGTTTCTTTGCTTGGAAAAATGTTGTTGCATGTTTCATTGAAAGTTTCATGGTGAGATATTGTCACTTTTGAAATTTTGGGGGCATTGTGTGACTGATCATGTTTGGAATGTTGGCTTTGGGGCATTCTTGAAGTGTGTTTTTTCTTTGATCACGGTGCAATTTGGGCAATGTTGGTGGCTTTTGGAATTTTGACAATGTAGATAATTTGTGATGCTGTTGGATGAATTTTGGTTTGGATTTTGGGAGTATTGGCATTGTGAAAACTTTGTGTTCGACTTATATGAATGTGTTCATGATGTATGTGGGAAAACTTGTTGGCATGTGTAAACTTTGTTTCATGAACATGGCAAAATTTTGTGGGTATCTGCATGGATATATTTATGGGTATTGGCAAATTTTGTGGATATTGTGGAAAATTTTTGTTGGGCATGTGAGAATTTATTTGTGCATAAAGTTGTGGGAATTTTTTCTTGGACATGTAGAAATTTTCTTTTTGCATGGCTATGGCAAAATTTGGGGGTTGTATGGATATGTGATAAATTTGGTAGTGATGACATTTTGGTGGGGCATTGATTTGATTTTGTGGTGGCGGGGTATTGATTGTGAGAATATATATTTTTTTCTTGGGTATGGAAATTTTTTGGTTATATGTTTTGGGTTATGGAAATTGATGAGCTGAATTTTTATGTTGCAAAGCCTCAAGAGTCGAGGGAATCTCCAAATGTTGAAAAGTGCATGGGCAGCATTGTCTCCTAGTATAAAAAATGTCATTAATGAAGCGGGCTTTGGCACCTTCTTCGAAGCTTTGTCAAATCATGAGACACATGAGTACAAGGATCTTCAGTTACTTCTTGCCTTAGCAGAGCACTTTTGGGACACTACCTGTACCTTCCATTTTCCAAACATTAGGGAGGTAATGTTGACACCTTATGACTTTTCTGTCATCACTGGTCTAAGGTTGGGTGGTAAAAGAATTCTTGTCAATGATTCCCTTACTTCAACTGAGCTCAAGAAACTTCTAGGTGTAATGCCTTCTAGAATGAGGAGTAACAATGTTTCTTTGTCTTGGTTATGTGAGAGTATTCCCCAATGTGAGATTGTGGCAAAGGGTGCTCATATGTTCATGCTTTTTTTTATTGAGACTTTCTTGTGTCCGGATTTAGGCGGTACCATGAATCTGCACTACTTGGGGAGCTTGAGAAAAATTGAACAAATCCGAAATTATGACTGGGGCGGCGTGGCCTATGCTACTCTGATGCATTTCATGACCCAACTCTCTAGGCAGAGTCTTTCAAGCTTGGGTGGGGCTCCATTTGTTTGGCAGGTGAGGTTTGGTATTTATTGGGGCTATGTGTAGGTTGTGGAAATTATTTTGGCTGTGGTAATGGTGTTGTGAATTTTTCAGGTTTGGATGTATGAGTATTTTGGGGTTGGTTCCGAGATCCGGGAGGAGGTTACTGGCATTTTTCCTAGATTTCTTCATTGGTTGCCCAAACATCGCTTATCTCCACCCTCTAGGCGTTCTTTGGAGCTTTGGCGCTTGGTGATTGACAATCTGACAATTGATGATGTGAGTTCTTTCTTTCTCCTTTTTAAATCCTTGGCACTTGGTTATGATCCAGTCTCTTCTCTTTCTAAGTTTCTTTGTGACTTTTCAGATGAACTTAAATCCTTGGGCTGGATGTGAGGGGGTATGCTGAGTGTGAGTGGGCTCTAGAATTGAATAGCCGCCAAGTATTGTTTGATGTGGGCATAGAAAGTACTAGTATCTTGGTGATCGGGTGTTGCCTCAAGTTGAACATGTATATCCTCCTACCACAATTCCATTTCCTCCTTATCACACTGTTTGGTTGGCTGACCTTTTAGCTGATGAAGAGATTGCTCGAGCCCGTGATGGCTACATTGTTGCGGAAGTAGAAGGAGATTATTTTGAATTTGTTCGGGATCATCTACAAGGCTGTTTGGTTGGCAGAACGGTATTTTCCTTCCCTGCTAAGATCAAAGTTCTGCCAATTCCTTTTCCATATTTCTTCTTGGTAACAATATTTGCATGTTGGATTTTCAGCCTCCATCTTCTGAAGGATAGGAAGAGGAAGAGGAAGAGATTCCCTCTCCTCACCATGCTAGTGGTTCTTCTAGTTCTTTCATAGAGACTTATCCTCATTTTCCAGCATGGCAGTATGATGTGATGAATCCTGATGGAACGTATAGTTCCATGCCTTTGACTAGGCCAAAGCATGTGCCAAATGTTCCTTGGCCCGATCTGGTGTGTTCTTGAATGTTCAGTTCTTTGTCCTTATTTCTTGAATGGATTCTAACTCAGTAGAGTTGTGCTTTAGGTTGATATGGATCTTGTGGAAGAAAGCATGCGGATGATTGGAGGCTTGCAGTCATTTGCTCGTACTCAGTCCTCCCAATATGTGATCAATGATTCTAACTGGGTATGCCATGTTGTTTTCTGAGTATCTTTGGCTTGAGCTTTGCTTGATAGTGTCTTTAACACTTGATTTTGCTGACTTTTTGGGCACATCGAATGGAAACTGCTGACTCTACCAGGAGAGCTCTAGAGGAAAGGATCAGGAGCCTCGAAGTTGAAAATCGTCAGTACGATCCTCGCTTTTTCGCAAGTCAGGAAGGAAATACTGAAGGTGGCTCCTCTAGAGGTGGATCAAGGAGATCCTCCCGCAGGCGGACTCGGAGTCCTAATGGTGCATGACTTGTATGTTTATATTTCTTGCAAAACAAAAGGAAGTGTTCCTTAGACAATCTTGTATTATTTTCCATGTTTAGCTCTTTGTCCTTGGTATCACCTTGGATCATGTAGAAACTTTAACTAAGACAAGTTTAGAATTCACCTGATGAGATCTTGTAGTACTAATTTAAACTTATTTTGCTTTGCTCTGTTGGAATTTGCACTTACTTGAATGAGGAGGAGCCAAATGACCCTAGTTTAAAATGAATGCATGATTTTTGAAAATCTTGATGTGATTTTTTTTTTAAGAAAATGATGGTGGCATTTTTTTTTTTGGAAAAATGAGCCATGGGCGAATGCCCCTAGAATACAAAAGGATGCATGATTCTTGGAAATATTTATGATGATTTTCTTCTTCTCTTCTTTTTTTTTTTAAAAAAATGATGGTGGATTTTTTTTTTTTTTGAAAATACATGAGGCGTGGGCGAATGCCCCTAGTTTGGAACATAAATCCATGAGTCTTAAGAAAACTTGAGTTGATCACTTTTTGAGAACAATGATGCAAGTGATGATTTTTTGAAAACAAGTGCATTAGACTTGTTAGAATGTCTCAGTTTGATTAAAAAAAAAATCTTTTTGAGTGTCAAACGATCTTAAAAAATTACATGAGAACATGAAATTGCATGGAATTGCATGAGTGTAGGACTGAGGGGCTGCGTGCCACTTGGCAACTGAAGAGTGCCATTCGGCACTTTTGGAGTGCCGTTCGGCACTTCTAGAGTGCCGAATTGAACTGAGCCACACCATGACGCTCACGCCATGGTGGGCCGACTCCTCATGGTCTCCCAATGCGCGTTTCGCATTTTTGCGTTTTTTGAAAAACATTTACTTTGTTTGTGATCATGAAACTCTCTCATAGTTAGCTACAAACTCTCTGAAACCTATTTCAAACCTGATTAGGAATTGATGCAGCTTATTTAAACGAATTCTCCTACGACAAATCTCTGCATAAAGGTTAGCAAAACACAATAAACACAAGCAAAAGTCATCCATGGCTAGCAATCATAATTTTTCTCATTCAACAATTCATGATGTCAATAGATGGGTTCGTATCTTTGATTTCAGTACTAAAACCAATTTTACAGCCTTTAAATTAGAGGGAATCAAGGCTTTGAGGACATCCTTCGTGCTGCTATAAAATTCTGGGATCCTGAAGATCATGTGTTCCGGTTTAACACTGCTGAATATTGTCCGACAATTGAAGAATTCTCTGCTATCTTAATCTACGATTCGGGTAAAAAATCTATAGCAGTTTCATGTGACCCCAGGCATAAGGAATCTTTGTCTGTTGCTCTCGGTCTTCCTACTTCCATTACTGCTAGTATGATTGAAGGTCATATGGTGAATCTTCGTGCCATGATGATTGACAAACACACCTATGGAGTGACCGACAACATGTAGAAAAACTTCGATTTGGCTTTATGCTTTGTGGGAGAACTTTTGCTTTACTCTGGAAGACATAGCTTTGTGGATGCTCGAGCTATAAGTGTTGTGAGTCAGATTAAGGATGGTGATAATCCTGTTTCTTTGATCTTGGCAGAAACTCTTCTGGGACTGGATGCTGTATTTCATGGTGGAGAAACTCAGAACTTTTTAGGAAGTCCTTTGACTTTGCAGCTATGGCTAATGGAGTGACTGGACTCCGCAATCCAACAAGGGAGATAGACTCTTAAGGCAATTCAAATATGAGCAAGGAATGCCTGATAGCAAAAGAAGAAGACCTTTCTCTCATGTGGATACAAATCCTACTTTTGTACAGAACATGCTATTGGGTTTAGAGGTGGCTGACCGAGTGGACCAATCTTTTGTCAAAGTTCACTTTCATAAGATGACTACAAAATACTCTAACTGATTGATAGACAAGATTGTTGACAAGGAAGCTGAAAGGATTGCTATGAGAGAAAAATTTCTCAGAGACAACCAAGAAAGACCCGATGAAGACAACTATGAACTCAAAAGAAAGGACAATGCTGACAAAGTACCTATCACAGAGGGAATTGATGATCAACAGAAAAAGAAAAGACTGAAGACAAAGTGACCTTCTTATTTTTTGGCTTTGATCATGTTTATTTTAGAAGTTGATGTAAAAACTCTTATGTTTAGGAATTATTTAGGATTTGCAAGTTAGGTATTCTGTTTAAAGTGTAGGCTTCTGGGGCTTTGGAATTTTTATGGTTTGGTTTAGAGTTTGGGCTTTTGGATTTTGTGTAATGGAATGGTTGAATTTTTGGTAATTTTGGTTAATGGGCAAATGGTGGGTTTTGGGAAATTGTGACCGAACCAATGCATGGTTGCCTACGTACCCCCTTGATAAAAGGATCAGGTCATCACGTAGTTCATAGATGATGATGGTTTTTTTTTTATTTGCCTTAACTTTTGCCTAGGTCACCCTTTCGGGTTTTCAACCTAGTAGGCTCTCTCACTCTTTTTTTTTTTGGTTGTTTCTCTAGGAAGGGAAATAACATAATTTACAACCACCTCAGATGTGGTATTTCTTCAATTGATCCATGTTGGTTGGCTCAGTGAAAGGGTTTGCATCTAAGTCCATCAATCTTACTGCTCCCCCAGAATATATCTGCTTGATAATGTATGGGCCTGCCTAATTTTGCTTGAACTTCCCATTTGTATCTTGAACCGAAGCTTGGATTTCTTTCAACACTAAGTCCCCCAACTTCAAATCTCTGGTTCTCACTTTTTTGTCAAAAGCTTTCCTAAGCCTCTTCTGATATCCTTGAATGTGATACAAGGCTTTGAGTATTTTCTCATCTAGCATGCACAACTGATCATATCTACTTTGCAGCCAATCTGCTTTAGAGACTTCACTTTCCAATACTGTCCTTAGTGAACAGACACCCATCTCAATGGGAAGGACTGCTTCCATCCCATACACCAATGAATAAGGAGTGGCTCCTATGGAAGATCGGATTGATGTTCTATACCCCCAGAGTGCATAGGGCAATTGTAGGTGCTAGTCCTTGTAGTTCTTTGTGCTCTTCTTCAAGATTCACCCAATGTTTTTATTAGCAGCCTCAACTGCTCCATTAGTCTGAGGACGATAAGGTGAAGACTTGTTGTGCTGAATATTAAATTGTCGTAGCAACTTTTCTGTCTCTCCCTTGAAATGCTGCCTATTGTCGGAGATAATTTCATGCGGTACCTCGCATCTATAGATGATATTGGTCTGAATGAACTGAGCAACTTTCTTTGAATTCAAAACCTTGAATGGGGCAGCTTCTACCCATTTAGTAAAGTAATTAATGGCTACAAGTATAAATTCATGGCTATTGGATGCTGTAGGGTGGATCTTCCCAATAATGTCTATTCCCCATGTAGAGAATGGCCAAGGTGATGTCATGGTATGTAATGGCATGGGTGGCATGTGCTTCAGATCTCCATGGACTTGGCATTGATGGCCTCTTCGAACATGAGCCGCATAGTCGGCTTCCATAGTGGTCCTGTAGTAACCCTGTCTCATTATCTTCCTTGATAGCATATGTGCATTCATATGTGGCCTATAACTTGACTCATGAACCTCTTCAAGTATCTGTTGTGCTTCCTTGGCAGTTACACAAAGGAGATGAATTCCATCATATGATATTTGGTAAAGCCTTTCACCACTAATGATGTAATTAGTAGACAACCTTTGGATGGTTAACTAATCATTCTTGTCTGCAGACTCCAGGTATGTTCCATTCTTGAGGTATTGTAGGATGTCTGAGTACCATTCGCCTTCCCCATTGTTTTCCTCATCTTCTTCTATTGTCATGCAGTAGGCTAGTTCTTCTTTTCGTTCCAACAATATCGGTCTAGTTTCATCTTCTTTTGGCCCATCCATCATGGATGCCATCGTTGCTAAAGCATCTGCAATTTGATTCTGCATCCTTGGCACATACTGATATTGGATCTTGTTGAATTTTGATGACCACTTCTGGAGACATTGATGATAAGGCATAAGCCTTTCTTCTTTGATCTTCCATTTATTCTGTAACTGAGAGATTATTAAAGCTGAGTCTCCATACACCTCCAACTCTTTCACTCCTAGGCCTAAGACTGCTTGTAGGCCCATAATGCAAGCTTCATATTCTGTGGCATTGTTGGTAGTAGGAAAGTTGAGTCTACCAGAAAATGGAATGTGTGCCCCTTTTGGAGAAATTAAGAGAACTCTAATTCAACTTCCGTTTTGATTTTTTGCTCCATCAAAATACATCTTCCATGATTCTACTTCAATCCCCATGATGTCTTCATCCAGAAAGTCTCCTTGGATCTCTTCAGCTTCTTCTGGTGAACAATGGGCTAAGTGATCGGCAATTACTCTTCCTTTCACAAATTTCTGAGTCACATACTTAATATCAAATTCTAACAAAAGGTTTTTCCATTCTTGCACAAGTTTTTCCATTAAGTACTTCAAAGGATCCATTCTTGCAATCAACAGAACCTTGTAAGCAAGCATATAATGTCTGAGTTTACGGGTTGCCCATACAAGTGCTACGCATGTCTTCTCTAATGGCGAGTACTTCTCTTTATAAGGCAACATCTTCTTGCTGATGTAGTATATGGCATTCTCCTTTCTAGTCTCTTCTAGGTATTGAGCAAGTAAAGCCCCTATTGCTGTATCTGTAGTGGTGAGATACAACAACAATGGCTTTTCGGGAACTGGTGGAACAAGTATTGGTGGTTTCATTAGATAACCCTTGATCTTCTCAAAGGCATTTTGGCATTGTTCGTTCCACACGGTTGGGACCTCCTTCTTAAGCAGTCTGAAGATTGGTTCACACGTCATAGTGAGTTGGGCTATGAACCTACTAATGTACTGTATCCTCCCCAGAAATCCTCGGATCTCCTTTTCAGTCCTTGGAGGCTTCATCTCTACAATTGCCTTGATTTTGTCAGGATCAACCTCTATTCCCCTTTAGCTTACCATAAACCCTAACATTTTTCCGCATGTGACCCCGAAAGTACACTTCTTTGGATTCAACCGCAACTTGTAGAACCAGATTCTCTTAAAGAACTTCCTCAAAGCCGGTATGTGCCCTTCACGGTCTTTGGACTTTACTATCATGTCATCAACATAAACTTCTAGTTTTTTGTGGATCAAATCATGCAACAAAATAGTGGCTGCTCGTTGGTAAGTAGCACCAGCATTTTTAAGACCAAATGGCATGACCCTATAGCAACAAATCAAAAACGAGAGCAGCGCATGCCCTGCTGTGTTGTCAACCAGGACGTCAATGTGAGGCAATGGAAAGTTGTCTTTTGGCTGGCCTTATTCAAATCTCGAAAATCTACACACATTCTGACATTCCCATCCTTCTTTGGTACCGGAACCACATTAGCTAACCACTCTGGATAGTTGACCACTCTTAGGAATCCTGCGTTGTACTGTTTTTCTACTTCTTCCTTGATCTTGAGAGTCCACTCTAGCTTCATTCTCCTTAACTTCTGCTTGACCAGCTTCATGGTTGAATCTGTTAGAATGCAATGTTGTACTATATCTGTATCAATCCCAGGCATGTCTTCATATGACCATGCAAATATCTTTTTGAACTCTATTAGCAGTGCCACTAATGCATCTTTCTCTAAGGCAGTTAGGGTATTGCCTACTTGGATCATTTTGGGATCATCATCAGTTCTCAGGTTAATGGGTTGGGTTTCTTCTTTTATAGGTTCTAGGTATTCATATTTTAATTCATTATCATTAAGAGTTTCTTTACCAATTTCAGAAATAAAAACATTCAAAGCCAGTAAGTAAGCAGAATCAGAAATCATATTAAAATGAAAAGAGTTTTTAACAGACTCTACAGACTCAATAGACTCAATTGGAAAACTATCACAAACAGATTTAACAGGAATAGAAACACTAGCAGATATAGAATCAATAGGAACAGCAACAATGCTCTTGGTAGGAGTGACTAGCTCAGCGGTCTTGATCCTCTTGGCAAAGGTGACTGACTTGACGATCTTGATCTTCCTCAAGGAGTCCTCCATGGGGTGGGCGGCTCCCTCCTATGCCTAGTTCTTTAACTCGATCGTGGCTTCCTCAATGGCAGGTGGCTCCCAATAAGCTCTTTCTTCCCTCAGCATTAGTACTATGGGGTCTACATCCATATAATCTGTAGCTTCTTCTTCAACCTCCATATTTGTGGGCTTGTCGGTCACAAAAGCATCTAGGGGCTCTATGCTATCAATCCATTCATTAAATAGCTCATACTTGCCTCTGTTGCCCAAATTAGTGGGTTGAGGGAGACGCTCTGGCTCACTTCCTTCCATTCTCTCCTCATTACGTTTAGCATTCTCAAGTGTCATGATTTTGAGACTGTGGACCATCAGTTTTTGGTCTAGAGCGGCCAATTTGGCATCTATGTCATCATCCTCTACAGTATGTAGGGTTGGTCTACTTGGTTCTGAATCATAATACGACCCCAATTCAGGAACCTCTCTTCCATGCTTGTCATACCTAAGGCCAGACCTTGAGCTAACATTAGTGATATCGCTCCAATCTAAAAGATGCCCATAGGGATATTCTTCATGATACATTTGATTGGCTTGTGCATTCTCCTCTCTTGCATTCTCTAACACATTTATCAGCCTGTATTGATCACTATCAGTATCGCTCCACCTATTAGCATCTTCAATATCTTGATCATAGTAGTCCATATCACTGTCATATTCCTCATAGAATAGGTCTGCATCTTCATCTTCTCTTTCACTAGGGGGTTCACCCTAATCATCTCCACTGTACGGGCTATCATAACTTTTGTTGCTGCTGTCATCACTATTGGTGTTGCTGTCATCATCACCATGTCCACCATCACTACTGCTACTGTCACTACTACTATCACTCTTGTCGTCACCTTCATCTTCATCATCACTAGAGGCTGCTCCTCCTTCTTCGTCTTCATCATTAGCTCTTAGTTCATACGAGCTCTTCAATGTATGCTGGCAGGCCACCCAATATTCTTCTTCTTCTATATTGTAGATATGATCTCCAAGGAGTGTTGTCATGGTGTCAGGATCCATGTGATCAGCCCAATCAGTAGGAACCCAGGTGGTATCTTCTTTCTTCAATTTTGGAACCTCATTGTTGCAATCAAGTAGTATCTCGAAACCGAGCACCATTGTCTTTGTTATAGGATCGAATCTCGGTTTTGGGAATCCCCATAACATTGACTTTCTCCAGCTTTTACAAACTTCTCATTCAGTGTAGGAGTGTAGGGCTTCAGAGGTTCTGGAGGACAAGGAAGTCCTTTTGCTTTGGCCTTGGCTCGAGCCATCCTTCTTGCTTCCATTTCTAGCAAATCATCGTCAGTGGGCTTATAGCCTAGCCCAAAAGGTGGCGTGGCAGTAGGAATTGCCAAGTCTTAAACGGTTGGTTTCTTCACAGCTCTCCCCAAATTCATCCCAAGAAGGTAGTTCATTCTCCTCATCATTGCTACCACATTGTTGTTACCATAAAGAGCAAAGTCCATTGGAATCTTTTCAACTTCTTCTCCTTTCTCTTCAAAGCCAGGCTCCTCGATCTTAAAGCCATCCAAGGTTAATGGCTCTTTCTTAGAATCAATACCATAAACAGGTTTAGGCACAGTCAAAGTATCTCCATAGATGGTCACAATAGCCCCTTCATGTGGAAACCGAAACTTTTGATATAGGGAAGAAGGTATGGCTTCTGTGTCATGGATCCATGATCGCCCACGGAGCATATTGAAGCATGAGGCTATATTAAGGACTTGAAAATCCACCTTCTTGACCATTTGTCCGATGGTAAGCTCTAATGTTATGGTTCCCAAGACTTCTCTTCTACTGTTGTCGTATACCCTCACATGTTGATCAATAGGCATAAAGTCTTCAATGCTTAGAGCAAGGTAACTCGCAGTCTTCAAAGGAAACACGTTCAAAGCACTTCTATCGTCTATCAAAACCATTGGTATCCTCTTCCCCATGGAATCTACAGTGATATGCAACGAGTTATTATGGTTTTTCCCCTTCTTGGTTAGGTCCTTGTCAGAATAGGAAATAGTGAGTTCCCTATTTATGGACCCAATCATAGTATTCAGATTCTAGGAGGTTGTGGTTGTAAGGACTTGAATTTGGTTGAGAAGGTTTATTAGGTTTTGTCAGTGTTTGTATAAGGCCATGAGTAAGCCTCATAAGGATATATTTGCTTATGTCTTCTGTAGTTGCTTAAGGACTTCATCTTCTTCAGTTGTGTTTGTTGAGTGGATCTGTTTAGTGTTTCCATCGGGTTGTCAGTCTCTAAATGTGGGGGTTTGAAGTGTCTCTTCCCCTTGTGATGTGGGAAATTTTGGTTGAATCATGGGGATCAGTGTCTCGGGGTTTGAAGTGTCTCCCCCCATTTACGAGTGTTTGGTTATTCTCTTGGGGTTTGAAGTGTCACCCCCCATTTGTGGATGTTTGGCTATTCTCTTGGGGTTTGAAGTGTCTCTCCCCATTTGTGGATGTTTGGTTGTTTTCCTGTTCTGGTACTTCATTCCATATGTCATATCCTGTGGTGGTAGTAGAGGTTCTATCCATTAATTCTTCCCATGTCAACATGAAACACTCAGGTAGGTCATAGATCAAGTCAGACGGGTCTTCCTTATTCTCTTCTTCGGTCATCAAGCAATTAAACCTTGGTCCTTTCCCAAAATTGTGATTGGGCAAGGGATTGTTAGTGATGCTAGGCCTTGTAGGCGGTACAATCAGTTTATTGTCTATTAGGTCTTGAATTGCATGACGAAGGGTGAAACAACGGTCAGTGTCATGACCAGGGATTTGATGGTAAGCACATCTTTTATTCACATCAAACTTTGAGGGTAAGGGGTTTGGAATTGGTCTTGGGTCTAAGGGCTTCAGTAACCCTTTTGCTTTTAACTTATCAAACACTTGACTCACAGACATATACAGGTGCAATGGGTGCAATCAATTAATAAGGATCATTTTTATGAATATTGGAAATTTTCGCAGCCTTAGAATTAAATCCTACATTCTTTCTAAACCTTGGAAGGTCATTAGTCTTTATAGTACCATTGTTTATTGCATCCTCAATTTGGGTTCCAGCAGCAATTAAAGCTTTAAAATTGGGAAAATACTGTGCAAACAAATATTTATGGTATATAGGCAATAAGTTCTTTACAACCATGGCTAACTGTTCTTCTTCACTCGGCCTACTCATCATCTGTGCAGCCTTGGCTCTCCACTTGGTAATGAAAGTAGAGAAAGATTCTTTCGGCTCTGGCTTGGTAGTCTCAAGGTCTCTTCTTGTGATGTCCACTTACATATTGTACTTGTATTGCTTGTGAAACTCTCGGCAGATGTCCTCCCAACTTCTTGCTCTTGCATCATCCAGGTTGAGGAACCACCTAAGAGCGGCTCCGGTCAGTGTGTTTTGGAACATCTGGGCAAGTACTTCTTCAGTTGCGCCTAGGGGTTGCATAGCCCTCATATACATCTTCAGATGGGACTTTGGGCAGCCGGTCCCATCAAACTTGTCTAGGGTTGGCATCTTAAACTTGGGTGGCAGCCTTGCATTAGGGAACAGGGAGAGTGAATTGTAGTCCATAAGTTCCTCCATATTGCGGGCTCTTCTAATCATCTCCTCCATTTTATTCATCCTCTAGTTGATCTTCTTTTCATTCCCTAGGGTTGGTGGATCATGATTAGCCTTGTCCCCCTCTTGATTACTCTTCAAATTCTGAAACTGTTGCATCATACGGTTCATGTCTTCCCTCAGCTGAATCTGACTAGCTACCATACTGTTGAGTAGCTCTTAGGTGTTCATGGGTTCCTCTGTGTTTGGGTGTTCTCCCTCTTCTGCCATGTTACTAGGAGCTTCAGACTTCTTGTGACTTGAACTGTCTTGGAGGTCAAAGATGGGGTTGTGATGTTGCAGCAGTGGAGTCTCTTCTATGCTTGAAGGCTTCAATATTGTGATGGGAGTGACAGGCTTGGAGCTAGAGCTACTGGCTTGAGTATCGGGCTTTGGTTCTCTTTGTAGCCTTCCATCAGATCTTGAACAGATTCTCCCCAAATGACAGGCTTGGTCGGGTTAATCAAAGCTAAGACCTCATCCACATCCATCAGTCAATCAAAACAAACACACACAACATGCAATGCAATTTTAACCAGGACCGATCTAAGGGTAGGTTCTAAGTCATTATGTTGTAGGGTAGGTTTGTTGTTTCATTGTTTCCCATAGCTAGGACGTTACACCTCCCAACTTGTAATGTAATGAACATTGCGTTGGTCCAAACGACATGGTTTGTCCTTTACAGTCAACAGGAAATGATCCAGTGACTTTGGGTTATGAGTTGGTGAGTTTGCCACTGGGTACCCGAATCTAATGAAGACCGGCGATCCATGGTTACTACTACCACAAATTGTTGAAAGGGGTGCATACATTGTTGTTTGGATGGCACACACTATGACAATTAGGGAAAGATTTTAACAACCAAAACAAACAACAAAATATCATACACCACAATATTATGCAACATCCCATCAAACATAAATAAACAAACAACAACTATATCATGCAAAACAAAGGTACATATTTGGTCACTTAAGTCTAATACAAAGCTTAGCCCTCGACATCCCCAGTGGAGTCGCCACTGTGAGAGACCTTGACGAAAAGCGTCCCTCAAAAAAGAGATTCGGGTACCTTTTAGGGCACCTCTCTTTTTGGGTAAAGTCGCCACTTATATATTTTATACAAAAAAATAAGAAAAAATACTAATTAGAAAATACATGACTGAATAGTTCCATTCATTGATTGAATAAAATTACATATCTGAAAGAAAATTAAAAAGTTACATAGCTTTGGGTCCTAGTTACAATATACCAAATATTTACATGGCTTGTTGTCCTAGTTACATTCTATCCAAAACAAATGAAGACAAGACTAGATCTACTAAACCAAAAACCTAAATCCGGAGGCTAGGTTATAGAATGGGAATGTGTTAGGCACCCATTCCGCCAAAACAAAGTTTGGTCTTCTAGACTCTTGTGACCAATGTACTTTCTTATGCATGTCATGAATGATATGTTGAACATGTGAATGAAAAATTAAATCACACAAATTTATTTATGAATGAAGTCTCTTCTTTTGTTTTAAAAAAATCAGATCTGTTTTTATTGATTAAAAAAATGATTTTGATTTGTCAAAATATCAGATCTGTTTTGTAGTATTAAAAAAAAGTGGTTTGTGATGATAAAAATTTAGATCTATTTTGTTATATTTAAAAAAGTGATTTTTTATGACAAAAATTCAAATCTATTTTGCTATATATAAAAGAATGATTTTTTGATGACAAAAATTCAGATCTGTTTTGTTATATGTTTTAAAAAGAATGAAAAAGATTTTTTAAGAAGAGAGTTCCACTCATAATCTAAATTTATGCAATCATGAATTAAAATAAACACAAACACAGTAATACATAATTTCTTTTTTTATTTCAACAATTTGCATGTATTAAGAAAATTAGATTTGCATCTTAAGAAAGATGCAAATCAGTTTTGATTTGAGAAAAATTTAGATCTGCATCTCATAATGATGCATATCTCTTTTTGTTTGAGAAAACTCAGATCTACATCTAAGGAAGATGCAGATCTGTTTTTGTATTGAGAAAAATTCAAATCTACATCTTATAAAGACATAGATTTGTTTTTGTATTGAGAAAAATTCAAATCTACATCTTATAAAGATGCAGATCTGTTTTGTTTTAAGAAAAATAATTCTTCACATGCAGATTTATTGACAATCAAGAAAAAGATTATAAAAATCACTTAAAAAACAATCATGCTTTAACAAAACAACAATTTACAATTCATGTTATGGATATTTTGAAAAGAAAAAGTTATAACATGCATCATCACGTCACAAGAAAAAGGGTTAAGAAACAACCTCTTGCACGAGCACTCTTTGTTCTTGAGAGGATGCTTTAGGGTTCAAAGAAACTTATTCAGTTATCTTTAAAACCTAAAAACCCTAATTTTGCAGCAAACTCAAAGAGAGGATTAGAAAATATGGGCAACTTGAGAGCATAAAACGTATGCCCCTCAGAGCGTAGATAAAGGTGCTGAATTATGAGGTTAAGTCTCTATTTATAGAGGCCATAAGACTCTAAAACATAGGTATAGACAATTAAGGTTTGAATCCGGACGCATCCTTTTGCGAAAAGATCGAAAAGGGTATGCATAATCGTCACCCGAAGGCCGTTGGGCCAAAGCCCACATCAGGGAAATTCGGCCCTTTTAGAGTGCCATTCGGCACTCCAAAAGTGCCGAATTGGCCTTATGGCTTCGAATGCACTTTCCTGTTCGGGTGCCGTTTGGACTCCTCTTCTAGGGTTTTTTGGCCGGTCCTTGTACCTAGATGCGTTTTCATCCTCCGCCTATGATTTTTCATCTCTTTTTTGGATAATTCAGGATATTTAAGGACAATTATCTTATAAATAAATACCCTAAAATAAATCTTGATATAATTCAAATTATCCACAATTTTATTGTTATCCAATCATCCCTTTTATTCCCACGCATGCATCCCTATTTTAAACACTAATTATCAACCAATCACAAAATTATTTAATTAATTTTAATTGTTTAACCAATCTAAATTAATTTAAATTGATCATGTGTGGTCGATTCTACCTAGACACAATGCATGTTGACCGTGCAAACTTGATCATGCGATATCTTTCAATCCAATAGTCCAATTTGATAACTGGAAACACCACTGCAATGAATGAATTAATGCATGTAATGCAAAGACAAAATGATGCATGTAATGCAAGAACAAATTGATGCATGTAATGCAATTATGATTTTTGAGGTACATGGATGGTCATTCAAGTCATTCTCCTTGACTAAATCATGGGTGCAAAATTGAGTGTCTACAATAAGATTAACTATTAGGTGCACAATGGTACATATCCTCTTACTTTAAATTGGTCATCATAGTACTATAATTAAACAATCCACTAATGCGAGTCATGGTGGTTCCATATCAATTATACGACATAGTTCCTTCTGTAGACACCACATTTTGTACCCCTTACGACTCGGGCCCCTGTTCCCCAATGATGCTCGAACTCTAAGGCCCAAGGCCAGTTTAAAGCCCAATCAGATATTAAATTGACTTGAGGAGTGTTAAAATGGAAAATATAACCTTTTAAATGAGCAAAGATCAAATTTTGGAAATAATTTGACCAAGGTAATCCTCAGCCTACGTACGTGGGTTGCGGCCTGCGTACGTGAGCTAAAGCATGTGTACATAGGCACAATCCTACGCACCCAGTTAAGGTTTCAAAAGCATAAGAAATGTAAGTTTTTTGCAATATTGGCTGAGGTTTGGGATGAATCCCACATCATTTGGGAGCCGTTCCAAACCCCATTTTTTTCAACTACAAAAAGCCTTACATGGTACATTTTCAAAACACACAGAAATCTCACGGGAAAAACCTAAGATTCCCTACAAAATAGTGAATTAAAAGGGAGTTTTTCACAAAACACCCTCAAGTCATTTTTATTTGATTGGAACCTTTTCTGGCCCCAATCTTTTTAGTTTAAGATTACTAATCACTTTTTCATTGAATTGTGATAGATTTGATTGAGGGGAACGGTAAAAAATAAGCCTAGGAGCTTTTGCTTTAAGGTATGCTTTGAAACCCTTTTTTTTTTTTTTTGCCTTAATCTTTGTTTTAATTTGCTTTTTATGTTTAGTTAACATTTATACATGTTTGTCTAGGTTATTTTTATGTTCTTAAGCATGCTAGGTTGTTAGATTTTACGTTTTTGGTTGCTGCTCTGTTTCTGTGTTGATTAGGGTTTTTGAGTAAGGATCTGCGTACGCATGATCGAGCCTACACACGCAGGCTGAACTCATGCGTACACAAACCTGTTCTAGCGTGCGTGATACCGTTACACAGAAAACCCTAATTTTTGTTTGTTTTGATCCTGTCTTCACATGTTTGTCTGCATAGCCTCCTTTTCACATGTTTTAAGTCTCATAAAATGTTGGCGTAAATGCACTTTTAGTTCCTACATTTTGCATCTTTTCCATTTTGGTCTCTACATTTTCATTTCACCACTTCTTGTCCCTAAATCAATTAACGCGTTCCATTTTGGTCCTTACCATTACTCACTTAACAGAAATTGCTGATGTGGCAAGCGGAGTGCACTGTTGGCACATTAAATGCTGACGTAGCCAATAAAAATAATATTAAAAAATGTCACGTCAGCATAAAATAATGATTAAAAAAGACACATAAGCATCCACATCAACTTCTGATTTTGAAAATTAATTTATCTATTTTAACAAAATAAAAAATGAAAAAAACAAAATTAGAACCTAAATTACATGAATTCATATCTGGGCTCATCTTAAACATGAACAAGAAAGAACACAAAACCAAAATATTCAATCACATGAACACAAACCCAGAAAAAATAAATTTACCGACAAAAACATAAATTTCTGTTTTGTTTGTACTTAATTTCTTTTTCTTCTTTATTTTTTTCTTCTTCCCCAGATATTTCTCAGTTTCTCTGCCTCCCATTCTTTTCATTATTTTTTCTTTTCATGATTGTTTTTTTCTTTTTATTATTTTGTTGGAAGATCATGTCTTTGTTATGTTCTTTGTGTTCTTCCCATAACTGTTCATGTTCTTCCTCACTTTCCCAGAATTGTTCATGTTCTTCCTAAATAACTCATTGCCCAGAAAATTATAAAAATCAATATTTTTGTTTCTCTTCTTGCATTTTCTTAGCAGCCAAACATGCAAAACACATAGCAATCTTCAAATGAGACCAAAACCCAACAATCACAAAAATACCAAAACACAACATCTCAACCACAACACTAAAACATCTCTACCGGACCTAACCAACCAAACACCAAACATCAAAACTCAACCAAACACAACAATAGACCAAAAAAATCCTCCACCGATCCACCACCTTTAAACCCCACCAATGGCCAAAAAATCCAGATCTACCTATAACCTGTGAGCCCAACCGACCACCGCCACCTAGACCCATAAAACCCAACCAACACCATTGATCTCCACCTCTACCAAGTTGAGTTTGTCTTTCTCCACCTCCATCGCTAGTCTCCACCGTCGATCTGAGCCCCTTCACTACCTTACTACCGATCTGCAACCACCACCTCCATTACTGATCTGCAACCACCACTTCCACTACCACCGATCTAACCCTTCATTCTCTCTCTTTAACCCAAATCAAACCCATATAGGAAAAAGAGAGAAAGATAGAAAACTGAAAGAGAGCTGAGAGAGAGATCGAGAGCCGAGAGAGGGGAAAACTCAGATCTACCCACTACCTTCAAACCCTGATTTTTTGGCCCCAAACATAAAACTCAACACAGATTTTCTTATGCTTTCTAAGAAACCAAACACAAAACTCAAAACTCAAATCCCAAATCGATGAACAAAACCCAAGATCCGAAACTACAAATAGCCACGGATTTAGATAGAGAGAGAAAGAGAGAGTTAGGTTTTCGGCCAAGGTTGAGAGAGAGAGGGCAGGGTTTTCAATCTGAGATAGTTGTTTTTGGCCAAGGTTTAGAGAGAGAGAAAGCTGGGTTTTCGTCCATGAATTTAGAGAGAGAGAGAGAGAGTTGGGATTTCGGCCATGGATTTAGAGAGAGAGAGCTCACCTTCAACGGAAACCACCTTCAATCACCTCTGATCCACCTTCACCCGAAACCACCATCAGCCACCTCTACCTTCACCTTGAGAGAGCACTTGAGATTTTCACCGAGAGAAAGAGAGCTTGGAGATTAGAAATTGATAAATTAGAACTTCTAATTTCTATATTATTCACGGAGAGAGAGCTTGGAGCTTGTAGAAAGACTTTTTTATTTATATTATTTTTTTCTATTTAAATTAAAATTGATAAATTAGAAATTCTTTATTTTTAAAATTTTAAATTAAAATGCTGAAGTGGCATGTTTTAAATACTAAATGATTTTTTAATATTATTTTAATATCCACGTCAGCATTTACTGTGTCAACAGTGCATTCCGTTTGCCACATCAGCAATTTCCGTTAAATGAGTAACAGCAAGGACGAAAATGGGACGCGTTTTTCATTTTAGGGACTAAAAGAGGGACTAAAAGCAGTAAAATGAAGATGTAGGGACCAAAATAGAAATTGACACAAAATATAAAGACCAAAAGTGCATTTATGCCTAAAATGTTTGCTCACCTTTTTAACATGCTTGTTTGTTATCACATGTTAGAATTAAGGTTTAGGTTAGGATTTTCTTAGTTTGAATGCTATGCCATTCATTCACATGTTCATGCATTGATACCATAGGTGCTGTGCTGCTGAGAGGCAAGTAAAAGTGTAAGTCATGCATCCACATGTTCATACATTCGTGTTAGGGTTTCTTGTGATTAGGGTTTCTAATATGTTAATGTTTTTTTTTTTTTTTTTGATATTTTTTGTATGATGATATGTTTGTTGCCATGTTTGGGGCTGCTGCCTTGTTTAGATGCATGCTAGGGTTTTGTGTTAGTTGAATGTAGGGTTTTCTTTTATGTGTTTGGCTCTCTTTTGTTTGGATAGATGGATAAGTATGTTTTGTTTGGAATGAAAGATGCCATGTCGTTTGTTAGATGCATGTTAGTATGTGTGTGAGTCTAGAATACAAGAATTTAGATAATTTTTAATAGGGTTAAGATATAGGACACAACGATGGGAGGCCAACCTTAGGGTTGGGCGATCTTGGGTGCCTAACACCTTCCCAAGAGCGTACCTAAACTTTGAACCAAAACTCTGGTAGTAAGATCAAAGGTCCTTCCTCAAAAGGATGCTATATTCATGGTTCCTAAACCATAAAACTAGGTGGTGACTCCATTTTCCATTGTGCCCACACCTTCCATGTACTACAACACTAGCAACTTGCTTAATATAGCCTATCAATGAGAAGTGACTTAAAAGGTCCAACAATAATGTCTCTTTTGTTAGAGACTATTCTTGTTATTATTCATTCATCATCATATATGTACGTACATAAAATAAAACAGGAATAATCATAAACACATTTAATGAGATCTCTAAGTGTCAAAAGCATAAAATAACATTTAAGTAACAACCATCATGTTCTACGTTCAAGACCCATTCGATCAACATGTTCCTTAAATGTCTTAAGAGGTAACTCCTTTGTCAATGGATCTGCAATCATAAGCTATGTGCTTATATGTTCTATTGACACTCATTGTTTATGAACTTCTTCCTTAACAGTAAGGTATTTCAATTTCATGTGTTTCGCACCATTAGAATACTTATCGTTTTTAGAGAAAAACACAGCTGCAGAATTATCACAATAAATTCTCAGTGACTTGGAAATAGAGTTAACAATTCCAAGTCATAAGATAAAATTCCGCAACCACAATCCATGAACTATGGCCTTAAAGCATGCCACAAATTTAGCTTCTATAGTGAATGTAGTAGTGATCGTTTGCTTTGAATTTTTCCATGATATTGCTCCTCCAGCTAACATGAACAAATAACCCAAAAGTGGACTTTCTACTATCAACACATCCAACAAAATCTGAATCTGAGTAACCAATGACCTCAGGATTATCAGATCTCTTAAATGTGAGCATGTAATCCTTTGTGCCTTGCAAGTACCTCATCACTTTCTTTGTAGCTTTCCAATGATCCAATCCTGGATTGCTTTGGTATCTTCCTAGCATACCAACTACAAAGCTCATATTGGGCCTTGTGCATGTTTGGGCATACATTAAACTTCCTACTGCAGAAGCATAAGGAATTCCTTCCATTGTTTCTATTTTGTGGGCATTGCATAAGGCTAAATTTGTCGCCTTTTTGAATTGGGGCAACCCCAACAGAACATTTCTCCATATTGAATCTCTCTAGAACTCTTTCAATATATGCTTTCTGAGACAACCCAACAATTCACGTGATCTATCTCGGAATATTTCTATTCCTATCACATAGGTTGCCTCACCCATATCTTTCATTTCAAAGTTCTTAGGGAGAAACTTCTTGGTTTCATGCAATAAGCCAATATCACTACTAGCAAGCAAAATATCATCAACATATAAAATTAAAAATATAAACTTACTCCCACTAACCTTCAGATAAATACACCAATCAACAGTGTTTTCGTTAAATCCAAAGATGTAATGGTATCATTAAATTTAAGATACCATTGTCGGGAAGCTTGTTTAAGTCCGTATATTGACTTCTTAAGTTTGCAAGCTAACTGTTCTTTGCCGTTAATGGAGAAATCTTCAAGTTGATCCATATAGAATTCCTCTTCTAAACTCCCATTTAGGAAAGTAGTTTTCACATCCATTTGGTGCAACTCCAAATCAATGAGCTACCAATGCCAAAATGATTCTAAGTGAGTCATTCTTGGATACGGGGAGAAGGTCTCTTGGTAATCAATGCTGGTAGAATCCTCAGTAATTCAACTCTCTAATTCTCTTACTCACTCAATATGGTAGTTTTTCGAGGGAACTAGTCCTCCAATGATTTCTTCAAGGGAATCAACCTCCAAGCTAGTCTCAACGAGAACTAAGCAAATGCATTCTTATTTAATTCTTCTTGTTACAATCATCTTAGTCTTATACTAGTTACTGTATTACTGTTAGTAGTAACTAACTAACTAACCACAAAGTACACATATTACAGCTCAACACTCCAACTAACAATGTACAATACTTTGATGCTTGTTCTAACTAACTTTGTACAAGTACCTACTGCACACAATTATCACAGCTGTGATGTCTTGTACTGAAGTCCTAACATTACCCTCCCCTTTTAAAGAACCTTGCCCACAAAGTGAGGGTAGTGTTGCTGTCAATATATATATAAAAAATTGGAGGAATTGTTGCTAAGTGCTCGGTCAACTTATTGGCATTGAATAACATTGGGGGTCTCCTGATCAGTACCCTAAGCGAAATTTTTTTAGGTACTAAAATGCAGTTAACCTGTTTGGGAACTAGAGATTATTTATAGACTAGGCTATTGGAAAGAGGGTCCACAAGTGAAACACTAGTTTCTTTGTTTTTTCTTGACGCATTTGGCCCTTCATTAACAGAGTTTCCCAAATTCCACCCCAAAAATCCCAAAAAGAGAACAAGCTACAGAAAAAGAGATAGAAGGGCATGCCAAATGCTTGCAATCTGGAACCAGAACTTTAAACATCATTATAACTTTCTTATGATCTCCTTGCACTGGGAGGTACTATGAAATTCTATGTTCAGGTTCACTTATAAATAAATCAGAAAAAAAGAAAGAAACAAAATATATGTTAGAAGTTCATATTATTCAATTTCTACAATAATCAATTGTGAGTGGAGTTCTTCAAATTGTGTTGGCCTAATTTTCTTCTTAAATTGTACATGAGAGCGTCACAGTCACAATTCCACAAACTTAGACCTTCAGAAAGAAACAGATTCTACGTATCAACCAATATTTCTCTTTGCCCCCTATCACTCGTATAAGTTTGAAACTCACTCAATCGATTGGATCACCCCATTGCTTTCCTGCCCCCACAAAGCACCAATTTGCTTTCTTTTTTTCTTTTTTTTGTTTTTGCTAAACCAACAACATTATCATTCAACAAACAAAACAAAGGCTGTCAGCCTTACAAGCATCTGCAATTTCTACAGGAAGACTATACATATTAAAACACCAAACTCTACCAAATCTAATTGCATACTTTGCAGCCACATGGGCAGCAGTATTGCAGCATCTTCTAACCCAACTAAATTTACAATTCAAAAAGAAGTTACTAAGATCGAGAATATTACTAATAGTAGTAGCAATGGACCAATCAGGTTGCAGATCTGGTGTGGATAGGGGATCAAAACAGGACCTAGCATCTCCTTCGATGATGATATGCTGCCAATTTTCCTTTTGCGCTAGCTGGATTGCCCAATATACAGCAGCAGCTTCAGCTTGCATTGGTGAGCACCCTTCATGCCTTCTAGCCCAAACTTTAAGCACCTCTCCATTTTCATTTCTAGCCACCACCACCAAAGCAGTGGCATTTTCAGTCACAGCAGCATTCACATTGATTTTAATCCATCCATCCTCTGGAGCTTCCCATCCATTTACGCTCTTGTCCTTGGATATGGTCTTTGCACCAATTTGCTTTTCTGCAGTTATATTGGTTGGCTTATTATTTATTCCTATTTCAATCCTTATCCTAAATTCAAGGGCAGCCCTTATACCAAAGAATGTTTTTGAAGTGGGGCATTGAATTGAACAAATTATTAATTATCTATTTAAAGAGAAATATTATTATTAATATAATATATTAAAACATCGGTTGGGTCGGCAACCTCATTCCCTTCATTGTACTTACTAATCAGAAATTTTTTATTATTATCAGAACATCATTCAAAATAAGGTCCAATTAATTAGTCTACAAGGGCCCCAGGTTACGCGTGAGGAAATTTCTTAAAATATTTCACAGATTTTTTTTTTTTTTTTTTTTTATTGGTTTTATACAGAAACATCCAAGACCCCGCAAGGCCGCAATGTGAAAAGAAAATAGGAAAAAAAATATTTACTTGCTTTTGCATTCGCACAAACTACTAGGAAACTGATATCTATTAGTTTATAAACTGTATATCCAATCCATCCTCTTTTACTGAAGTTGACATGCGTGTCCAGGCGTTACTTGGTCGGTTGGTCTAGGTGTATTGCATATTGACTTTCCTCACCCAAACAGCTGAAGACTCCTTAGGGTCTCTTCCAAATCCCATTTCATCAACATCTTTCTTTCTCTGCTCTTCTCGACCATCTGCGCCTAAATCTTCATGGCTCTTGTCACTGAAGCCTCATCTTTCTCCACCCATCAACCTAAGAACTTTGATATCTTCTTGAGTTTTAGAGGTGAAGATACTCGTTTTGGTTTTATAAGCCATTTGTATGACGCTTTGCATTTGAGGGGTATTCACACCTTCATTGATGATAAGCTTCCAAGAGGAGAAGAAATTTCTACAGAGCTTCTCAAAATCATTGAGAACTCAATGATGTCAATAATTATATTTTTTGTAAACTATGCATCCTCCACTTGGTGTTTGGATGAGCTTGCCAAAATTGTTGAGTATAAGAAGAATGACCAATTGGTGCGACCGATTTTTTACAAGGTGGATCCATCAGAAATATGTAGCCAAAATGGGAAGTTCGGAGAAGCCCTAGCTGAACATGAAAGAAAACTTAAGAATAACAAGAAAGTAGAAAGATGGAGAAAAGCTCTCCATGAAACTACTAATATATCTGGTTGGCATTACAAGTGTAGGTATGTATTTAATGACAACTATTGTACTTTTTATAACTTTCAGTGGTCTGTTATGATCACTAATATTATTGTTAAACAACAATTACCACTAATTTACCTGTGTTAGTCTTTCGGCCAAATTATGTATGTATTTTTTTTTTCTTCATATCTATGACTGTAGAGGTTAAATAGCTAGCAATGTTGAAATAGAAGGATTTAAAAAAAATTACTAATTTAATAGAAGTGTCATTTATATATAAAATAAAAATATAGGAGTTTCTTTCTCCCACATATTATTTATTTAAAAATTTTCCCAAAAATATCCTTAATAATTTAGTTCTAGTATTAAAAGTGAGTTTTAACAAGTTTCAATTATCAGTAACTTAGATATTCCATGCAACTTCATTCTAGACGTATGGTACTCAGAATTGCACCGAATAAAGGGTTGAACCGTCAAACTGGTAAACCATATGAAAATTCGGATTGTAATGACAGGAACTTTAGCTTTAGTTTCACAACCAAAAAAATGTTTCACAAAAAAAAAATAATAATAATAAAAAAATTAATTCATGAAAATTTGACTTTAAAAAATAATAATAATAAAAACACATGGTATTACTCAAACGGTTTGATTTTTAATGTTAAGTCATTTTGATCAAATAACCATACTTTCCTTCAATTTTACACTTTTATTTATTGTCTTTTAAATCTTTAATTTTCAAACTTGAAATAAGTAGTCAAATGATCAATTCAAGTATCTTATTATTTAGCATTTTTTAACTATTAACACATATAAATTCTATATATGAATAAATTTTCTAAACAATAACATCCTATTAATTTCAAATTATGTTATGCCTGCATATTTATGTTTAAATTGAATGTTATATATATGGGAATCAATACAGGCCACTTACTTTAATTGTCAATATTTAAAAATTTTATGCACACACCGAACATCTTAAATTTAGTTGATCTTCACATTTCTATTTTCTAGTCTAACTCGTTATATATATTTTTTAATGTTATGTGAATGACAGTTGCAACGAGTTCAAATTTATCCAAGGAATTGTTGAAGAGATCTCAAATTCTAAATTTAATCGCACACCATTATTTGTTGCACGATACCTTGTTGGAATAAATTGTTGTGTAAAGACCATTCTTTTTGATATTGAGTCAAATGATGGTAATATAATAGGTATCTATGCCCCTAGTGGAATAGGTAAGACAACAATCGCAAAAGCTATTTTTAATAGAATTTGTGATCATTTTGATGAATTTTGTTATCTAGAAAATTTAAGAATCGGGGACAAATGCTGGTGTAATCGAACTACAAGAGACCCTTCTTTTTGAGATCTTAAGGGATTCAAATTTAAATGTGGGTAACAAATCTAGAGGAATCAATATGATAAAGGAAAGACTTTCATTTATGAGGATCCTTTTAGTTATTGATGATGTGGATAAATGGATCCAAATAGAAAATTTGCTTGGAAGATGTGATTGGTTTGCTTCTGGAAGCAAAATCATTATAACAACAAGAGACAAACATTTGGTAGCTACTATTAATAAATGTTGTTCAACCTATGAGATTAAGGAATTAGATCAAGATGAAGCTCTGGAACTCCTTAGTATGCATGCCTTCCAAAGCAACAAACCTAAAGAAGATTATTTGGAACTTGCAAATAGAATTATACAATATGCCAAGGGACTCCCACTAGCTCTAGTAATAATGGGTGCTGATTTGAATGGAAGAACTAAACCTCAATGCAGAAGTGCAGTAGATAAGTATGAAAGAATTCCTAATGAAGAAATTCAAAAAATACTCGAAATAAGTTATGAAAGATTGGATGAAACAGAAAAAGATATTTTCCTTGATATTGCATGCTTCTTTAAGGGATTTTTTAAGGAGTATGTCATGGATATATTGAATGCTTGCGATTTACATCCAATTTATGGAATTCAAACACTTATTGATAAGTGTCTAATTACTGTTGATCAATATGATAGATTGTTGATACATGACTTGCTACAACAAATGGGTGTGAGGGTGCTTTTTTCTTAGCACACAGGCCCAAGTAGAAACAAGGATCCTGGGCCCTTTACTTGTTGTTTTGGTGGACTGGGCTTGGTTTACCGCAGCTAAATGGGGCTGATTACAAACCAAGTTGTGCGCAAGTCACATAAAACTCCTCAAGACAAAAAATGCGATTCCTCCTAAGCAATAAAATACCATTATAAGTGTTTTAGTGTCATAAAATGACCTTTTACTCTTACGAAACAAGTAAAATAATTATTCATAATATTCACAATGAGAAAGAGTTTAAAATAGAGTATTTAAGGCTTATCTTTTACTGTGTAAACATTTAAAAGGGTTCCTTCACTTGGTACCCCGGGCATACTGTCGTGGTTCCTAGGGGGTACTAGGCCTGTAAGAACCCAAAATACTGATTCTTTGAACTATATGACCTTTCTCCATGCTTATTATGCAATAGAGTTTTGGTCATTTCCCTTTACCTCTATAGGTCCTGCATAAAAACACACTATACAGTACACATATCTTCAAATAATTGTTAGTTTCTTAGATTAGGATATACATTTTAATACATATACATACATGTAAATGAATTTCATGAGAATGATTCAGCCACGAGGATCCTGGCCCCAATTCTCACAGACTTAGTGCTTTTGCACAAGACTTGTGGGATTTGGAACTCAAGTCCAAGTGGCTTTGCATGGGCATTGCCTTCTAAGATAGTTAGGTGAGGAGAATTTTTGTGGGAGAGAGTGATATCTGCTGTGTGCATGTTTTGACATATGTTTCTTTGCAGGCTAAGTGATATTTTGAATGATCTCAAGGATATGGGACAAATTCCTTCACCTTGGCTCTCTTATTTTGTTTCTTTCTTTCTCTTCCTTGCTGGGCTATTAAAGCTCTAAGAATATATCTTTTGAACCTCTGAACTATCCCTCTAAATCCCCATTTTTCTCCCCTCGAAATCTCCCTTTCTACTATGCCTTAGTGTTCCTTTTATAGCAGACCTGGTCTGGTACCCCGGGCGAGGACACCCCTGGTCTGCTTAGGTAAAACCATGTCCTCTAGGACATGAAAAGGTGCATTGGGCAGTGGTTTAGCTTATTTAGGCAATTATAACTCAAAAGGGGCATTTGACTTTAGCTATAAGTGGAAGATTCCTTCTTGGAAAGTCAAAACAGTGGGTGGGCTACTCAGTGTACTGTGACAACTTTGTTGAAAATGACAATTGAGAGGAAATTGTGGGAAGGTGTCATGCACATGGGGGAACTAAGTTTTCTATTGGTTCATGCATTCCAAGCAAATATATGAACCAAGGGAAACCCTCGGGATCCTCCTTTCACCAGAAATCACTCCCCTACTGACCAAACCATTCCTCCCTTACTATCCACTCGGGATCCCATGGGCTTGGACCATGGGTTACAAAGATAATACCTGGTTTTGTTGGATTTTTTAATGGCTTTTGTTGGAAATATGAACATATATCTTGCCGCATATCCTCTGGTCTGACTAGGATCCTTCTTCTTGCTGCATATCCTCTAGCCTGACCGGGATCCTTCCTCTGGCTTGATCGAGATCCTTTTCTGGCCTGACCAGGATCCTCTTCCTTTTTCTTTATTATTATTATTATTATTCCTTTCTATTTCCTTCTTTTTGGGATCTTGGGCCTTCATGGTCCTTAGATTTATGAATTGGGCCTTCTTTTGTTAAAGCCCATGGTCTTTCCTTACTTTTCATGGAATGGGCTTTCTTGTGAAATTTTGGCCCTCAACATTAGCCCCCCGAGCTCGTGGGTTACCTGTAGCTCACACGCGAGAAAATAAATTGTTCTTGGACGCTTTCCTAGTTTGTAGAACCAATGTGTAGACCAAATAATTCTTAAGGGAAACTCCAAAGGATTTGCTACACTTCCTTCATGGAATGAACTAACATGTTGCCAAAGATTATAATTCACCTTCATGTTAGTATTAAGCTGTAGATTGATATTCAACAAATCAACTTTGTCAAATTGACAATGATATATGCAGATATATATGTATAACCAAATTATATTGGTATTGCATTTGATGCTAAGAGTATATTTCTAGCACTAATGTTTTTGCTAGCAATTCTAGGATATGCTCTTTTGAAAGTAGCATACAAAAATTAAATCTCAATATAAGATAACATTGCTTTGTCAATAAGATTTTGTTTGTTTTACAAAATAGGTTGAGTGAGGGAAGCCCCCATGAACTTTGCCAAAGATATTCTATGCATTGTAGTACATGCTTGCTATGGCTAAGGTGAATAACACCCAGATGTTTGCCACATGAGATTTTTAGTCCATGAATAGTGACTTACCAATGGGACCATGATATCATAAATCATTGAATCATATAAACATGCTGATTTAGAGTCTAATCAAGGCTAGCTACTCTTCTCAAAATGTATTAAGAGATAGAAACTTACCTGAGGACATGACTTAGAAGGCTTAAGAACATCTCCACGCCTTGCTTTAGCTAAAGACCTTGCTTTTCTGGTGGATGCTCTTGATCTTTGCCTTATTCTTTTTATAGATTGTGAGAGATTTTATAATATTTCAGATTGCAGCAAATTATTCACATATCATACCACCGATTATATTGTTGTTGAATTGCTATATACCATATAGTTCATGAGCTAAAGAAAATAACAGTGGCTGAACTTATGTACAGTAAAGTTTGCACTAGACTTCTCAATTTTTATTAAGTGAAAGATATATCTAAGGAAAATTTTTTAATCTTATCTTAGCCCCCAATGTATGCACTGGAAAAGCCAATTTCCAAATAAGACATAGCAATAAAAATTACTTCATGTATATGAAACCATGTGAGGATTTCAACCACACAAGAATTCTAAATTTTGATTTTTGATAATTGGTCAAGTAAGAAGACCAAAATATTTAGAATTTTCATTTTAATCTACATGAATAAAGTATTAGTGCATGGGTGATACCTCTTGCACAACTTTTTACAATGTTTTGATATATTCAAGCATGGTATTAATGAGTGGGCTTACTAAAAGGGTACTTTTCTTTTGTTGAATCGAAGTACCTCCAAGCCTTTGGTGAGTTTGCACCTTGTAGGAGGAGGGAAATGTTGCTAGCTGGTTTGCAATGTCATTGACTAATCTCTTTGTATAGAGATTTGCAAAAGTATCCATGCTTTTGCGGCTTCGAGTGATGTACTCTTGGAAATTTTTTTTTAAACTACGCCTTCCTTGCTTCCTTAGGCTCCCTTGAACCAATTTCTTTCAAGGAGGTCAGTCTTGTGCACTTTGTACACCCACTTTTGGGTTTTCATACCCATTCGAGGCTCTTTCTCTTTGTACTCTTCGTTGAGCCTTGCTTACAATTCGCACCCTTTGCTGGGACGTGCTACAGCTTGTATCTATTGCTGGTACATGGTATAGCTTGTACCCATTACTGGTACGTGCTGCAGGTTGTACCCATTATTGGGATGTGCTATGGCTTGTATCCATTAACTTTTGCTTTTGACTAGTTTCTTGGACGTACTTGGAAACTTTCGCTCTTGGCCAATTTCTGAGCCATGTATTTAAAAAATTTGTTCTAGGCCAAGTCCTGGGCCAGGTACATGGAAAGTTTGCTCTTCCCCAGTCCTAGGCCATGTCACTTGGAAAAAATTTGTTTTGGCCAAGTCCTGGGCCAAGTACATGGAAAGTTTGCACTTTCCCAAGTCCTAGGCCATGTCACTTAGAAAATTTCTGTTCTGATCAAGTCCTGGGCTAGGTACATGGAAAATTTGCCCTTTCCCAAGTCCTAGGCCATGCCACTTGGAAAATTTGTTCATGACCATTGAATTTTTCAATTTTCAGAAAAAGTTCCTTCGTAGCCCCTCATTCTTAAGTGGGGTCACTAAACTGATTTCTTTTCTTTTCTTCAAAGGGTTAAGGATTTGTTTCCTTCTCCAAGGATCTTCTAAAATATCCTCTCTTGGCTATGAACAAATCCTTCATGGAAATACTCTTCTTTCATGAGTCATCTAAGGTTGCTCTCACTGGTGAACTGACGGCTAGGAGGAGCTCCACCAAGATGATTCTGTCATGGTGTTTTCTTCAGGTGGGGGATCCTCTTGCGGGGATCCTGGAAGAGAAAGGCTTCCTCTAGGCATGCTTGTTAGAGATTGACTTCACAAATCTCATAGTTTGTTTCTTTCTAGGGATCTCTGCCACTACTACTTTTTTAGGGATCTTCTCACTCAATATGTACTCCTCTTCTTCGGGGAACTAGACTAGTAAGTCTGCTACAACTTAGCTCTTGACAGCTTTGGGGATCCTTCAGATCTATGTTGTATTGGGAAATTAATATTAGCCACTGGGCCATTCTTCAAGATCGCAAGGGCTGGTGGAAGAGGGCTTTTATTGGATGAGAGCTCATCACCAATAGGATTTGGTGGTATGAAAAGTAATGATTCAATTGTTGAGATGCATCACCGCCAAACACGCCCTTTCTATGTTAGGATACCTCATTTTGGTATCCTTTATGCTCTGTATGCTTGGGATTGGGATCCCAGGTACAACAATAATGATTTTGCCATAGACTAGTACCCATAAGGTAGGCAAATGACTCATGATCTGTTAAAATTTTATGAAAGACATTTGGATACTCAGTTCCCCATATGAAAACATTCTCTATTTTCAACAGTTTGGATAGTCCACTAGTGACCAAGGCTGGTCTTAGTGTGAACTTCCTAATGTAAGAAATTCTTTCCAAGAAGCTCTTTGAGTTCCTTGACCGCGGTATGCCTCTTCATGGTTGATATTGTTGTTGTCTTAGTTGGATCTATGAGGAGATCGATGTCAGGCAAAGGAAATTTATCCTTTGGACATGTCTTATTTAATTTGAAGGAGTCCATGCCAATAAATCTTCATATTTTTCAATAGTTCCACCAGTTGCTCTTTTTTTTTTTTTTTTTGGTACCGATAATTGACTGCTGATTAGGATAGGCCCCAGGTTCCTTGGGTCAGCCCCCAAGTTCACATCTTCTAGTTCTTCCTTTGGTAGGATTTATGCTTTCCTTTCCATATCCATAAAGTTTCTCCGAGATCTTCATAAGTAGTATATTAGCCTTCCTCCTTCTGTCTTTTTGTGTCCAAGGGATCCCTCAAACCATGGGTATTGCTTCCTTCTTCTGGGATGGGAGCCCCTCGGGATCCTAGAGATGGGATATTCTGATTCATCGTATCCCCAGGTTTCTCCAGGATCTCTTCCTGGGCTATCATGTAAGATGGTGGTCTGGGATCCTCTTGTAGGCTACATTCAGGTCCCACGTGCCTTCATAAGCAATATTCAACCTTCTCTTCAGGTTTCTTCTTCTTCTGGGATAGGAGCCCCCTGGGATCCTAGAGATGGGAGCCCTCTGGGATCCTAACAATGGGATATTCTTCAACTGGAGCCAATTCATCATAAAGTATATTTTCCACAAAGTTTACTTTGTGCTGGATGAAAGGACTAGGATTGGTAGTGACTTTTGTGGGCTTCCCATTCAATCCCTCTTTCACATACTAGTGTACATTGAGAGGATCAGGCAATACTTGTGATGTCATGGTTGGCCTTTAGAGCTAGTTGTAAGTGTCCTCCAGTGGTCTCTGTATCTCCTCCAAATCTTGTTATTTCCATGGGTGAGCCCAATTGTTGAGCTGCAATAAATGATAGATGCACTGTATAGTTATTGAGCTTTCAATAATGTTGATTTTGCTACTGACTTGCAATATAGTGTTTCTATTGATTTTCTTCAAAATATATCCAAGGTCCGCCACACAATAGGCTTTAGGCCCCAGGAATTGGGCTGTTGTTGAATCATGCTTAATCCACCTTCTCTTGATGCTATTGTGGAACTTCTATCCATTTTCCAGATGCCTCCATTTTTTTTTTAACCATTTTACTTTGCTAGATCCATGGAAGTACTTCAACTTTGTTGGAACCAAAGAACTGTTCCACTTTGCTAGAATCAGAAAACTATTCCATCAAGGAACAATTTTTTTTTTTTTTTATATATACTGGAATCAAGGATCTTCTTTGGAATCAAGGATCTCCTCAGCTTTGCTAGGATCAAGGTTCTCCTAAACTTTACATTCCTGGAGTCAAAGATCTCTTAGGCTTTGCTGAAATCAAGGGTATACCCAGCCTTGCTGGAATAAAGGATCTCCTTAGTTTTGCTGGGATCAAGGATCTCCCAGGCTTTGCTTCCTAGAGTCAAGGATCTCCTAGACTTTGCTGGAATCAAGGAACTACTCCATTTTGCTAAATCCATGGGCGGAGCCAAGGAACTTGTCCGTTTGCTAACCTGCACCATATGATATTATTATCAAGTTGTTGCAAAAATTCTTTAGCCCCACAATGTGAGGTAATTGCTTTGCTATGTAATTTACATTTCATCAAGCCTCTTTGATTTGCTTATTTTCTCTTTCTTTTTTTTTTTCTTTTTTTTCTAAAAGAAATGAAACAATATTATGAAATTTTTTTAAAAGAAAATAAATCAACCCCCAATCGTGAGGCAATTGCTTTACTATGTGGCTCATACAATCTTCATTTCATCAATCTTTTTTTATTTGCTCACTTCTCCATTTTTTCTTTAAAGCAATGAGACAATATCATGATTGTTTAAATATTATTACATGACCCCTCTTACCCCCCTTTTGTAAAGAGTAGAGCAATGATCCATTATTTTCAATATATAAAATGGAGAAAATAATGATGCATAAAACTTATCTTGTGTTGGGAAGTTCCCCAAAATTCCATATAGAGTCCTCGGTGGAACGTTCTTTGGAAGAACCCGCACTTTTGGGATCTTAATGTTTAATGCACTAAGAGGAACTTTCCTTCCTCTTGGTGTTTCCTAGCTTTGGAGCCATGCTTGTGAAGGGACTACCTCTTCCCTCTCCTTTTTCCCAAACCCCAATGAAGTCGCCAAAATGTGAGGGTGTTTTTTTCTTAGCACACAGGCCCAAGTAGAAACAAGGATCCTAGGCCCTTTACTTGTTGTTTTGGTGGACTGAGCTTGGTTTACCGCAGCTAAATGGGGCTGATTACAAACCAAGTTGTGTACAAGTCACATAAAGCTCCTCAAGACGAAAAATGTGATTCCTCCTAAGCAATAAAATACCATTATAAGTGTTTTAGTGTCATAAAATGACCTTTTACTCTTATAAAACAAGTAAAATAACTATTCATAATATTCACAATGAGAATGAGATTGAAATAGAGTATTTAAGGCTTATCTTTTATTGTGTAAACATATAAAAGGGTTCCTTCACTTGGTATCCCGGGCGTACTGTCGTGGTTCCCAGGGGTACTAGGCCTGTAAGAACCCAGAATGCTAATTCTCTTAACTATACGACCTTTCTCCATGCTTATTATGTAATAGAGTTTTAGTCATTTCCCTTTACCTCTATAGGTTCTGCATAAAAACACACTATACAATACAAATATCTTCAAATAATTGTTAGTTTCTTAGATTAGGATATACATTTTAATACATATACATATATGTAAATGAATTTCATGAGAATGATTCAGCCACGAGAATCCTGACCCCAATTCTCACAGACTTAGTGTTTTTGCACAAGACTTGTGGGATTTGGAACTCAAGTCCAAGTGGCTTTGCTTGGGCATTGCCTTCCAAGATAGTTAGGTGAGGAGAATTTTTGTGGGAGAGAGTGATATCTGCTGTGTGCATGTTTTGACATATGTTTCTTTGGAGGCTAAGTGATATTTTGAATGATCTCAAGGATATGGGACAAATTCCTTCACCTTGGCTCTCTTATTTTGCTTCTTTCTTTCTCTTCCTTGCTAGGCGATTAAAACTCTAAGAATATATCTTTTGAACCTCTGAACTAACCCTCTAAATCCCCATTTTTCTCCCCCCGAAATCTCCCCTTCTGCTATGCCTTAGTGTTCCTTTTATAGTAGACCTGGTCTGGTACCCCAAGCGAGGACGCCCCTGGTCTATTGGGTAAAACCATGTCCTCTAGGACCTGAAAAGGTGCATTGGGCAGAGGTTTAGCTTATTTAGGCAATTATAACTCAAAAGGGGCATTTGGCTTTAGCTATAAGTGAAAGATTCCTTCTTGGAAAGTCAAAACAGTGGGTGGGTTGCTCAGTGTACTGTGACAGCTTTGTTGAAAATGACAATTGAGAGGAAATTATGGGGAGGTGTCATGCACATGGGGAACTGAGTTTTCCATTGGTTCATGCATTCCAAGCAAATATATGAACCAAGGGAAACCCTCGAGATCCTCCTTTCACCAGAAATCACTCCCCTACTGACCAAACCATTCCTCCCTTACTATCCACTTAGATCCCATGGGCTTAGACCAATGGTTACAAAGATAATACCTGGTTTTGCTGGATTTTTTGATGGCTTTTGTTGGAAGTATGAACATATATCTTGCTGCATATCCTCTAGTCTGACTAGGATCCTTCTTCTTGCTGCATATCCTCTAGCCTGACCGGGATCCTCTTCTGGCTTGACTGGGATCCTCTTCCTCCTTTCTTTTTCCTTCTTTTTGGGATTTTGGGCCTTCATGGTCCTTCTTAGCTTCATGAATTGGACCTTCTTTTGTTAAAGCCCATGGTCTTTCCTTACTTTTCATGGAATGGGCTTTCTTGTGAAATTTTGGCCCTCAACAATGGGTAGGGACATTATTCGACGAGAATCACCACAAATGCCCAAAGAGCGTAGTAGGCTATGGTGTTATGAAGATGTTCATAAAGTACTAACACAAAATATGGTATGCATTATCTTGATTCATTTTCTACCTTTTTTCAAATGGCAAATGTAGTGGTTATTTTCGATTCAATTGTTGAAGAAAATTTAAGTTTATTAGTTTAGTTCTTGATTAAATTTAACCATCATTATACCTTAAGTGAATTTTATTGTATAGTGTGATTGAATTGATGCTTTGTCAAATTAGGGATCGGAAAAAATTCGAGGCATAATGATATGTTCACCAGAACCATCAAAGATGAAATTAGAACCTAAATGTCTTCAAAAGATGAAAAATCTCAAGTTCCTCATGGTTAGTGATGTAAATATTTGTAGAGGTCTTAAATATCTTCCTAATGAATTAAGGGTTCTTGATTGGTCGGGATTTCCTTTATCTTCCTTACCATCCAATTTTCATCCTCAAAAACTCATTGCACTAAACATGCCAAAAAGTCAGATTACATTGGACAAGCTTTTCAAGGTATAATCATTTTTATTTATTTATAAATTATTATTACTTCATTAAACTATATTGTAATAACATTTGTTGGAGTTATAATTTTGATTTTCTTTTTCTACAGAGGATACAATGCAAAAACTTGACATATATGAATTTCAATTCCAATCAATACATTAGGGAATTACCTGACTTATCGAGTGCCACCCCAAACATAAAGAAATTGGATCTCCGTCAATGTAGAAAATTAGTCAAGGTTCTTGACTCTATTGGATATCTTGATAAGCTTGAAAGTTGGGACCTCTTGGGTTGTGTTGAACTTCAAATTATTCCATGCTGCATTGTGATGAAATCTCTTAAAGTTTTAAATCTTTTCTAGTGTGAGAGGGTAAGAGGTTCCCTGATATTCCACAAGAAATGGAAAATTTAAAGGTTCTAAGTCTGGCAAGAACTGCCATTAGAGAGCTTCCTCCATCAATTGGAAATCTCACAGGGCTTGAGCTATTAGAGATAGGTTCTTATTTCAATTTGTGTCAGCTTCCAAGTAGCATTTATAAATTGCAACATCTTCCCCAACTCTTGCTTTATGGTAATGTCCAATTTCCAAAGGGCATGAGGATTGGTAGACAAGCAGCATGCAATTCTTATGGTGGTTTTTCAAAATATTGTTTGCCGAGGTTGAATTTTCTAAAAAAATTGACTTCTTGCTTCATCCACTCAGAGAAATGTTTATTACCAGGGAGCCAAGATTTGAACCTTCGAGAAACCATTATCAGATTTAATAGATTAGATTGGCTTCTATTTCAGGATTCCAAGTTCCTTAAGAAAATTCCAAAGCTTCCAGAAAGTATAAAACAAGTAGATGCACGAAACTGCATCTCGGTGAATTCAGAATCATTAAGAAAATTAATCCTTCAAGTACCTCTCTCTCTTAAAGTAATAATAGAAAGAATTTTGGTTACTTTGCAAATACATTTACTAGATTTGCTAAACTTCCATTTCTCCAAATTCCTAATAAATTGCATGCAGTTTGGAAGAAAGTTAGGGCTTTCGCAGAAAATGAAATGTTCAGGTGTGAAAGGCAAAGTATTAATGGATCCGCATTCACATCGCAGATTATCGCATCAGATCAATTACTCTTCCCAGCTCTCCCTCACCCAGTTCGATGCAATTGAAGATGAGTCCTTTCCTGCTCTAGATGTGTATCTGGTTGATTTTAGAGAGAGATATAATATTATAGTACCAGGAAAGAAGATTTCGAATTGGATCAATCATCAAAGCATTGAAAGTTCCATATCATTCTGGGTTGGTCCTGAGTTTCCAACAATTGCTGTTTGTGTTGCTTTTCATCTAATTCTGTTGAAGGACAGTTACGCTAATAATGACAAGTACAGTTCTATTCATGATGATAAAATCGATTGTGTTTGTGATATCCACATTTTTACCAATAGTCATAAGCGACGTCGCATGGGTAGGCTGCATTTAAATGAATTGAAGTGTGATCATCTGTGGTTTTACGGAGAACCTCACAGCCAATTACAAAGGGAATTCGGAGACTTGATGCAAGGTGATCAGAATCATGTTCAGATTTCATGTAAAATCGATCATTGGGCAAGTAGAAAAGGAAAATTCGCTCCTGTGATTGCAAGGATAGGTGTACATGTGGAATGCATATGTCCTCCTCAGAATTCTGTTATCATCCAACACAATTCTCAAAATGTTGATGACGACACAGAGCTACTCGCACCTTTACTATCTCAAAATGGTTCACATATGAATCTTGGGTGTCTCAACGGATTCAGACACAGGAGACCCTTCAAGCTACTCTAGTCCCTAATGACATCTGATTCAAGGCTTCCAGTGGAAATAGCAAATGGGCTTGACTTACGTTTGGGTATTGACTCAGCAGATGGTAATGACTTGACTTCAATAGCCCATCCCTTTATAAAAAGATGACTCTATTTTCAATCTATATCCACCTTCAAAGTAACTGAGATTCTCTTTATTAAATTTCGAAGAAATATGCCCAGGTATTATTTTTGCATTGAAACTATTTTCCATTGCATCGTCTTTACATTGAAAATTTGCTTTTGTGTTTTGCATTGTTTGATTTGCATCTTCGGGGTTCTTTCTCACTTCCCATTCTCCTTCTCTAAATTAAATGGGCTTTTTTCATAGAGGCTACTAATGCAGAGAAAAAGAATGGAAAGTGACAAAGAACCACAAAGAAAAAGCATAATCGATAGTCATATTGTTGTTGAATTCTATTTCATATCTGAGAGAAAAGCATTTAATGGACAAATAAAGTCCAAAGGCCTATACTTTTTTAGACTCACAAAGATCAACATCTATTTGGCCTAGTCAAGAGATTACTTGTAGTGATTAGAATTATTGGTTTTAATTAGTTAAGCATTTTAGTTAAGGGTTTTTGAAGGGGCTCAATGGTATTAGTTCTGAAATAGATAGCTTGAATGAATGTTGCTAGGAAGTTAAGGTTTGATCGATGGAATGGTCACGGTCCCTTTGATTTTCCGCTAGAAGACTTAATTCAAAACATTGCATTGTGTATTATGATATATATATATATATATATATATATATAAATATATAAGAAAAATTCAAAAGTCGGAGTGGGAGTAAAAATTTTGCTCTTAAAGTCACTGCCCTGTTAAATTTGGTACAATTTCAAAGTCGTTTTAGGGTTATGCATTTGGGAGAAGCATTTCATTAGGAGTGACTTAGGACTTGTTTGGTTTGTATTGAGGTTGTTTTCATTTTCTGTACTCGTTTTCTATACTCAAATCTTGTACTTATTTTTTGTTCCCATCTATTTTTTCGTTTGGCATCATTTTCTACCTTGTTTTCTCCTTCATTTTTTTTTTTTTTTTTTTTTGTGACAACCACCAACATATAGAGAGAGAATATGTTCTTTGATGTGACAAGTCACTGATAGTGAGATTCACAGATTTATTTTATTTTTTACGAAAATGTCATTGTATTCATTTTCAAGAAAATGAAAACACCAAAAAATTGTATTCAGTTTTTTATTCAAATCCTATTTTTTTGGATACAAAAAATGAAAACTAAATACAAATACAAAGGCAAATAAATTTTTTAGTGATGGGTCTTACAAAAAACTAAAAATAAATACAAAATACACTCATTTTTTGCTCAAACCAAACAGCCTTAAAGTCTCGTGAATAGATTTTGCTCCCTTCAAAATTTGAACAATTTATGGTTTTAATTGTCTTAAATGCATAGGCTGTACAATACCGAGTGGCCAACTCGAAGTACTTTTCATGTAATGACTCAATGGGCACCTTTCTTTGCCAACTAATTCAGGGCTTCAATTAGATGTGTGACAAATGGGTCTGACTTGGGTTTGGGATCTGACTCAACTGTTGGAGATGGGTTTGATTTAGCTTCCAATTCAGTGCCCTATCCCTCTGTAAACTATGATTCCGACTTCAATCCATATCCGCATTTGAAGAAAATAAGAACCTCTTGATCAAATTCTTAGAAAATGGCAAGGTACTGTTATTAAATTGAAACTATTTTCATTTGCATTGTTTTTGTCCAATTTCTTTTGCCTTGTTGTATTGTTTGATTTTCATATTTGGGTATCTTTATTACTTCTCTCTCTGTTTCACTAAATTAACACCCATGTTCATAAAGGGGTACCAACCCAATTTGAAAGCATATGGTAATGCGAAGAAAATAATAGAATTAATGAAAGGAAATTAGTAATTTGATCAATAAATATCATCGCATGGCTTATAGCTTTTCAAGGTAAGAATATTTGGCGTTGGTAAGCTGTCACTCCTAGAAGTTGGCCTCTAATTGGGTATTTAAATAAATACGTAACTATGCTTCTACCAAGTGAGAAATCTTATGCATGGGTCGGTGTTTTTACTAGTTGGACATTTTTTTTAATACATTTTCTGCTTAAGATGTTGCCTTAAGAATCATGGCTACCCTTCTTTTTATTTAAACATTGCAGACGTTAAGATGTAGTTGCATCTGCTTCTTGTCAAATTTGAAAATAAATCTAGTTCTTTCATACTAGCAATGTGGATTGCCCTTCCTTGCGACGGCGATTCACCTCCATCGATTCCTGCTTGCCACCGTGACTACCACTATGCACACTCGCAAGCCCCAGTTGTAGCGACCCACCATGAGCACCTTCCATCCCTGCCTTGCGCCGCCATAACCTTCACTTACTCACTGCCGTTCCGCCGCAAGTACTCCATCGACCCGATCTCAAAGGTAACCCAGTACAGCCCCCTCTGTGTTATCCACTTTCTTTAGCCAAAAAAAAAAAAAAAAAAAAATCTGACGTCATCCTTGTCTGCATTTCGTCGAGGATTTTTGAAATGCGGAGGTGGACTTGCGGCGTCTGTTGTCTGTCATCGGAGCTTGAGTCTGAGAAGGAGAAAGGAAAAGAGAGAGGAAAGCTTAAGTCTGAGAAGGAGAAACTGAGAAGGAAAAAGAGAAAGAGAGAGGGGGAGAAGAAAGGCACGGCACACGAGAGAGTGGGAGAGAGAAAAAGAAAAAAAATATTAAAAAATTTTAGCATCTTGCTACAATAGAGTCTCAAAAATGAGATTCTACTGTAGCTCAATGCTAAATTTTTTAAGATTTAAGATATTTGATGTAGGTGGGTTTTAATCATTTGAGGTGCTAAAAATGCTAAAAAATAGCATTTAGCATTTTTAGCACCTTTGATAAGAATGCTCTTACCCCCCCAATATGCCCCCATATATTCAACCCTTTTATTTTAAAATGGGGTCTGATAATAATATTGTCATAAAATGATTCTATTCATTTCCCTCTATGTTACTCCCAAACAAGATTACTTACATTTCATTCATTTGCATTCCTTTATTTTAAAACATCCAAATAAGGTTACTTAATTCCATTTCATTCATTTCTTTTCCTTTTATTTTCCTCACCTAAATACATTTCATTCAATTCCATTCATTTATGATCATTGAATTCCATCTATTTCATTCCCTTATGAACTCCCAAACGAAGTCTTAAGGAGACAATCCAAACATGATTTAGCCGACTAGTTTATCCTAGCATCATTCAAAGTTACGATCCTCTTAAAAATATAGCAACTAAAGCCAACCTCACTTCTTGCATTTTGGTCCCCTTGGTTTCCATATCCCAACCCTCATCTATTATACCCATAGATCAACATTAATGCGTGATTCTAGGTAACTTGTGTACACATCTTCGTCACTTCATAATTGCATCCTTCGTCATATACATTTTTTGTAATATATTCTAAATGACTTCCAATTCACAATCTTTCAAGTGAACAATACCGGTCTCCCAAGATCACTCCTAGAGTTGAGGGCTTATCTCACAACCCCACATTCATACTACTATTGACAACTTCAGCTATACACACCAAACCATATGTCAACTAGCATTGAAATTTTTGTTCTATTCTTCCATTAAGTTATAATTTGTGAAGCTTTTTTTTGAACGACCTTATTAGCAACTTTCACTGTTAGTAGCTTAATTATGCCACGATGCATCTTCGTGGGCTTTAAATCCATCACCGACTTCTCACGAGTGCTTTTTTGCTTATAATCGACAAATTATGTTCCCCTTGGCAAAAGTTGCATAGCTACATTCATCTAGGCATCCCTAGGTCCTTCATCATATCCAAACAAACCATATAGTATCCATCTAGGTATTTGGATCCACAAGTACCATTTTCTCTATAGTCTACATGCTCTCTAAATTAATCAATAGTCACCCCCTTGGTCAAAGGATTAGCCATCATCTCGCTTGAGTGGATAACCTAAACTTGAATATCACATTTTCCACTAAATCTTAAATATAGTGATACTCCTCTGTTTATTAACGATAGCAGACTAGTTGTCACATCAACCAGACATTCTAGTATACCAAATTTTAAACTATAGAAAAAACATTTAACCCAAACTGCGTGACTAACCATTGTGTTGATATACATTCTACCTCCATCATATGCTTCGCAACACAACCTTGTTTCTTATTTTATCAATAAATAGTCATTGTAGACACCTCATTTTGTACTCCTTATGACTCAATCTCCCGTTCTCCAATAATGATATCACTAAAAATCCTATGACTAGTGAAGGCCCTTGCCAACAAAACTATTTAGGTGGAAAGATCATTTTGTGTATTTAAAACCTACCTAAACCCTAACCTTGCATAGAGCATTCGAGGTATAGAGAAAGAAGATTTCATTCGCACTTGTAACCTAGATGATACAAGGACTAATTGTCCTGTAAGGTTTTATGTTTCATTAGTGCGAGAAATTAGAAAGTATGAAGTGGTTGATTTTGTTGGAGAACATAATCACACTCTTCATCTATTAGAAACAGTTTATATGATAAGATTTCGATGAAAAATTTAAGAAGTTCATGCGGGATTGATTGATTTAGCATCCTCTTCTAGAATCAAGCCAAAAGCAACACATGAGTTAATGAGTAGAAAGGCTGGTGGGAGAGCTAATCTTGGATTCACTGAGTTTGATCATAAAAATTACCTTAGAGCAAGACAACAAAAAATCATAATATATGGTGAAGCTGCATGTTTATTAGGGTACTTTTAGGAACAATTGACTAAAAATTCATCATTTCAATATGGAGTACAATTGGTTTCAATCATCGTAGAGGCTTAACAGTTTTTAGGGCTGCTCTTTTATATGATGAAATGACAAAATCATTTTAGTGGCTTTTTGAAAGCTTTCTAATTGCACACGCAGGTAAAAGGCCTAAAACAATTTTTTCAAATCAAGATCCTACAATGGCAAAGGCATTAAATAAGGTAATTCCAAACACTTACCGTGGATTATGCACTTGACACATAATGCAAAATGGGATAAAACATTTGGGGAATTTGATGAAAGATGGTTCTTCTTTTATTCAAGTTTTTAAAATTTGTTTGTTTGATTATAATGATGAAATTGAATTTGAAAAAACATGGGAGGACATGATTGACACATATGCTATACATGATTGTAGTTGTTTGGATAGTATCTACAAATTGAAAAGAAAATGGGCAACGTGTTAAAAGAAAAATGAATTTATATTGGGAGTGCAAAGTACATAACTCAGTGAAAGTTTGAATGGAGATTTGAAAGATTACTTGAAATCTAATTTGGATATAGTAGAATTTTTTGACATTTTGATCGAGTGATTAAGCAAAAATGAGAAAGAGAGTTACAGGTGAATTTAATGCTAGGAAAAAAGTTACCCTGTTGGGCTTGAAAAAATCTCCCTTGTTGAAGCAAGTAGTACAAGTGTACACACCTAGTATTTCAAATGTTTCATGATCAGTATGACCTTGCATCAGTAGCAAAGATAAAAAATCACCAAGAGGATTTGTTAGTACATATATACATTGTTGAGTTTCTCCATAAACTTGGTGAGTACATGGTCTCTTATGACAATGTAGATGAGACATTTTCATGTAGTTGTAGAAGTTTGAAATAGTTAGGATTTTATGTTGCCATGTTCTGAAAGTTTTAAACTCCCTTGATATAAAAACAATTCTTGATTTGTACATTTTGAAAAGATGGACAAAAGAGGAAAAAAATGGATGTATCTTGGACAATAAGAGAACAAATGTGGAAGAGAATGTCAACTTGACTGTTATATAGCAGTATAGAATATTATGTCCTAAGTTGGTACGATTAGCTTCTTGAGAAGTACACACTAAAAATGCATTTGCTTTAATAGAGAAGATGATAGAGGAATATGAAAAAAAAAGTTTAAAGACATTTCAACAAAAAATGTTGCTGGTCATTAATTGCCCCATTAAATGTCATTGTGTAGTGGTAATGAAAATCTTGATCCTAACTAGCATTTGGAAAATTTGGCTGAAAGAGCTAAAGGTCTTAAGAAAATATTAGGTCGCAAGGGTGGAAAATGAAAGAAAATTTGGGTTGAGAAGCAAACAAAAAAAAGGGGTAGAGTTGAATTAAAGGATTAGGTTAGTCAATAGTTCTCCAAGGTAAATTTCACTTATTTATTTTTACTGCATACTAAGTTTCCATTGTTTGTAAAATTTTATATTGTCATGACTAATAATATATATATATACACACACACATATATTTTTCTATATAGAAACCTAGTTTTGCTCCCAACGTACAATATAATAATTATAGCTCACATGGAGAACATTATTCGCATCAAGTAAGTGTTTTTTTTTTATTCGTAGTAAAATAACTTGTAGATAATTTGTGAAGTTGGAGGTTGTACTATACTTGCCTTTTCATTTATGAATTTATTAATAAGGTCCTTTTTTTCTCTTTTTTTTTTTTTTTTTGGTTGTTGTTGATATAACAGACTTATCCTGTTAGTCTTTTGGACCAATACATAGTTACGAAACTCGTTTCACGTCATTCTTAGGGGTAAACTTACTTGTTTACATGTTTTGCACTTATAAGTAATTAGATGATTTCTTAAACTGTTTCTCTTATAATCATTGTGATTATATAGGCACCATTAACTCCATTATTGTCTCAAGTATCAAATCATGCAGATGTTGGTAAGGTAAAAAGTAAACGTTTTCATACATGAATTTTGAATAAACTTACTTATTTACATTTATTGCACTTATAAGTAATTAGATAATATCTCAAACTGTTTCCTCTTATAATCTTGTGATTACATAGGCACCATTAACTTCATCATTGTCTCAAGTATCAAATCATGCGGATGTTGACCAAGTAAAATGTAAATTTTTTCATACATGAAATTTTGAATAAACTTACTTGTTTATATGTTTTGTAGCCATAAGTAACTAGATGATTTTTTACACTTTTACTCTTATAATTGTTGTGATTACATAGGCACCATTTGTTAGTACCACCTTAACTCCACCGTCGTCTTAAGTATCAAATCATGGGAATATTGGTCAAGTAAAACATAAATGTTTTCATACATGTTTATCGAAACCCAAAGCACATTTTTGGTTCTTCAAAACCTCTCTCTAATACTCATTAGGGTAGCAACTCTTGATCTCATTCCAAGGAACGTTTTTCAAACATTTTTTCTAAAACTTTTTCAAGAACATATTTTTATTTTAAGTTGTGATTACCTATAAACTATTGAATCATTTGATTTCCATGATATCTCATTGAATCTTATTGTGTAGGCACTAAGGGACCGGTTAAATATCAACCAAGTTGTGTTCCATAAGCAAGGTGAGTCTCTCTTCATGGCTCTTCCTTAATTTGGATTTTTATAACTTGTGTTCTTGTTGTTCTTAATTTGAATTATTTGTTATACATGCTTAGATATATGTTTTGCTTTATTTGATTTTGATTTGTTGTGTCTTGCCATGTTTTGAATGAAAAGTTGGATTAATATAATAGAAGCATGCTAGGTTTTGTTTGATTGTGTTTTTTGGTTGTGCTTTAAAATTGTGTTTTTGGGTGTGTATGCACCCGCGTGCTTGTTTGGTTGTGCTTTAAAACTATGTTTCTGGGTGTGTATGCGTGCGCATGATTTATGTATGCGTACGCATACTCAAGGCATGCATACACATACTTCATTCATGCGCACTCATACTCGTGCCTAAAAATGTAGATTTAGGGTTCTTGCTATTTTGTTTGTTTTAATTAGTTTTAATAACATGTTTAGTTCTTGTTGAGTCTAGTTTTCACATTTTTAGGATTAGGGTTAGTAGAATAACTTGTTTCACATACTTGGATTGATAAATTGATTATTAGGTTTTATGCTTGGTAGAATCACATGAATATTCATGAGAACTTGAACATGCATTGACGCATAGGTGCTGAGGTGTTATGGTGCAGCGATGTAAGTGAGGTAAGTCATGCATAATTACATGAACATGCATTTGATTTGGTTGATGAACATGGCGTGCTTTCTTGATTGACGAACATGATGAATACGCTTGATTATTTTAATTTATGATACTGTTTTGTGATGTGCTTGCTGCCATTGGATATATATTGCTAGAATGGTAGGGTTTTATGCTATGGATGAGTGTGGGACATTTGCCAAATTTTGGATGTTAGATGCATGTTAGTATGTGTAAGTTTAGAATAACATATTAGAGGACCCTTTGATAGTATTAGGGTTTGGAACACAATGAGTGGAGGCCGATCTAGAGGTCGAGTGGGGTTGGGTGCCTAACACCTTCCCATCCCTATACTTAAACTCTAGACACGTGTTCTGGTAAAGATTAGTCTTTCCATAAGGGTACTATATTTATGGTTCTTAAACCTAATCTAGGTGGAGACTCCATTTACACCTTCCGCTATGATCCACCCTAGGCAAAGGAGTACTTCTCATGGATTTAAGGAACCCAAAGCCGGTCGCGAGCACTTATGCCCACAATAACTTACTTATAAAAAATAATAATAATATAACTTCTCGACCACTATAGTTGTTCACAATCTCTATAGTTTCCATCCATAAAAAGTAAAATCTCTATAACTTTCCTAAATCAGGCACTACCATGAATCACCTATTCTAAACCACAAAAGGCTGAATAAAAAAAATTAAAAAAAAAAAAGAAAAAAGATTTGAAAAGATGATATCCAAATCACCAATAACATAGTGAAAAGATTTGATGCACTACCAGTGCGTTTTCTTTCTATTTCTTATAAACATCGTTGCATGTTATTTGGGTACACGGGTTTAGAAGCTTCTGCCCAATCCTTTTCAAACCATTCGTGTTTTGATTAAGAGAGAATCAAAATTTTCACTTTCTTTTAAATATATATATATATATAGGCATTTGTTACCGTGTACCCAATGCCAATGATAGTTGTGGCCTTTTACCTAGGAAATTGAAATAAGCTGTACAAGGAATACTTTTTTGGTCTAACAAAACAAAATGACAAATATGGCCTCCAATTTTTTTGAACAAGCCGGATTTGTCCTCCAATTTTTTTTTAACAAGCCGGATCTGTCCTCCAATTTTTTTAACAAGCCGGATCAAACCAAACAAAATGACCAATGTTGTCTTCCAATTTTTTTAACAAGACAAAAATGTTCTTTTTGCAATTTCCCTCCATTTTCTATTTCATCTCCCACCAATACTTACTTTACCAATATTTACTTTTTCCTCTCCTCCACTTTACCAATATCATAGAAAAAACTAAAAGAAGAGTTCAATGTTCAACAAAAAGACAAGAAAGAAAGAAGAGTTCAATGAATGATCAATGAATGTCTACAAAAATATAGTGTTCAAGAAATTATAAATAAGGTACATATATTTCTTTTGTTCTTAATTTATATTTCAAATATATTGAAATATGATGTTAATATTTATTTATCATTTTTGTTAAATTATTGTAGAATCAATGGATGAGATTTTTGTTGAGAAGAGTTCAATGAATGATCAAAGAATGTCTACAAGAATATAGTGTTCAAGAAATTATAAATAAGGTACATATATTTCTTTTGTTCTTAATTTATTTTTCAAATATATTGAAATATGATGTTAATATTTATTTATCATTTTTGTTAAATTATTGTAGAATCAATGGATGAGAATTTTGTTGCAAGTGAGATTCACCAATTAGTTCCAATGAGTTGTTTTGACTTAAATGAATACTATTTTATTCTATTTTATTTTATTTATAGTTTATATTTCATTTATAATTGAATATGATGTTGATTTTTTTTTTTTTTTTTTTTTTTTTTTTTTTTTTTTTTTTTTTTTTACAACATAGAACAAATGAATGATATTGTAATTGCAAGTGAGATTTATCAAAGTGTTTCAAGGAACTGTGTTGACTTAAATGAGCTTCCAAATGATGGAGAAAATAATGACATTTGTGGGGAGGAATTAGTGGTTTGGAATGAATATCCAATGGAAGAAATAGGAGTTATTGAAGAAAATGAAGATATTAATTCAATAGAAAATGAGTTTGAACCTTTTGTTGGTCAATGTTTTCTTAGTGAAGAAGAGGCTTTCATTTTCTATAAAAATTATGCAAATCGATATGGTTTTACAATTCGAAAAGGTCGTTTTTCACAAAAAATGGAGAAAATGTAAGACGTGATTTCTTTTGTCACCAAGAAGGTAGACAACAATTAAAAAGAGTGGATTCATCTAAGGAGCAACGAAATAGGATATCTACAAGATGTGGATGCAAAGCTCATCTAAGAATCACATTGCGAAAGTCATTTGACATTTTTCCACGAGAATGACATGTCACTAAGTTTGTTATAGATCACAGTCATGAATTGTTGTCCCCTTCGGAAGTAAGATTTCTTCCGGCCAATCGAGTTATCACTAAAGAAGATAAAGATCGCATTCTCTTGTTGAAAGAGGGTGGACTTTCGGTTAGGCAAATAATACGTGTTATTGAGCTTGAGAAAGGTGTGAAGCATGGAGATCTTCCATTTTTTAAAAGAGATATCCATAACCTTTATGTGAAAATGAGAAGGATGCATGCAATGAATGATGCTATGGGTCTCTTACAATTGTGCAAAGTTGCTAAGGAAAAGAATTCTAAATTTCAATATGCATATACAACTAATGAACAGAGTAGGTTGGAGCATATTTTTTGGGCGCCTACTCCTTGTTTTGATTGGTACTAAAAATATGGAGATGTGGTTGTTTTTTATACTACTTACAAAGTAAATGCATATGACATGCCTTTTGGTATTTTTGTTGGTATCAATAATCATGGAAAGACAATTCTCTTTGGTTGTGCACTTCTTCGAAATGAAACAACTAGTGCATTTCAATGGTTAATGAAGGTACATAAATTATTTAATTATCTTGTAAGCTTGTGCAATTATTTTTCAATTTTATTTGATTAATTAGTAGTTTAATAGTATATATCCTAATATATTTTTTCATGTGCTAATAACTTTGTATTTGATTAATAGACTTTTGCAAATTTAATGAAGAAGTCACTTAAGGCAATTTTAACAGACCAAGATCCATGGATTACAGAGGCAATATCAAAAGAATTGCCATCCACAAAACATGCTTTTTGTATATGGCACATTACTGCTAAATTTAGTGGTTGGTTTACAGCAATTCTTCATAGTCAATATTCAAATTGGTGCATGGATTTCTACAAGCTATATAAGTTAGACTCATGTGAAGAATTTGAGCATCAATGGTCTCAAGTAATGGCAAAATATGACATGCTTACTAACAAGCATGTAAGTGATTTATATCAAATCAAGCATTTTTGGGTACCACGTTACCTTCGTGGCTATTTTTTTGGGGGAATGACAACAACCGGAAGATCCGAAAGTATAAATGCATTTATCAAACAGTTTGTTAGTTCCTACATAAACTTGACGCAATTTATTGAACAAGTAAGTCATTATTTATCGTTGCTTCCTTTTATTGTAGAATTTGATTTTTTTTTTTTTTGTTAATATTTGTAGTCTTTATGTGTCTTTAAATTATTTACAATTTGTAATTTTAGGTTGACCTTGCCATTAAAGATATTGAGCAAACACAATCACATGATACAATGTTGGAGAAATATAGAGGTTCTTCTTTAAGAACATTGTCACCAATAGAAGAACAAGCACATAGTGTGTTGACACCCTATACTTTCAAAATTTTTCAAGAGGAGTTTGGAAGAGCCACACAATATTCGGTGCTTCAAGAAAACGGTATTAAATTTGTGTTGCAATATTATGAAGAAAAAACTAGTCAAAAGCACTTGGTCTTATGGGATGGTGAGATGACTAGTTGTAGTTGCAAGAATTTTGAATTTTGGGGTATACTTTGTCGTCACACACTTAGTGTATTCATTCACAAAGATTGTTACCAAATTCCATCTTTGTATCTTCCACCACGTTGGTGTCGCGAAACATCATTAGGTGGAAAAGAATTGATAGTGTTGAGTGATGAAAATTTAGTGAACAAGGAAAATATGGTTGATGCTAATACTAATGATGCTATTGATGGAGATTGTTTTGTTCATTGTCCTCCGCTCTCAAAGATGAAAGGTCGCCCAAAGCAAAAAAGAATGAAAGGTGGAAAAGAATTGGGAAAGCAAAAGAGAACTTGTGGGTTTTGTAAGCATGTTGGCCATAACATCTCTACATGTCCGGAGAAGGAGAAGGAGAAGGAAAACTCAACTTCCTCAAATGGTGCAAAGAAAATGAAAAATTGTACTTCAATAGATATGGGATTGAACCCAATATTTTATTTGAAATGTTAGGTCTTTTGCTTAAAAAATCACCAATATGATGTTTGTCAACTTTTTTATTTTTGTCGGTGTTATATTATCATTTTGACAATATTATGCCAATGAATATCATGCATTCTTGAAAAAATAGAAAATTTTTCCATAGAAATAATAGTGTTACCATGTATCATGACGCTTTTTCAATCCAAAGCAAACCGGTCTTCTTACCACATTTGAAACACAAAATAGCGAGGTACTATTTTTAAAGTTAAAATAATTTTAAAAATGACTATATATGTTTTATTGTCTTAGGACACTAAATCTCTAACACCTCTAACCCACTACTAATCAATAAAATATTTTTATTTCTTTCATTTTGGATTTTATTATTTTTACTATTTAAATAAAATAAATGTCAACTCCATGTAAGACCCTAAATCTATGGGGAAATATAGCGGGGCACTAACACAACCCCACCAATTCACGCGGGTTTGTCCCAACAAAAAGTTGGTGGACTAAGGGTGGGGCCTCTCACATACTTACTATGATAAGGCTAGTGGTATAGGACCAGGAAAAAAAAATGCAATGACTCAAGCTCGTGCCATCACATATACAAATAGAAATTGTAGACTCAAAAGGAATTGGTCATTGTTGCAAGAAACAAGATTTTATTGTCTTGATACTTATGAGTTTTATTTCTCTGCAATTAAGACGTTACTAGGAACTCATATTACTACATAGCCACTACTTGCTCCTTGATAGCGTTGGTCAGCCTCAGACTCGTTGGCAAACCATAGTTTCGCGTTGGCCAGCCCGTTTTGTTAGCCGACGGACAGGCGTTGTTTGGGTGGTCCCGCAATGGAGTTTCCCGAGGAGGTGGTCCCGATAGCAAGGATACCAGTGGTTAGTAATAGTTCCACCAGTAATCATTAATTGCTTAGAAAGAAAATAAATACGTTTATCAGCTCATTATCTGTTTGCTTGTTCACACTTAAGCTAGGCACACACTAATTTGAAACATGGACTATGATGATATGGATTATGATGAAGGTTATAGCATGAAAGATATAGACAATAATTGGTTAAATAGTAATATGGATTATGATGAAACAGATTCTGACTTTGATAGTGATAATGATGATTATAATTATAATAGAAACACAAATAATTGGAATACTTTAACTGGAGATGAAATCAACCGACAGACTGATAGACACAGTAATTGTTTTTTAGATATGATTAATAAAAAATTAGAATCTTTAGAAAATGTTGAAAGATCCACTATAAATACTAAAGTAGTAGAAAGAAAAAATGATAGTTTTTTGGACCTCTATGAAAGATTGAAAGCTTTAACTTCAACTTCAGAAAAAGAAAGAAAATTTGAACCCCATCATAGATCACCTTTAACAGAAACTGTGACAGATAACTTGAATAATTTGACTAGTACCAACATATCAATAAATATGATAGATAGCAGCAAAGATGGCTTAATAGATAAAGATAACAATAGTTTTAAAATTCAAAAGCAACTGACAGAGCTATATCTATAGCTTATAAAGACAAAGAAAAAGGCTCGGGAAAAGAAATAGACTTACAGATATTAAAAGCAATTGACAGAAAGACTGACCCAATTGAAGAAAGAGTAACACGTATAGAAGATAAAAGACAGGATCTGATAAAAGAAAGAAGCAATATAGAAAGTGTTAGAGATATAATAAACGAAGACTTAAAAGCAATTGACAGAAAGACTAACCCAATTGAGGAAAGAACAACACGTATATCCATAAAAGACAGGAGTAATATAGACATAATAGATAAAGGAATAGTAAAAGAAATGATAGAGAAAATAGAAAGACAAAAGAGTTTAATAGAGACAAGTAAAGAAGATAGGAAGAAAGAGATAGTTAGAAGCATTGAAAGCCAAAATAATGAAGTCATACATAGGAAATTAGATACAAAGGATGAGATAGGAAAAGTCAACAATAGTTGGCAAATTAATTCAAAAGAAGAAATAGAGAAAGACATGCTAAAACCTCTACGTAGGAAGAGAGAAGTAAAAGAAGAAAAAGAACAAGGAAAAGTCAACAATGAAAGGAAAAATCATAATAATTTAAAAGAAAAGGCATATAGTGATAGTGTTGTAAAATTAGAAGTAGTCAAAAAAGACAAGAAGTGTAAAAGTTTAAAAGAAGAAATTGATGATAGACTAAAATCAATTAAAAGATCCATGATATATACTCATCAAAATAATAGTTTGACAGAATTAACTAAAAAGATGGAAATTTTAAATAATACCATTAACTACCCAGGAGTGAGCACAGCAGTAATATAGAAGCATAAACAATGATAAAATAGATGATAAAGAAGAAGATAGCAAAATAGATATATTCAAAATAAGTTAAAACAGAGTACGGAATATGAAAACTGAAACTGATAAAATCTTACTTGAAAATACTTCTGTCTTTCTTACAAGCTTTGAAAGTAAAACATTGTCTGAAGAGTTATAAGATTACAAAATAAAATCTATAAAGGGTTACAAGATTACAAAAGAGAAAGGTTTACAAAAGTCTTTCTGAGGGAGAAGGAGAACTATCTTGGACCTAAGCTTTAACTTGAGAATTGAACTTGGAAATTATGACCTTAAAACTGGACCTATCTTCTGTCTTCGAAGTCTGTCTATTTATAGGTGAAGTGAACCATGGTAAGTCTTTTGAAAGTAACCTGAGTTAGGTAAAGTGAACTCAAGTTAATCTGTCGGTAAAAGTTTTACTATTCATGAATAGTAGTCTGTTTGGAATCTGTCAGGGAGCACCTGCTGATGAACAATAATAACTTTGAAAATTTGTCTGTTTTTGTCTAGACTATCTTGGTCTTGTCTGAAGGCTATCCACTCGTGCCAGTGAATAGTGATCTGTCGTAGTTGTCTGTTTAGAAGAGCATTCTATCTTTCTTGGCATCTACCTGTCTGTCAATTTATATCCGCATAGTTATCATAATCTAGTGGATCAGAGTTATCCTCATACTGCTCATGCTCATGGAGCACTCCATAATTATTACATAAAGCACAGTATGAAATAAGAAGGTAAACAAGAACACGATCCTTTGCTGTCATTAGTCTAGGATCCTTAACAATCCTTCTTTTCCCAATAAGCCTTCTTGCTGAAGGTCTTGGGCCATACACAGCTATCCTGTTGGTGTAGCCATATAAGTGGAAGCCTCTGTCTAATTCTTTCTGTACTTCATAAATCTTATTACACATGAAATTAGACCATTCTTGAGCCAAAGCCCCTGGATCATCAAGCGCTAAATAAGTATCTCCTGTATACCAGTTGTATTCAGGGATACAACCCCAATCATGGATAAGGACCAAAATGTGTGCTGGCCGAGCTTCCATATAATAGCTATTGTCCCAAACTGGAAGAACACTCCAGATTAATATCTTCATATAATTAAGTCCTCCAATCTGTGCAGCTGCTTCTTGGATGACTTTAGGAAATAAACTAATTTGAATTGCAGAAGTTACGGTTAATTTGCTGATAAACCCTGCTTCTAGCATTTCAGATAACCATAAAGGATCATGAATTACTGGATCTTCTGTCTCTGTGTTGATAAGTAATCCCGGATAGGGATTGTATCTGTCTCCTAGTCCTTCATAAACTCTGTCTGCTTCTCCAAAGCTTTCATACCATGTAGCTTTATGAGATAGCCATGTATTATCTGTCATGTCTTCTGTTCTGATAAATGCTGTAGAAACTAATACTTTAAAAAGATGCATCCATCTATCATAAGAACTTGTTAGGGCTTTATGAGTTAAAATATTCTGTTGGATTTCAGGAAGTAAAGTTCTAATGGCAAGTCTCGTATTTTGCTGAATCTGAGGGTGAAGCTTTGAAAAGCTTGTTCCCATAAGATAGCTTTTTAGAGACTGTGATTCTGTCATTGTGGGGCTTGAATCTCCATCCTCCTTGCTAGGGAGTTGACAACCAAGTGCTTCAATAAATGCACCGGTGCTAACAAGATGTAATTCCAAAGCCTTAAGGGTCATTTGGAATAAAGGTTTCTGTCTGAGGGTGAATGCAGCCTGTAAATTATCAAGAAGTAGTTTAATGTGAAGAGGAAGGTCTGTGAATTCTCCGTTCTAAAATATGAGATCAGTGCAGAGCACTTTTTGCAGAATTACACTTTTCCCACCACATGAATACATTGCCTCTACTAGTAATGTATCCTGAAGGGATATTGTCTCTATCGAGACGCCTTCATGCATATCCGAAATTTTTACTAAAGGCTTTCGGATACCTTTGGGTTGCATTGTTGGTGCCTTGCCCTTTCCTTTCATGTCTGCTTGAGAGGGTCTGTTAGTCATAGTGGTCTGCAATTGGGTTTTGAGAAAAGGATTATGTTTTGAAACACTATTTTGAAAATAAATATTTTCTTGCAAAGCTTCTTTAAAATTCTTTTGCCAATGTCTTTCTGTAAAATATCTTTGAATTGTTTTATAAAAAAATTGTTTTTGGAATTTAAAGCATATATAATAAAACAAACTTTTTTCTATATACTTTTGTGCTCTTGCTGAGTAGTGGTATAAGAGTAGTTATGACAAAGTTTTTCAAAGTTAGAGGGACTGGAATTCAAAAACTTTATAAAATCTACCATGATTCTATCCGTTTTGTAGGTGTCACTATATATCTCATTCTGCGAGAATACGTGAAATAAAGCTTCTCCATAAATTCTTTTGCCAACTACTGTAATAGTCTGGGAAAAATCTGTCAGAGACTCTGTTAAGAAATTAAATCTGTCTTTATTCAAGAAATTGCCACAATTAATATTTTCTTTAATAAGAGAATCTGTCAAAGCTTCATCTGTCATATGAATATCTAGGATTACTACAAAGGGTGCAAGAATATCATTTGTTATAATTTTGCTTAGTGCATCTGTCAAACTGTCAGTTCGTTCAGTCCAATTATATTGACTAAAGGAACTTGTAAGCCTAGTAGTTCTGTCTTTTGTATGCTTTCTACTGAATTCTTTTTCATAAGGTGTTTGGACTATATGCTGGTACTCATGCAATAAAGTAATCTCTGTCGCTATCTCTTGTTTAGACTTTATTATGTCTTCCTCTGTAAAATGTTCATTAAATGATTTTTCTGTCAACTGTCCCCTATAGATTATTTCTTTATTGATATCTTTTAAGATAGTGACTTTGTTGAGAAAACGAATATCTGTCCAAATTAGGGGTGAGGTGAGTCCAAAAACTAGCACATTAATTTTTATGTCATCATCTGTCATTGCAAGGGAGTAAATTAAATCCATAAAGGAATTTCTTTAAATGATTTTGGAAGAAAGGTCTTCAGAACATATACCTTTATTACAAATGTAAACATCAATTAATTTATGATTAATTAATTCTGTTCCATTGGCTTGAATTAATCTTTCTTGTATACTACTCCTGTCAACATCTGAGTTTATTAAAGCAATTTCTGTCAAAGAAAATTCTTTATTAATTACTAAAGTGATTTCTGTATGCCATTTTTGAAAAATTACTCTGTCAATTAAACTCAAGAAATTTTGCTTACTGTTGTTGTTATCCAAAATACATTTTTCTAGTAAAGGGGGGGGTCTATCATGAGTTTAGGTAATTCTTTTAAATTTATTATTTTTGTAATATTTTGTTCATTTATCTCTGTGGGATTATCTTCTTTTATTTCTTTAGTTTCTTGTTTTACCATTTTTGCTTCTATCATTCAATCCTGTAAAGTTATCGATTTTATATCTATCTTATCTTGTTTCTTTTTCTTTCTACATTCTGTAATATGGTGTCCATATTTTCAACACTTAATACAAGCAATAGGTATGTCTATAGAATCCTTGTTCCCATAAGATAGCTTTTTAGAGACTGTGATTTTGTCATTGTGGAGCTTGAATCTCCATCCTCCTTGCCAGGGAGTTGACAACCAAGTGCTTCAATAAATGCACCGGTGCTAACAAGATGTAATTCCAAAGCCTTAAGGGTCATTCGGATATATTTGACGTTAGTCAAAAAGAAATAGACCAAGTAATTAAGAAAGAATTAAAATCAACCAACCCACTTAAAGTCAATAAAAGAAAAAAGAAACAAAAAGACATAGTAATGAAACTGATAGAAAATCTACCCAATTACCTAAAAGACAAAAAAGACTATTTGATAAAATTGAAGGATTCTATAGACATACCTATTGCTTGTATATATTTGCTAGGATTTTATAAAAAGTAAAAAATATATTTAAGTATATATTTGTATTGTTAGGCTTTTATCATGACTATTTTTGCAAGTTAGTGTATATATTTGGTAGGATTTTATACAAAGTAAAAAATATTATAGATACATATTTGTATTATTAGGCTTTTATCATGACTATTTTTGCAAGTTAATGTATATATTTGCTAGGATTTTATAAAAAGTAAAAAATATTGTAGATATATATTTGTATTGTTAGGCTTTTATCATGACTATTTTTCTTGTTGTTTGGTTTGATATTTTTATTTATATTAGTTAGAGCTGAGTTGAAATTTTGTAATGGGGGTGAGTTTTGTCTTTAGTTTTTTTATTTGTTTGAGTATGAAATGATAATGATTGAGTGTGTTTGTATGTGATGTGGGGTGAGTATACGCAATTGTGGGGTGAGAAGTTGTAATTTTTGTACTTTGAGTAGATAGAAAAGGTTTTGTAATTGATGTTAAATGAAAGAGATAAAATATGTCACTAACATAAATTTACTTGGCTCTCTAATTAGGTTCACAATTTTTGAAGAATATTAATATAAATGTATACTTCAGTGGACCCCTTGACAATCCTGAAGGGATTGACGGATTCCCATTTAGAGAGCAGGGTATCGAATGCTTCTACATGATGTTACGTTGTAAGTTGAAGACGTTGAATGATTTGAAGAGGAAAATAATGGACGAATTGAAATTGAACCCTGCTTGGTATGACATCAAGATTATTTATCGTTACCCACAAGAAGTCCTTCATGAACAGATAAATTACGGGTATATGGCGATCAAAGAAGATAAACATGTAAAGATGATGTTTAATAGGATCCAAAAAATGCCCCAAGTAAATGCTGCTGAGTTGTATGTAAGTTTGGAGGCGGTTGCAGACAACACTATTGAGGTGGTGCAACAAACAACTACGGCTTTACAATTTACAGCCCTAGATGATGGATGCACTACAATGGGAGGTTATACGCTCCCATCTCAAGATTATGTTGCCAATACTAGTGAAACCCTCTATCCTCAAGAGACACATTTAGAGGAGGAAGACGAAGACGAAGACGAAGATCATGCTGCGAATGATGGTGAAAATATTAATGATGTGGATCAGTACGAAGAGAGGATTGAGCAAGGTGACTTTGAGAACGATGTAGATGACCATGAAGTCGTTCCCAATTTTAAAGAGGAAAATATGGAGTACCATGATGAAGGTGATGCAGATGATGATATTGGTGTCCAGCATGATACAAATACGACCACTGGCTACAGACCTCCTGCCGACTCATTCTACGCAAATGCTTAGGAAGATATGGTTGATCCTTCACGTCTTCAGATACCATTTGTTTCTACTTGGGAAGATGGGATGCATTTTTGTAAAGGGTTGACTTTCGCAAATAAAGAGGCGGTGAAGCGTGCATTGATAATATACGCAGCAAATGATAATAGAAATTTTATAATCCGAAGGTCGACAAAAACTCAATTATGCGCCGCATGGGTTGATGACAACTGCAAGTGGTACGTTGGGGCATACATGAAGGCTAAATTCAATGGTCAGTGGATGGTCACGTCTTATGTGGGTCCTCACAGTTGTATACCCTTTGGCCTGTGAAGAGACGGTAAAATGATGGATTCTAATTTTGTTGCATCAGAAATTGTGGGAAAATTGCGACAAAATCACACTGCTCATATTGATGAGCTCTGGGAGATCATACGTACTAAGTATAATCATAAGCTTTCTTACTATAAAGTATGGGACGCAAAAAAAAAGGCAATTGCTAAGATATTTGGGGATTGGGAGGAGTCTTTCCAAAGGTTGCGAAAGTTGTTGTTGGCATACTTGGAACAGGACTCAGGTACCCAGTACAGCTATCACACCATACCTAGGCCATACGAAGGTACTACCTTACTGCGCTATGTATATTGGGCATTCACTCCATGCATTGCTGCATTCCAATATTGCAGGCCAGTGATTAGTATTGATGGGACTCATCTGTGTGGTAAATACAAAGGGGTATTGATGATTGCAATGGCAACCGATGCTAACCAAAAGGTTTTGCCTCTCGCCTTTGCTGTTGTGAACAAGAAGTCAAGGGCTAGTTGGGGGTGGTTTTTAGAGTGTCTCAGGACTTCGATAGAGCATGTCATACCAAATGGTGGCATTTGCATTATTTCTGACCGACATAAAGGTATCAAATGCGCCATTCGAGAGTGGCCTAGAGGTCCGGATGGAACAGAACGGGTATTTCACCGATATTGCCTTCAACATGTTGCTAGCAACTTCAACAGACACTTTGATAACCCGACTCTAAAGGCATTGGCCTTGAAAGCTAGATATGCGACTCATGAAGCTAAATTTGAGTCCATAATGCAAACCATTAAAGAGGCCGAGATTAATTTACTGAGGGGTGTAGACCCTACTAATCGCCGGATTGCACGTTATATGCCATACACATATCTAATGAGTGAGGATCTGGACAAGTGGACCTAGTCACATGATGGTGGAAGACGTTACGAGGCAATGACAACCAATATCTCTGAGTGCTTTAATGGGGTACTTAAAGGTGCCCGCGGTTTGCCCATTGCTGCAATGGTTGAGTTCACTTGTTGCATATTTCCACGATCGACATAAACAAATTACTTCTGATCTCTCTCAAGGTAAGGTGTGGAGTGATTATGCAATGGAGATCTATAACAAAAATGAGCAAAAAATCGCAGGACACACTCTGAGGAATTTTAATCATGAAGAGGGTGTATATCAAGTGGTTACCCCGTACAACGACCATAGAGATGGAGGGGGAAACCACAGTCATGAAGTGCACGTATTTGCTAGAACATGTGGTTGTGGAAAGTGGCAAAACTTGATTTTCATACCTGGCCTGGCAACATTGAAGCTATTTGCTCGGGATACCTGTCCCTGAAGATGTGTGCGGACCTATTTTTCTTGTTTGGGACCCATAACCACCTACAACAATCAAGAACAAGGGATCAATATCTACAACTTTCCTACTAAGATAATGTTATGATTAAATCTATAATGTAATCACATATAACAACTAAGATAATCTTATAGATATTTACTCAATTAATAATATCACTAGAACAACTTCAACAGTCCTTGTAAAAAACAGAGCACATACAAGCCACATGACAGTCACAAAATTAGAGACACTTTGATTTGATTTGAACCAACCTGGTGTGGAACCTACCTAAAACCATATGTTTGTTTTTTAATCAGATCTTTTACATACATGCCACTTTCATTATCTCATTGGCCCTGTGAATAAGTATGTAAGAAATAAGTATGGTTTTTCAATTTTTTTAGTACTTTCTCAACCTATGCAAATGAAACATGCATAGCAGCCCTAATTCTTTGAACATCTAGAAGAGTGCTAATTATTTGGATTGAAATGTCTGAAGTTTGGGAGAACTATGTGAAAAATTCATTCACTTTCTCCCCTTATAGTGTAAGAAAGTTAAGTTCAAATTACTTTGATCTTTTTATCATTTTATCACCTGGTTCCCAACAGTTTTATAGTAGTATATCAGTTACCTTATTTGTCTAATTTTTCATTTATCAGCATTTGCGCAAGTCATGCATTAATAATAAATTGTGATTATGCTCCTTAGTTTTCTGCTTTCAGGTGTTAATCTTGGTTGTCTATGAGTTCATGTCATTTTTTAGTGGCGTTGAAATACGTTAGCAGTGTTTTTACACCAAGTGGATGAGCCTATATGGTTTATCATCAGGTTTTTCAACAGGAAACCCTCCCCCCTTTCCTCTTCTTTAGTTGTTATTTGTGTTGTCTCCATATCATAATGCTTATCTATTGCTAAAACAAGATGTAAAACCTAAAGTGAAAAATTTGAATAAATTTTATGGGGGTGTCCATTGTACTCCTTAACAAATTGAAAATCTTCCTCATAATCAGGGTTTATTAGGCTTTCCTAGGAATCTTTATTTTTATTTATTTTTTGATGAGTCTAGGAATCTTACTCTATGACTTCCTTAGTTGTTTGGCTACACTTCTTTGTCCAGATAGTACTAAAATTTGTAAAGATATATTTGGATGTGGTGATTTAGGGAATATAAATTGAAGCCTAGCATGCTACAAGAGTGCAGAAAGTTTCTTGTTTGTGATTCATGTGTAATTCATTTACTTTTGGTATATTTATGTCTTTTTCTCCCCAAGGGTTTATCTCTTCTAAAATTTATAACAAGGCATAATCTTCAATAAAAATTAAGTTTTTAGCTATTACAAGATACTTCAACCACTTTATCATTTTAAACTCGATTTCCATTGTTCTTATTGTTGTGTGTTCTAGCCCTGTCCTCTATATTTTGAGAGGCCTATGAAAATGTTACTTTTGAGGATATCGAGAAATCAATGGCCCAATTGTTAGATTTCTGCTAGCTAACTCTCTTCGATTGGTCTCGGTGTTGGGATCTTTCGGATTGTTCTACTATTATTGATTTTCTTTTGTCTCTTTGAATAGGATTTTGATTCCTAGTAGTGTTTTTGTTGCTATGTTGTTCTTTGTTCACTACCGTGAACTTTGATTAAGTAATGCTATTCTTTTCTATTAATAACATTACTTTCTTACCTATCAAAAAAAAAGTCTTGTTATCATATCCATGACTGACCTCAAAAATTTTTGGACTAAGGCTCTGTTGTTGTTGTATTACTACTACTCAAGCTTATGTAATTTTATCATTACTGCACAGTCAAACTTAGTGTTAGGGGCTTCAATATGGTTGCTGCAACTGCGCTCTATGCTGCTATATGCCTTGTTTCAGGAAATTATGGGAATGGAAACCTTTATCCTGTTAATCTAAGCACAATTGTTGGTCTAAGTGGTTGGCTCCCATGTTCAAGGTTTGGCTTCTATCATATATATGTACAGTGAAAAACACGTAACTCACCAAGACACCAGCTTGTAAACTCAATCATCCACATGCTCTTTTGTTAGTAAGCAATATATTTAGTGTATCAACTAATGTTTTCTAGGAACTTAAGGAACCGAATGGAGGGATCACATGAGGCAGCAAGGCGTGCAGCATCATTACCCATTTTTCTCTGCCATGGCCTAGGTATACATATTCATCTATCAAATTTCTTCAATTCATTTTTGAATTGAAATTTTTTTATACTATTTTTTTGTTAATTCATGGTAATGGAAACACTTAAGCTAGCCATTCCTACCATTTATAATTTTACCGCCACATCTGTAACAATACCTAGTAGACCAGTTGTGCAATGTTCTTATACAATGCCCTATAAAATTCAAACAAAGTTGTAGAAGTTATCAGTTATCACTAAACAAATATTAAAAATACTATTTTTTCACAGCCAAGCACATTTTCACAGCTTCCAAACCTCTTCAAACATTTTTCAATTCATCAAGGGTTGCCCAAAAATGCCTCTATAAAAAACAATTAGTTGCCCAGTCCACCAAAAAAAAAAAATCACCAAACAATAATAATTAGTTAAAAACAGGGTGGAGTGGGTTTTGGAAGAAAGGATGTAGTCTGTCCAAAATGAAAGGAGTGGGGATGGGATTCAAGAGAGACTTACTTCAAGGCTAGTGGACCACGCACTGGAGGACCGTAAGCACCCACTGGCGGGCCACGCTCAACTGCCAGGCACAAATAGGGGAACCTAGCCCATGCCCAATACTGGACCAACAGTAAGCACCCACCGATCTGACTGGTGCCCCTATCGCTTGCCCTGCATAACTCTCGGTACAACCATGAAAGGCAAGCACTTCCCCAACTGTACATTTCTGGGTTGCGAAGGTCTTCCAACTGCTGTACCCACATTAGATGCACTCTATCGCCGGATTTGTCCCTGAATATTGTGTCCCCCAGTAGCGCTAAGATGTAGCATCGTGCGTACTTATGCAGCTCATCCTCTTCAGCATTAGGCGGCAATGGACCAACAACTTGCTCCAAAAGTAGCTAATGAGAATCCTCTGGCCAGTGAGTTGCTTATGCGGCTCTTGATTTATAAGTTGAAACCCAAGGAAGTCCCAGCACACCTCTATCTAGGTTTTCTGCGTGCTCCCTGTTATAGCGTGACCATCAACAAGAAGCCCGAGAAGAACCTCCACATCCTGCAATGTGATGCTGACCTCACCATGTGGCATGTGGAAGGTGTGAGTCTCGGGCCGCCATCGCTCCACTAAGGCCATTATCAGGCCATGGTCAATCTCTCTACCCAGGACCCAGAGGAGTCCCTCGAAACCAAGTGCCTTAATGATGTTAACGACTCAGTCATCCACCATTGGCTCTCGATTGGAGAACTCTGAACTACGGCTGCGGCAGATAAGGGTCCCTGGGTCCTGCATAGAACAGAACCATGGATTAATATATGACAGCTGCTGCATATACATTGTATGAATTAAATGCATGTACATTAGTTAAAGATTTAGTGTTGCGTTTTACCTGCCCATTCCAAATAGCTTCGGACCAATGGATGGGCTACTGTGTCAACACCGACGTGTCAATAGGTCCAGGCTCTGCATAGTTAATCCGTCCAGCATTTGCAGCAGCCATACTACACAAAAATGATAAGCAGTTAGCACATAATAGATATTATTGAAAACAAAAACAAAAACAATCTAAGAAAGATTCTCAAAAAAGAAGCCACAGACAACACAGCTTATTAGGCTTTGTATGTCACTTTATGATTAGAGATGTACAGAAGTTAACACAACAAAAGGGGAGGAAGCAAGATGCAGGAGTTGGCTGGATCAGAATCTAAAGTTCACCATGCTACATGTAATAATTGTACAAATAGTTAGAGTCTCCATTTCCCAAACATCAAATTCTACTCTTGATTATTTATCATTTCTCTATTAAAGATGATTGTTGCGAAAATAAACCCATTTAGGCAAGATTAAAGAAAAGAGAAGAAAAATAGACACGAGTCATAAATGCAATATGCCTACGTCCATTGGCGGTGACAAAGAAAGTTTCACTATAAAATAAGAAGATTACAATAGTAACACAAGCACTCTCGACTCAAACCCCAATTTAATTCTACTTTTCCCTAAATGAATTGCCACAGCACCAATATATATATATATATATAAATGTATATATATTAAGTCAGCTAGGGTATTAACATTGCACAAGGGTTACTATAGACTGCAATATTACAACAACTACTCTATGTTAGACCAAATTATAGCCAAAAGATCAACAATGATGATGATGATGTTATGTTGGTTATTTGATAAAATTCGTTGTACTGTGTCTAGCTTTCAATAATTGCATAGCTTGAATTACAAATTAAGGTTGATAAATGATTTTGAGAAGAAATGCCCTAAGGGCAATGGTAAGGAGCTTTTTTTTAAGAAATAAAAAATCAAATTGGAGTACATACATTCAAAAAAGAAAAACTACACAATCACATCGTGCCTATAAATTAATGAATTATTAACAAGTACATTTCCTTCTTCAATCAAAATGTGAGCTCATGGAAGTATATAATTTCGTAACCTATACTTTAAGGCACTCCTTAACAGTACCTTTTTAAGAATTATCATTTCCTCTGGTAATGAGTAATTAATCAAGCCCCATCCTCATATGCAAGCAAAAATAACAAAGTTTGACATTGTACTTACTTTTTTTTTTTTAGGTTTGTTGATTAGTATGATATTCATATTGTAGTTACTTGATAGAGTATTAACTATTAAATTCAATACCAAATAAACTCCCTTTAATCTCAGCCTAATTCCCTAAACCCAATGAACCCAGTTTAGCAGTATGATACAAATAATTGGTTTCACTTGTTTTCAGGTAAAAAGCACCAAAAATATTTCATTTACTGTGAGCCTAATACCCTAAACCCATCTGAACCCAGTATCGCAAGTTGGTTTTAAAAGAAATGGGTTTCACTTATATTCAAGTAAACGGAAACATAAAACTTAAATTCAATACCAAATACACTCCCTTTACTATGAGCCTTACTCCCCAAACCCAACTGAACTATAGCAAATTGGTTTAGAAATAATGGGTTTCACTTATTTTCAAGTAAACAGAAACATAAAACTTTAAATTCAATACCGACACTCCCTTTACTCTGAACCTCACTCCCCAAACCCAACTAAACCCAGTATAGCAAATTAAATCCTCAGCAAATATAAACAAACCAAGAAACATAATCCGATTCCACAGCAAATATAAACAAACCCAAAAACCCAGAGATATAATCTGATCTCAAAAAACAACAAAGCTTCGATCTTTTTTAAACAGTTTTATTAGAAATTCAAAACAGAAACCAAAATAGAAAAAACCGAATTGAAACCAAAGTTTCTTTGATTTTTCCCACTGTTTCCCGGCAACCAAACGGTGAAAGTGAAACACACTTTGAAGCAACTCACCTTTTATTTTAGTTTTGAGAAACTGCGTAGATTGAGGAACTCAAAGCTTTGTGAGTGAGAGTGGAGACTTTATCAAACCTCTGTACACCTCACTGTGCTTTATCAAATCTTTCGTGCTAGGTGATGAATGTGAAATAGACTGAGTGAGAGAAGAGGGTGATCGGTGAAGGTGATGAATGTTTGACGGAGTGGGAGAAGAGGGTGAGTGAGAGAGGCGCTGAAGTGTGAGAGTGAGAGGGTGAGACTGGTCTGTGTAAGAGAGAGGGTGAGTGAGAAAGTGAGGCGTTAATTTTAAAAAAACCCTATTTGAAACCGAGTATCTAAAAATCGAGTTTCTGATACTCGGTTTCACTTTTAGTAAACCGAGTCTCAGAGACTCGAGTTTTAAGCGTCACGTGGCGCCTATGTGGAACTCGAGTCTCAGAGACTTGAGTTCCACGTGTACTCCACATGGAATTTTGCCAACCCAGATCATAAAAACCAAGCCTCAAAGACTCGATTTACAGGCCCAAAATCGAGCCTTTGAGACTCGAGGTGTTACTTAATGATATAGTTTCGGAACTGGCCTACTAACTAAATAGTTGGGAAATTATGCTTAGTTTCCAATTTTTTCCGTGACAACATTATTTTTCAAAAATTGTTGTGTAAGGGAACTTGTTTCAGCCAAGGTAGAACTTGTTTCAGAAAGTCTTGTTTCAGCCAAGGTAGAACTTGGTTTTCAATGGTAAATGTTTCTTCTCTTTCAGTTTCACTATATTTTTTTTTCTTTCTTTCCTTCATTTTCTCTCAGATCCCATCTCTTTCTCTGTATTTTTTCTTTCTTTCTTTCATTCCCTCAACAGACAGAGACCACTGAAATCAAAGAGAACTCAAGCACGAAATGGGGATGGCTTCAAGGAACACCCGATCATGAACCATGCCTGGCTGACGCACCCATTTCAAGGCCCCTCCTGTCGTCAGCAACAGATAGTTGTTCAGCTTTGAACAGTTCCGGCGCCGAGATTCACAAGTATTTAAAACCCATATTGATTTCATTTTTAAAAATATTTAAGTCATAATATTTTTTTTATTGATTATATGTTCTGATTTTGTTCTAGTAACATCTGAAATTGGTATGAGGTGTAATTTTTGTAAGAGGATTTTTTTTTTAATGAGAATTTTTGTAAGAAGTTGTTTGGTGGTAGAGTGTTGTTTTCGGTTAGCTTATTTCAGGTGTGTAACTTGTGTTTCAACTTTCGAGGAGGAGGGGGAGGAGAAATGAGTGAAGGGTAGTTTTAGTCTTTTTAGAAAAATATAATTTGTCAGATGCTTTGCTCTTGTTCCCATAGTTGTACGTGAATCGATTTTTTATTTTTCTGTATCATGTATCGTATCGTATCGTGTATCGTAAGATACACAAACACTTAATAAAATTTATAAAAAATTATAAATATACATATATAAAAGGTATATTCATTATAAATTTTGAATATATTCAATTAATGACTAATTTATTCATTACTTATGTAATAATATTTAACAAGCTAACTAAATAAATCAAACTAGCATGTGTTTATAACATACACATTCAAATTACTTAAATTCAAAAGTGATAATATATTACAAATGACCCAAAAATAATAATTTATTTTCATCATATTAATCAAATTTTCTAATCAACCCCATCTAAGTCAACGCTATCATCATGTTTATAATTTTGCAAATTTATTTTTTCATTAAAATTTTCTTCATCATTATTCGTCATTAATATTTACTATCTCTTCTTGTTCTTTTTATTTTAATAATTTTTTTTTGGCATTCTAGTTTCTTGGACTTGTAACAATAACGATAAAAATAAAATAAATTTTTAAATATTAAAGTGAAAGGTAAGTGTGTATTGTGTAGACCAATTGTAGGAGAGAGGGGAAAAAATTTATGAATATGTTATTTTAGTAGGCTAAATTAAGTAAACTAATAATTTTTTGCTAAAAACAAGTCTAACAACTTGTTAGATTCAAATAAAAGTACAAATTTTAACAAAAAATCTCATTTTAAAGCATTTGCCTATGTATCGTACAATACGTACGATTTTACGATACGATACAATTCATACGATACGCACACTATATCGTACGATTCATGAGCATTTACAATACGCCAATACGATATGGAACTTTTTCCATACGATACGATACGTATCGCGTATCGTATGATACTGACAACTATGCTTGTTCCCATAAAAGTCTTTGCTGTCTTGTGAAAAAGCAAATCAAAACTAATAAAATATTTCCTTATATGTACGGTAACCGGACCCATATATATATATATATATATATATATATATATATTAAAATAAAAGGGAACATACGTTTCAACCTGTTAACTAAGACCTTTGAGGCAATACGTGAGACCACATTACTAAAGCTGATAAGTCTATATCATGTAATCTTAGTTGGGTTCTTAACTTTGTGTTTTATTTGTCTTCAATAATGTTAATAATATATAAGTACTAGGAAGTTGTTAGTGCAAAAAAATCATAAGATGGCCACAACTAGGTCTCTGTCTCTGTCCTCTAAACCCAAAATCTTACACACTCTCTTCCACTTTCGTCTCAAACCCAAACCCCAAAATATCCACCCTTTCTCTTCCCAAGCCTCACAACTCTCATTAGTGCCGGACCCATCATCACCACACCTCGTTAACGAAATCTCTCGCATACTCAGTGACCACCGGAACCCCCATAATGATTTAGAACTTTCTCTCAACACTTTTTCAAATCAAATATCCAAAAACATGGTCGAGCAAGTGTTGAAGAGGTGCAAAAATCTTGGGTTCTCAGCTCACAGGTTCTTTCTTTGGGCTAAAAGAATTCCGGGTTTTGAGCATAGTGTTATTAGCTATCAGATTTTGGTTGATATCTTGGGTAGTAGTAAGCAGTTTGCTATATTATGGGATTTCCTAATAGAAATGAGAGACTCTCATTGTGTTGGGATTAGCTCTGAAGTTTTCTGGCTTGTTTTTAGAGCTTACGGTAGAGCTAATCTTCCTGAGGATGCGGTTCGAGCTTTCAATCGAATGGTTGAGTTTGGTATCAAGCCGGGAATTCATGATCTTAATCAGCTTTTGTATGTGTTATGCAAAAGGAAGCATGTAAGACATGCCCAACAATTTTTTGATAAAGTGAAGATTGGGTTCGACCTGAATGCAAAAACTTATAGCATTTTGATGAGGGGGTGGGGGGATATTGGTGACTCAAATGAGGCACGTAAGTTGTTCGATGAAATGCTTGAACGAGGATGTAAGGTGGACGTGTTAGCATATACTAGTTTGTTGGAGGCTTTGTGCAAAGCTGGGAATGTGGATGAAGCGTATAAGATCTTCCGGGAAATGGGGTCTAATGGAGTTGATGCTGATGCTTCTACTTACTCGATTTTCATCCGCGCATATTGTGAAGCAAATGATATGCATTCAGCCTTTAGGGTGCTTGATCGAATGAGAAGATATGAGCTTTTGCCTAATGTTTATACTTACAATTGTATTATCAAGAAGCTTTGTAAAAATGATAGGGTGGATGAGGCTTACCAACTTCTAGATGAGATGATTGAGCGGGGAGTTTGGCCGGATACATGGAGTTACAATGCTATGCAAGCTTACCACTGCGATCATTCTGAGGTGAATAGGGCTCTTAAATTGATTTCTAGAATGGAGAAAGATAATTGCATGCCAGACCGACATACCTATAATATGGTGCTCAAATTGCTTATCAGGATTGGAAGATTTGATAGGGCAACTGAAGTTTGGGAGAGTATGGGGGAGCGAAGATTTTATCCTTCCGTGTCAACATATGCTGTCATGATTCATGGTCTATGCAAGAAGAAAGGTAAACTAGAGGAGGCATGTAAGTACTTTGAGATGATGGTTGATGAAGGAATACCGCCATATACTTCTACCATTGAGTTGTTGAGGAACCGCATATTAGAGCTAGGTTTCTTGGACCAGATTGAGATACTTGCAAATAAGATGGAGAGAAGCACTTCTTGTTCAATTCAGGAGCTGGCAAACATGATAAGAGGTGATAAGACAAATAAGACTTCAAGAAGTGAAGAAACAGATCTGGAAAGTGATTAAGAGCAATGGGCTATGAGCATCTTGGAATTATGATCATCTAGATGAAGTGGATGCATTTCTTCTAAGAACAATCTCTGGATGAATTCCCAGCAGTAGTTCCCTTTTGTGTACGTTTTTTCCTTTTTAATATATTTTATATTTATTTAAACATAGACTTTATAGTCTACTTGTATATGCTGTGTCAATTATTGTTATAGGATAAATAAGTAGAGAAAACCTAGGTTGAATGATTTGAGATTGCTCTGTCACAGTAAAAATGAAGGTTAACAATTAGTAATAGTGTCTAACAATGTCTAGAAGCTTTTATTTTCCAAAATGTTGTAGTTAAATTTGAGTTTCTAATAGTGGTTGTTATTTTTTCATTGGAAATTCTATTTTCATTTTCTTTGTTGTACATTAAAATACCATGAAAAACTCAGTGAGGCAATTTACTTTATGCATGAGGTACTATTAATTATGAATGATGCATTGGTATAAGTTTGACAACATCTTTTGTGTTAATAATTTTCAGTTGGATATCACCTATTTCAGTGGACAGGACTGATTAGTTATGTCATTATTCGGGGTACTTTTAATAGCTTAGCAAAACAAAATGTTTTTCAAAATCAATTTCTTGAGGATTTATATATTTTACCAATATTAAGTCTCATTGTGGTCATGGAGTCTCAAGGTTGACTTCATAGACACTTGAAGCATCCACTCTAGGTAATCCGTAAACTGGCTCACCTGATATTGTTGAGAAAATTCGCTTTAGAAATTGTAAGAGGTGGTTGCACTCTTGGGTACTTTATTCAGCCCTCTGATAATCAAACTGATCGTATGCTTTGGTAGGCAGTGTTTACCAAGAATATAGATGATTGGCTTGTTGGACCATCCTCATGAGTTCATACTTAAAATAATACCTTTGGAACTATGAAAATTTGATGCTTTTATTCATTATATTTCTGCAACTATTGGTATGGCTGTCATTCTCATGAGCTCAATGAATTCATACTTAACATTAGTTTCTTACTTAATGATAAGCTTTTATGATACCAACTAATTGATAGATTATGAAATTTTATTATTCTACGTTCAAATATTCAATAATTGTGCCACTGCCTGGTCTCCATTATGCAAACTCAGGTGCGAATCCCCCTCCCCACTTGTTGTAACTATAAAATAATAATGATAAAAACTCAATAATTGCAAAATCATTCTGTCAGTTTTTAAGAGGATGAGTCTAGAGGGAGGGCTATCTTGAGTTTTTCATTCAAGAATCTCATTGATGATTTTTCAGTAAACCCTGAAAATTCTGATTCGACGGTCTGAACTTTGATTTCGAGTTTCAAGAAACCCCTCTCTGCTGGTTAAGAACACAATTTTTGCATCTTTCCTGATGATATGATGCATTTTTGGTTCCCTAATTGTAAGTTTTGTGTTGTAGTCATCAGACCACGATAGCTGTAGACCTGTGATTCTTGAAATTTGATATGGTACTGCTCTAGATCTTATTAAGAAAAACATCTCTAGCATGTTTTTTGTGCTAGCTTTTTCTGTGTGTAGCAGCAGTACAGCTGATTCCGTTTGGTTGGTTGTTTGCAATTTGCCCCTGGAGAACAACTCTGTTCTGTCACCAAGTCCATTTAACCTAATAGACAACTTCATACTGACATAAGCTTGAGGCAGCATGACTTGTCAAAGGGTATTGAGTTTTTTTCTTTTCTGTTATATTTATTTATTTAAGCTAAGTAGGGGAGTAGTTTTACAAGTCTAGTGACACAATTTTGAGGATTTTTTTTCTCTATAGAAATTACAAACTAGTGACATGCGCTTGAGGCAGCATATGCTAAGTGAGCAGTATGCTAAGAACTTCATGATTTACTTTTCCATTGCAGTGCATAATGTTGTTGTTGTTGATTTTCTTTGTAAACTTAACAGAGAGTTCTTAGCTTTTTGGATATGAGAGGGAGATAGATCACTTCCAGTTGTTAATTTGAAATATTAATTCCTCTTTTGAAAATATATAACATTGGTTCAATCATGCCATAAGTTAGGGGCATGAAATTCATAGGCCATTATCTACAAATTTCTTTGCTATAAGCTATCTAATATGACAATTATATTCACTTTCTTTGTTACTTATCAAAAAAAAAAAAATATTCACTTCCTTTGTTTTGTTTTGTTTTCTTTTTTTTTTCTCTATTTTAATTGCTATGTGTATATGCTATATCCTATATTTATCACTGTATATTTATGGATTTTATTCACTGGAATTGCCATATGCTATCTAATATTACAAGTACAGGTAGTTACCAATACTTATTTGTTATGAGGGTTATGTGTGCTTCTGTTCTGATGGTGGGTAACTGCTAGTATGAAAGCAAATTGTGTGCCAAACAGCCAGAGAGTTGTCATTTAAGAAAAATGATGAGGGTCCTGTACTGCTGTTTAGTCAATTGCTACTGTATAATTATGTAAACCGAGATGTTAAGTTATGGAGAACAAAGATAGAGGCATAGTTTAGTGGAGATAATGGGCTAGTTCTTTCTAATCTTATCAATAAATACAAAAGATATCATGTCAAGCACACCTATGCGTAAATAGGCTCTATATGCATAAGCATTTGATGCCAATGTATAACTTGGAATTTTATTTGTTTGAATTTGGAATCTTTTGTTTTTCCCCCCTCTTTGAAATGAACAGAATCTCTATAAAAAGTATATTTTGCCCATCTCATGAGGCATGTTTCAAGATAACATGCCAACGTAATTTGACTTGGTCTTGTTTGAAAGTAAACCTCCTTTTTAATTTATGTTTCTGTGCGTTTCAGGCTTTTACTGATTCCTATAAATTTTCTGGTGTTTGCAGTTAGGCTGCCTGAGCTTTTGGCATATGTGAATATTTAAGAGGAAACAGCTGACCTGCTTGCAGCAGAAATGGCTTGATTTTCTCAAGTATCACCTCAATATTTCTATATAATGTTCAATAGTTAGGAAATTATAGTTCTGAATCTTTCCATATTGGCATGCTGTTGTCTGGCTTAACAATGCAGGAATATGGAATATCCAATTGTTGTTGTAACAGTAGTATTGAAAACTCATTCTTTTATTTGAATTGACCGTCTTCTTTCTTTCAATTGACACTCTTTCGGGACTTCGTTGTACCACGAAGAGTGCTACCTGTTGTAATATTCATGGCTTGGAACTTTCTGTGAAGTGGTTGGCTTAACGCTGACAGTTAATGAGAAATGATTTGCAAAATCAAGAATGTTGAATTCTGTAATTATGATTCGGATGGAGATAGATTTATGGTTGGTATAGGGATCTAGTTGGTTTTGTGATATTCCGAGTCAAACTTAATTGGCATTCATTGCAGACAATCGGTTTGGTTTTTTGTTCAAATGCTTCAGCTTTTCTGCTGAGAGTAATGGATATATCCCAGTGGATTGCTATGGTGCGCTCAATCAGATGTGAAGAGATGTGAGTGCTTAAGCGAACTTCTTAATTGCAGCTTTGAGATCTATGTGCAAAATGCTAAATTTTTTAATACTGCTTTTATAAAAACAGGCTTATTATTTATGATGAGTGCAGTTTTGTGATGGTGTTGGTATTGCTCATCTGTTAAATGCAATCCTGGTTTTGCCAAAGTTCTAAGTGGCTTTATATTAGAATGAAACCAGGATTGCATTAACATATTGCCAAAGGGTTATGTTTGTTGCTGAGGATGGGATAGCTATGAGCTTGGAGGAATTGTTTCTAAGTTTCAAGAATCGGAATAAATTAACTGTATGTAAATATACTGTCTTTGTTTTATATAATTATATCATAATTAAGTAAAGGATCAAGATATTTTTGTTTGGTTGTTTTTTATGTAAAAATTTGATAGTTAATATAGGATAAAGAATACTTTTGGTCACTGAAATTTGGGCTAAATTGACTAAATTCAACTTTGGTGTCACCAATTTTTAAGAAGTAACAATTTGAATCCCTCCATCTAACTTTTGTCTATTTTATACCTTAACATTGTCTGAATGAATTTGCTACTGTGGTGTTTTACTTGACAGGGAATTTTTAAATATGATGTGGTATTAGTGTAAAAAAGTCGATCAAAAACTTGGCATTGAGAGAATTTTTTTTTTTGTAAAAAAGAAGAAGAAGGAAATGAACCAAATCATTACTTTTAGATATTTTGGGTTAAATGGAATTTTTTTAAAATTGACTGAAAAAAATAATAATTGAATTTTCCCCATATATTCAGAGTCCAAGAAAATAATTTTTTTTATCCTTATCATTGTTTACCAATGTGTTGTGTCATGAATCACGATTAGAGTGATTGGTATACAAAACAGTTTTAGTTTGTTACTATTTGTATATTTTTGTTGTTTATTCTCAAGTCAAGGCCACTCGATCAAATTCGAGTGTTATTTGTGTTCACACGTGGCACCCAGTTTAGCCACACCGACTGAGACTCAGAGAGAAAGAGAGAGAGAGAGAGCATAGGGAAGAAAATAATCCACATAAATAAATAAAATGACTCATCACTTCACTTTTACAAAACTAGCCACCCATTCCTCCTCTACTCCTTTGCAGCATATCGCTCGCACGCTATGAAAAGAAGGGTATTCCCTGTAATTATGAAAAACTTCTAGGTGATTTATATCTACATCCTGGAAAATCCTACTAATTTCTCACTTTTTTTTTTTCATAGTGTGTTTTACTTTTTATAAAAAAATTTCTTTGAGAATTGAGACTAAAAGCACTGCTTCTTCCTCATGGCGCTACTGGCTCAGGGTGGGTGCGCACGGTTGCACGTGCCACGCCATGCGCACGTTAGACGACAAAGAGTACTGAGTCCGTTAGCTACTCTATCTCCAGCTCCAGGTCCAGGTCTAGTTGGAAGCCAAAGCATGGAGTGGGTCGAAGCAACTTCGAGCTTTTTCCAACAAGACTCAAGGCCCATCATGTTATTTGATGGTACGTACGTAATATACATACATATGTATATGTGTGGACCAAAATTATTACTTTAAATGTCTTATGTAATATAATTGTACACTTTTTTTTTATATATATATTGTATGCGTTTATTAAGTTTAACAATACAAAGTAAACCAGTTACTGTCTATGTGCATGTACTCTACCTGTACTTGTTTCTTTCATATGATATGTGTTAGGGACGAGGATTCTGTTAGATGAGTACTGGAATTTTTGGTTGAAATTTGCAAAAATGGTTCATTTGAATGAATGATTCAAAAAATGTTAGTTTATAGTCCTAGAATAGAACTAATAGAGGACACCCAAAAATTAATTTACAACAATTTCTCACATATGGACTATTAAAGACAAATTTAAAAATTGCAAATTGTGGTAGCTAGGCTAATTTAGGAATATTATGAATTTTGTTGTGTTTTATTCAAAAATTTTTGGTCAAATTATAGTTAGGCTTATGTTTGGCTGAAACAATTTGAGGCCTTATTGGAGCATATTCTTATATTTAGATATGAATTAGATAATATTTATTTAAATCTTTATAATATATTTTTTATTTAAACCAATTATTGTTCATTTTCATATGTGAAATTACTAATTAAGTTTTTGTGAAGTTTTGGTGACATCTTCTTTTCAATCTTAATCTTTAGTTTAGTGTGAAATATTCTATCTTTGGTATGGTTTTCTCAATTTTACTTTACAAAAGCAATGTATTAGTAAAATTCTGTAAGAGATAATGTATTTGGAGAAAGAAATATAGCATTTTTTTTATATGTGAATTGGAGTATTTTCTTCTGTTAGTATATTTCTTTTTAAAAATTTGTTTTGAAAAAAATATATAAATAACTAATATCAGAATAAATTTCTTGTTTGTTCCACCACCAAAATGAATGATCAGATTTTTATTATAAGATATTTTGCAACTCATGGGCACTTATAAACTTGCCCCATCCTAACTCTTTGTAGGATGTCCAACTAAGCCCATGGACCGAAGCTTTTGTTTTTCTTTTACTATGTAATGTAAGTAAAGAGGAGAGGAATGCTATTATCTGATAACTAACTTCAAGTAACTACTATACACGTGCATAGAATGGTGCTTGGATAGGCAAATTGTAGTTTTTATGTAACATGAAATGCATATATACTTTCTTTCCCAGAGTCTGAACAAATTAAATTAAGGGGCAATTAATGAATGACAAAGTTTAAAGTAATTCTACCCGAGTTTTCTGTTTGATGTATCTGTATTTTTTTTTGTTCTGGTAAGTAAATGCTAAATTTGGTTTGACAGGTGTATGCAACTTATGTAATGGGGGTGTGAAGTTTGTGCGTGAAAATGATCGAAATAGGTCAGTGTTTCTTTCCTTCTTGTAAATTCTGATTACAACGACTCTCAAATGTTTGGACTAATGGCTCACAATTAACATGTAATATTTGTTTTTTTTGGGGGGGGGGGGGGGTGGTTAAATTACAGTTTCATTTTTGGTGAGTGGATTTATATGCAAACAAATTAGTGAGTTTAGGCCCACTTTACTTAAGATGTTTGCTGGAAGATGAAAGAAAATGAGGAAGGAACTCTTTAGGCTGAAGTTATTTCGCATTGGAAATTTACCTTGTTACAAAAATGTGTTCTGCATCTTGAGCTTCAATAAGATTCTAAGTTACTAACCTTCACGTTTATGGTCCTGGTTGAGGTTCATCCTGAGTTTCACTGTAATGGCCATTGGGTAATTTTATTGCTGATGCTATTCCAAAATAAATCCATATTAAAGACTTAATGATAAAATATGAGCTTTCTAAAAAAATAAATATGGAATGCTTCTTTTCTGCAAGAAAAGAAAAAAGTCTTGATATGCACTTTCATATTTTCATTAAAATGAATTCCTTACCATGTTTATAGGGTAGTTTTACCACTTGAGATCTATTCATTTGCTCTTTTGTATCTCATTATTAACAGGAGCATAAGATTTGAGCCTCTTCAAAGCGAAGCAGGCAAGAAATTGCTTAGGAGGTCTGGAAGAGCTCCTGATGATATCTCCAGTGTTGTACTTGTTGAAAAGGATAGGTTTGTATATTACTGGTTCAATTCGCTTAATTGTCATAAACAATAATCATGTACCTAGCATAACTGCACGAATTCAATTACCAATCATCAAATCATCCATAGTAGTTCATTTTGGTTGTGAAGATGTTGGACACACAGAAAAGATTGGTTTCTAAATTCAACAATTCCTAGCTGAATAAATATCCATATTCTTGCTACTTGTCAACCAATGGATTACTACAAATTTCTTTTTGTTCAAAAAGAGGTTATTAGTTAGGACATAGAAGATAGATCTAAAGATATATTGCCTAATGAAAACTGAGAAACCATGCTGGATTTCAGATCATACATCAAGTCGGAAGCTGTGCTGAAAATAATGGAATACATAGACTTACCCTTCCCTCAGTTGGCACTTTTTCTACAGTTTGTGCCTTTGTAAGTACTACCTTTCCAGTTTCCAGTGCTGTTTTGTTTCTCACTTCAGATTTGAATCTAATGGAAGCAACCAGAGATGATCACTTATTTATCCCTTTTCATGGATGATTGCAGGTTCATAAGGGATTTTCTATATGATAATGTGGCAAACAACCGTTACACATTTTTTGGCCGCTCAGAATCATGTGAGATATAAACAAAGTTATTCATCTTACTTAGATTAATTCTATATACGGTAAAGTCCAAAAGTAAGGTCTCTTCCTGTGGTCCACTAATATTGTTTTCCCAGAATAAATTGAAGTTGTAATGATATTTATGAACTGATGCTTATTTGTGTATGTTATATAGCTTAGCTTTTCAAGTGACTTAATTGTGTTGCTAGGCAGAAGGAAAAGAAGAATTAAATAATATGACTACAAAATTCCAATGAAAGTGGTTGTAAGATTCTAATTTTCTTCTTTCTTTCCCCTCTATTTTCTTGGCAATTAATAGGAGCAAATAAATAGTAGAGAAAAAAAAAAAAAAAAAAGTAACCCATTTGGACATATTGAAATAATGCTTAAAGGTGGTTATTGAAGTCTTCTTTCAATAATGTTATTCAAGAAACTACAATTTTGAGAAGATCTCTTTTATATCACTACTTAAGATAAAAATTATTGACATTTCTCTCATTTTCTTCTATCTATGGGAAGACCACCTGCTAAGAGCTCATTGCTCATAGTATGCATCTCTCCTGTGAATATTTCTTTCATTTTCTTGTTTAAATTTTCCCATCTATTCTCCAAGGAATTACATTAGAGTATACAAATAAACTCAACAAAGAGGCTTTTTTTTTTTTTTTTAATATTCAGCCCAAAAAAAAAAAAAACAAAGCCTTTCTCGAAATACTCAATGTTGGCTATGCAAATTGTTGAAGTGGGCCCGCGTGTGTGGCTTGAATTGCCACAAGCCCATAAGGCCCAACCAAGCCTAATTCGGTCATAGTAATTGACCGAATACAAGTTGTATTTGGAGTCCTGGAATCAATTTGATAAAGTAACGCGCGCAAACATACGTGTGTATATATATATATATATATTTTTTATATATGTGTGCGCGTGCTTTTTTATGATATGCGGCAGTAAGAGTAATTCCAAGAAGTCTTAGTACCGTATAACTATATAAGAATAAAATAAGAAGAGAAGTACAGCCACATCAGAGAAAAAATTGTGGGTTCTTCAGTATTGTGTTTTTCTTGTGAGAGAGAGAGAACTAGGGTGTAATTGAGATTTGGATTTCTTGAGAGTGTTCTTGTACACTATTGTATCTTCCTATTTTTATAGTGAAATTTCTCCATCGTCGCCATGGAGATAGGTAGTTTGCCGAACCACGTAAATTCTTGTATTATTTGTGTGTGCTTTTTATTTAATTTCGCTTATTTACTGTTATTGATTTGAGTCCTAGGGTGCTAGTTTGCGCAACAAGTGGTATCAGAGCAATGTTAGGATTTAATCCTTTGAATACAATAAAGATGTTAAGCACAAAGTATAACTTAGAGAAGTTTTGTGGTAAGTGAAATTTTTCCCTTTGGCAAAGGCGGATGAAGGATCTCCTAATTCAACAAGGAGTTCATAAGGCCTTGCTCGGGAAGGAGAAGAAACTAGAAAAGATGAAGGATGAAGAATGGGTAGAGATGGATGAGAAAGCAGCTAGCGCTATTCATCTCAACCTAGGTGATGAGGTTATTCACAACATCCTAGAATCAAAGACTGCAAAGGAAGTTTAGGAAAAACTAGAAGGTCTATATATGAGAAAGAATCTGACGAACAAGTTTTACATGAAGAAGCAACTGTATAGTTTGCATATGAAGGAGGGTTCAGATTTGTTGGAGCATCTCAACATGTTTAACAAGTTGAACACCCAATTGTCAAGTTTTGGGGTGAATTATGAGGACGAAGATAAAGCGTTACTCTTATTAGCGTCGCTTCCTACACATTTTGATCATCTAGTGACTACGTTGTTGTATGGGAAAAAGACTGTAGTACTCGATGAGGTGACTAGTGCTTTCTTGTCACATGTGAAGATGAAGCAAGATGGTAATGATTCTCAAGCTGATGGAATTGTTGTAAAGTCAAAGTTGAGCAATCAGGGTAGAAGCGAGTCAAGATCCAATGGGAGCAGATCTTAGTCTATATCACGTGCAAAGAAAGATGTAGAGTGCTTTTATTATCACAAGAAAGGGCACTACAAGAATCAATGTGAAGAGTTGAAAGAGCATTCAGAGCATTCACATCAGTCCGATTAAAATTTTCTGTCTATTTTATACTAAGAACCTACTTTTTCTAGTTTACACTATCACTTTTCCAAAATACACATATCAGTTTATCTATTTTACAATCTACTCTATTTAAATAATATTATTTATTCTTTTTTATTACTTATTTATTAAAATCTCTCCTTCATCTAAACCGTATCTCTCACTTTCAAATATCAATTCCAAAAGTCTCTCTCTCATTCCTCCCTCAACTATCTTCCTCTCTCAAACACTCACACACGGCGGTATATCTGGCAGCAAATCGGTGGCAGCAGATCAGCGACTGTAGCGGTTCCGTTGGGTTTTTTCACGTGGGTTTTCGGTTTGGTTTTGATTTTGGTTTGGGATGGTTTTCTAGTGGGTTTGAATTGATTTTGAGTTGGGTTTCTCGGTGGGTTTGGACTGTTTTTAAGTTGGGTTTCTCGGTGAGTTTTGATTGATTTTGAGTTGGGTTTTCTGGTGGGTTTGGCTTGATTTTGATTTGGGTTTTCTAATTGCTTATGTTGATTTTGGTTTAATTTTCCGTTGATTTTGGGTTAACTTTGTGGTGGATTATCAACTGTTCAAATGATTTGTATTGGTGTTGGTTGGGTGGTGGTAGGTGCGGTGATGGTGGTGGTGGTGGTGGATTGGTGGTTGGGAGGTTATCCTCGGCTTCTTCCTTCTTCTTCTTCTTATGTTTTGCTGGGTTGTTGCTGAGTTGTTGTGAACGTTAGGATGAAGTAGTCTGATAGAGGAGAGATAAAAAAATAAAAAAATACGGAGTATTATTATACACAACTACAGTAACCGTGCATATTTGCACAGTTACTGTAGCAAATGTGCAAATATGCACATTTTTACATCCACTAATGTGGGCAGTTTTGGAAGAAAATTGTGTAAATTTTGTCACTTTTTGCATTTTAGAAGATTTTAGAGGCATTGGTGTGGATGCTCTTAGAGGAGAAGAATAATGGAAAGAAGCTTCTAGAATCAACTAGTGTTGTTGAAGAAATATCAGATGACAGAAAATTTGATGTAGATTTACTTTCAATTTCATCGGGTAACAATGCTATATTGGAATATGGGGTTTTAGATTCAGCATGCTTATATCATATGACTCCAAAGAAAGATTAGTTTGACACGTATAAGCCTTACAACGGTGGTATGGTCCAAATGGGTAATGATGCTACATGCCCGATTATTGGGATTGATACTGTAAAGATCAAGATGTTTGATGGAATTGTGAGAGTTCTTAGTAATGTTAGACATGTTCCAGATCTTAAAAAGAATTTAATTTCCTAAAGAGTATTGGAAGATTTGGGCTATTCATACTCATCAAATTGTGGAATCATGAAGATTACCAAAGGTGCTTTGATGGTGATGAAGGGATAGAAAGCAAGCACGCTTTACAGATTGATTGGGAACACAGTTGTAGAAAGAGTTGCAGTCACCACTCCGATGGAGTCCAGCACTAACGACACAAAATTATGGCATATGTGACTTGGCCATATTGGTGAACGTGGTATGTTAGAGTTGCACAAGAGAAATTTATTGAAGGGAGTGAAGACATGCAAGCTTGACTTTTGCAAGTATGTATTGGAAGTAGCACAGAGTCAGTTGACAAGCTCTCATACAAGTAAGGGTGTTCTTGACTACATTCATTCAGATGTTTGGGGCCTAGTGTCAGTTTCTTCTCATAGCGGCGCTTAGTATTTTGTTTGTTTCATTGATGACTACTCTAGAAAGGTATGGATTTATTTTATGAAGCATAAGTATGGATTTATTTTATGAAGCATAAGTCTGATGTGTTTGGCATATTTAAAAAGTGGAAAGCACAGGTTAAGAATCAAACTGGCAGGAAAATAAAATACCTTAGAACAGATAATGGACTATAGTATAGAGAAAAAGAATTCATAAGATTTTGTGAATAAGAAGGTATTACTTGTCACTTCACAGTTAAAGGAACTCCACAGCAGAATGGGGTTGCAGAGAGAATAAACAGAACCTTAGTAGAAAGAGCCAAATGCATGAGATTGAATGCAGGGTTGCCTAAAGTGTTCTGGGCAGAGACAGTTAACACAACAAGCTTCATTATTAATAGATCTCCATCATCAGCCATTGATTTCAAGATTCCAGAAGAAGTTTGGTCTGGTAGACCAGTTGATTATTCGAGTCTAAAAATCTTTGGTTGTCCAGCTTATATGCATGTGTAGAGTGGAGAGCATTCTAAATTGGATTCGAAGTCCAGAAAATGCATATTTCTTGGTTTTGAAAAAGGTGTTAAAGGCTACAGGCTTTAGAATCCAATCTCAAAGAAAACGGTGACCATATTTGATGAAGCCTTTATGTTGAAAGAAAATGAAGCAGAGACATGTGATGATAGTTTACGGGAGAAATTAACTGTTGAGGTGGAGTTTGACAAGAATAGTTCACCTACTGATAAGGGTGATGATAATGATATTGATATACAGTAGCAATAAGAAGAGCCTTATTCAACTGTGTTGAAATGGCTTGAATTGTAATGTCGGTGGATTGACATTACAAGCAAGCATTAAATGCTATCTTGCATGAATTGTCAAAAGGCAAGGAACAAATTATGGCAATGAATTACAATCTTGGCAATGAATGCTTGCATGCCTATATTAGAAAGTGTGGCTTGATCAACAAAGCCAAAGATTTGCAATTCAGCAAATAAGCATGCATGAAGAAATTCTACACTCCTTGCATTAAATGTTGCATGGACTCTTGGCCACTATTGTTGACTTCCTTAACAATAGAAGTCTTGCATATGCTGAAACTATTTGTATTTCGGCTGAACTTTAGCTATAAATAGAGGTAGAGCAAGAGAGAGTTCCTACGTGAGATAGAGAGATAGCAAAGAGCTTCTTCTATGTGTGCGCACTATAGATTGGAAGTTAGAGTGTCCTGCAACTTTTGTCTAAATACAATAGGATGTTCTTTATTTATTTGTGAGAGAACCAACAATGTATTTGGGATTTGGGTTTGTGTGAGAGTGCCTTCAAGCTATTGTTGTAATCTCCAAAGTTATAGTGAAACTTTATTCTGTCGCCTCCCGTGGCCATAGGCATATTGCCGAACCATGTAAATTCCTTGTGTCATATTCTCTCCTCTCTATCTCTCTTCTTTAACCTTGTGTAAATAGATTATTTCACCGACTTTTCACAATAAATTGCTAAAGGTAGAGAGAAGTGGGTTCATAAAGCACCACAGAGATCTGGCTTTAAAGACATGGTTGGTTTTGCTCTCATAACTAGCAGTGGAGATCTATCATCTTACAAGGATGTAGAAGAGATGGGGTTACTACAGAAGAATAAGAGTTGGGAATCAGTGAAATTGCCCAAGAGAAAGAAGGCTATTGGTTGCAAGTGGGTATATCGCAAGAAAGAAGCATTATCAGAAAATGAAGGTGAAAAATTCAAGGCACAATTAGTGGCTAAGGATAACTCACAGAGAGAGGAAGAGAATACCTCAGATATGTTGACAAAGTCATTTCCAACAGACAAGTTCAAGAGTTACTTGGACTTGATTGGTGTTTGTAGCATGTGAGCCCTTAAGGGCTAAGGTGGAGGCGATGGAGGAATTTGCTAGTGTAGCTTGATCAATTCAAGCCAAGGTGAAGATTTGTTGAAGTGGGCCTGCGTGTGTGGCTTGAATTGCCACAAGCCCATAAAGCCCAACCAAGCCCAATTCGGTCATAGTAATTGACCAAATACAAGTTGTATTTAGAATCCTGGAATCGACTTGTTAAAGTAATATATATGTGTGTGTGTGCGCACGCACGCGAGCGCGCGCTTTTATGATATGCGGCAGTAAAAGTAATTCCAAAAAGTCCTAGTACTATATAACTATAGAAGAATAAAATAAGAAGAGAAGAACAGCCGCATCAGAGAAAAAGTTGTGAGTTCTTCAGTCTTGTGTCTTTCTTGTGAGAGAGAGAGCTAGGGTGTAATTGAGATTTGGGTTTCTTGAGCGTGTTCTTGTGTATTATTGTATGTCCCTATTTTTATAGTAAAATTTCTCCGTCATCGCCATGGAGGTAGGCAGTTTACTGAACCAAGTAAATTCTCGTGTTCTTTGTGTGTGTTTGTTATTTAATTCCGCTTATTTACTGTTATTGATTTGAGTCCTAGGGTGCTAGTTTGCACAACACAAGTAAATTTCAATGCAGATCTGTTTGGGGCAATATCAATATCATTATCATACAGGTAAATCTTCCTTTTCGTAATACCATGACTGTAATTTTTCACCAAGTTGTTCTTATGAAGCTTCAATCTGAACCAAAATTTTCATGCCTACTAGCATGGTCGTTGATCTTCATTGGGCATTATCACCTTTCTCCATCCTGTCCTTCATTGGTGACTCATGATTTAAGTGCACAAAAGCATCAAAATCAGCTAATTTCTTGACTTATATATTGCTGCATATTTGTTCTTCTGTTTTATTATGTTCCTAACTTCCAATTACCTTTCACAAAAATTTAATTAAGTGTAGGATATTCAGCCCAAAATTCTTATATAAATATTAATTTATTATCGAGATCCATTTGGTTTGTGTCTACTGTCTACCTTATGGGCCTGTATGAATACGTAGTACTTGTATTTAGTTGTTCAGAAAACTAAACTATGCCAGGGTGCATTCAAAATGTTGCTTCCTATCAAATACTTTCCTCAACCAATGACAGGCCATGCCAACTTATTTTATCTGTATGTAATTATAAATTTTTTGGAATTTTGATAAACTATGTCCTCTCCAATTCCAAGAAATTTATTAGGTAGTCTGGGAGTATACTCCCTCCTTCTCACATGGAAGTGAGTCCCATGGTGAGTGAGACCCACCCTGTGTATTTACACGTGCTAGAGTGTATAACATAGGCTGCTGGAATTGAAAAAAATATTAATGAATATATGATACTTGATAGTGTTGAATACTATTTCATATGGTCCTTCAAATTGCTTTCATGCATGTATTTCTCTATCCAATTCCATTAGATTCTCTCATAAGTAATCATTCATGTATTTCTCTATACTGATTTATAAGCCAGATGGATTTGAGTATAGCAAGCTACACCATATTGCAATCTGTGAGTCTCTGGGTGCCTGGTTTTTGTCTCTCTTTCCCTTCAGCTATGCTCTAACGGAGCAAGTACCTTCAAAGAAAATACAGATCTTTAACCAATTTCAATCGAGGAAGATACAACCACACAAAAATACATACATTCACGGAAAAGTACCTACATCAATCCATTTATACATGCATACACACATACCTTCATATTTACATGTGAACATCCATAAAGATGTCCATGTATATACAAAAATATAAATTCTCATAGAAAAAAAAAAGGTAAATGCACAATCCAAACACAGGTATATATGTGCATCCATAGAAAATTAGTATTGTTATATTTGCAAAGCTTGAAGAATAGGAAGTTAGACTGACATAATCTTTCAGCCGATTGAAGCTCTAGACGGGCAGACTAAACATCTTCTGACCAGTAAATAGCTCATAAGATCCGTATGCATATCTGCCAACAATTTTTTTTTTTTTTTTTTTGGGGTAGACAAAACAAATCAAAAGAAAATGTTAGCAACGCGTGGATCATTTTTCCATAGTAGATACTTAAAACAAGAAGCTTAGAATGAAGCGAAAGTTCAAGTAAATTACCCAAGAATTAAGAGGACTAAGGCTGTAATCCCATACAGGTACTGATAACACTTGTGCCTGGGTTTCCTCTTTATTTCATATCCTGGAGGAATGTATCTGCGGCTTACATATCCAAATTGAGGACGAACCAAAAGAATAAAGCCAAGGAGAAATCCTGAAATGAATCCTCCAATATGAGCTGAATTGTCCACACCAGGTAGAAACCCTACTGCCAAATTTATGGCAATAATGATCACGAGGCTAAAAAGTGCTGCACACTGAATATTTAGGAGTCAATAACTATTTTCACAAACTAAGAGTATATTATAGTTACTTTTTCATTCATAAAAAGCAAAAAAAAGAAATGAAAAATTATATTCTTTCACCCTAAACTATCACCCTAATTTCATTTAATTCTTTGATCTATTGAAAAGCACAATTGACCCCAAAATTTTAAAAATACGTTACACTTAACCCTTTACTGTGTATTTAGCTGTTAACTCTAACGAAATTTAATATTGAAAGATCAATTTACCTTTCAGCTATCTGTTTTGAAGAGGGGGTAAATTGATTTTTCAATGTAAATTCTATTAGACTTAACACCAAAACAAACGGCAGGGGGACATTGAAACAAAGTAATAATTGAAACAAAGTTATTATTTTGGAGGGTAAATCATGTGTTTTGATTGTTTAGGGGTTACGTGTAATCAAGATAATAGTTTAGGGTGAAAAATGTGTAAGTTGCCCAAAGAAAATGTAACCTTATTTGCATAGATTGTCCAGTTAGTGAGAAGCTCAGAGAGCATGGCTCCCAATAATCCAAAAAGTGCACCAGATGCACCAACTGATACTGTTGATTTTGCATGAAGAGCAGATAACAAGCTTCCACCAAAACCAGCAAGCAGGTACAAGACTCCAATTCTCACTGCCAAATTCCAAGAAGTTGAAAAATCAGCTAAGGTAGACAGTACAAAAACTGATTAGACAATAGTCAGATTATACTAACCAAATCCAAATTCCTGCTCAAGCCGGATTCCAATGAATAGAAGACTCAGCATGTTGGCAGCTAAATGCACAACTCCAACATGAAGCCACATGCAAGACAAGAGCCTCCATCCTTCACCTCCCTCCACCACTAATTTCTTTTCAAGCCCTCCTAGTTTTATCAGCCTGTATATATAATCAAGTTTGTAGCAGTTTGGATGATATTCAACATTAGATTAGCAGATATATCCTATAAGCCCTAGCTTACATTATTCTAATTAAGAGGCTTGACCTGAATTATTAGCTTGCAATGGCTTTTTAATTTTAATTATTCTACTTTTGCTTAAGGGTCCATATTACATGCTTCACTAAGGATCAATATTAAGTAACAAAATATTCATCTTCCAAACCATAGTTTTATATATAAAAGATTGGTTAAATCGCTTGTTGGTGTTCCAACTATTATGTAATGTGTAAATTAGCCTCTCAGCTATTAATTATTTCAATTTAGACCTTAACTTTCAAATCTAGTCAAATTTACCCATGGGTTTCATATTAGTTTAAATTTCAATTAAATAATGGTTGAAAGATTTGAATTTTGAAATTTTTACACATTTTTACAATATTTTTTTAACTTGTGTTCCATTTATCACTTTAACTAAATTCGTTAAAATTCAAGTAAAGTGTTAGTTCAAAGATGAAATTGATTTAATTTCAAAAGTTAAAGGATTATATTGACACGATTGATGGCCAAGGGCTAATTGATTGAAATCAATAGTCGATTGATCAAATTAAACCATATCCTATAGATGAAGGATCAAATTAATAATTTAACCTAAAAGATTTCTATTGCAAACTATGAACTGTTTATTTATCTCCATTTTGAAAATAAAACAAAGAAAAGCAAGCGAAAAAAGAAAAGGATGATTTTCCTCTCTTTTTTTTTTTTTTTGGGTGCAATTCATGATATGATTTAATTCATTATTGATTTAATAAGAGCATGTCTATTATTAAATAGCACTAATAAACAAGAATCATAAAAGAAACCCATTTTAAATTCTCCAAAGACAAAACTTTTAAGGATAACACAATGGAAAAAACAAAAGAAAATTATTCAAACTTCTTACGTGTTAGAGGAAGGGCCAAGGAGTGCATTTTCTTTGAAGGGTTGGAAAGAAAATCTCCCCAAATATTTATGGAAAAGACAGTCATCCTTATTTCCGTGTGCTGGGCAATAATTGTAGTACATGGTGTACACAAACATGGCGATATTAGCAGCAAAAATCAACGGCACAAGCCATGAGAACCATGACTGAGGGGCTGGAGGGTGAAAATGGGGTGAAGGCGGTGGTGGTGGCCGAGCCTTGAGAGGGCCCGTCTCAAGGTCACACGGTGGTGTAGGCCTGAAATTCCCCATTGTGGCAATGGCAAAGGAAAAGGCAGCCTGCACTGACGTCGCGAATTTGCGACCGTGACAGATTCTATTGTGTGCACGAGAAGAAAGAGAAAAAAAAAAAAAGGGCTATTCCTGGCAAGGAACGGGTCTTGCTGGGTTGGCAGTTAACTTAAGTTTGGTACTTTTCCCCGGTAATAGAAGTGGAAATTTTTGCATAAATAACCAAATTTTAACGATTTTCTTAAATTTTCATGGAGCTTATGAGCCATGTTTTTCAGTTTCTATATTTACATATATAGATGATGATTACATGTACAAACTTTAATTATAGAACTACGGATTTTTTTATACACTAAACTTTGTTGGTGTCACATGATCATATATGTGTTATTTTTCTCTTCACAATATTTGAGTCCTATTTATTTGAGTCGGAAAGTGGATGCATATACATGACATATTAGGACTTATGAGATAGATAATGTATCTACCACATATATGAGATAATTATTGAATAGACCACCCATTCAAGACCAATATATATATATATATATATATATATATATATATATATGTGTGTGTGTGTTTTTGTGAGAGATGTAGTTCTAAATAGTTGCAATCATAACGCTCTAAAATTTTATTTAAAATTATATATGAACATAGAAATATAATCTTTTAAACAATATTATTATTTTTCTAATGAAAAACGTAAAATCACTTATATATATTCCAGCAAAAGTAGTGATGGGGAAGGCAAGTATGTTTGTTAAGGAAACTGAAGTCTCCACAACTCCTAATGGCTATTCCTAAACATTTACATGCACCTCATGCATGCCATTCAGTATATGTGCGGTGCGAAAGAGCACTAAACCAGTGTCAAAAAACACAAATTTCTCTAACGGCTTAACTTACCTAGACAACATATATAGTGCCATGTCATGTGGTTAACAGAATGAGATCGTTAAGGAGGGACTTGGCAAGGGTACATTGCTTTGTGTACATTGGAATGGAGCCATTAAGATCATGACTTGCATCATAATGACAGGTCTCTAGTGTACAAGAACACTGAACTCAATCTTCACTTGGCAGGGAATATTACTACTTGATAGTGTGCCAAAGTTTGCTTTTGTAACCATATCTTAACCAATAGAATTTTAACATCTTTTTTTATACTCCTCTACCATTTGTGATTATAAAAGGGGGAGTATGTAAGGCGTTCATTCGTAAGCAATCTTTCACACTACAAAATAAAAAAGCAATACCACACAAGTGTATATAGCCAAATTGCGGAATGTCCCACGCCTAATGGAACGTCATCGGGAAACATAGTGAGAATCCCAGTATGACACATTTTGTAACTATTGAATTTATCAACCAAAAAAAAAAAAAAGTCTAACATCAAAATCATACTTATGCATATAGGAATTTTTTTTTCAAATGGTCCCTCCAAAAGGCCTAAAATAATCTAATTATTTTTAAAAAAAATTAAAAACTAATTATTTGGAAATTAGTTGTAAAGCAACATGAAAATTTGTACGGGCAATGAAAGCTGTTTTAATAAATAATTTCCTAATGTCTCACAAAAAGCCTTATCAGACGGCTCACTAGAAAACAAAAACATAAGCCTTATCAGAGAGCTTTTTTTTATTTTTTTTATTTTGTAAGCTAGCAGAGAACTGTGCAATTGTTCTGTCATTTCATTTGTGGCGCAATTTTTTTTCTTCTTAGATTATTCCAAACAATTTCATTTAAATCGAAATCTTAAGGTCAAAATGTTATACTTAGAAAACTTGACACAATAGAGTAAATTATAATTTATCCAAAAAGAAAAAAAAAATGTAGCATCCAAGTCATCTACGTATTTTAATGCAATCAAATTGTGATCAAATAAATTCTGTTTCAACACTTCCCCCCATCTAGGATTCTTCATTTGACCGACCGTATCAATCCATAGAATTGTTCATGAGTGATCTATATATATATATAACCATCATGGATGCATGAAATTAGCAAATCTATGAGAAATATAATTTGAGTACACAGCTTTTAAGCTCAAGAAAGAAGACAGATTTTTTATTGGTGAATTGTACTAAACAATTACAGCAAGAGGAGCAAGATGATAGTCGTAGTACGTCGACAACATTCAATGTAAAATGAAAAAAATGCAACAGTGAGCATTCTCAAGTTTTTTTTTTTTTTTTTTTTTTTTTTTTTTTTTTTTTTTTTTATATATAATTTTTATCTTAGACAAGACTTGGGATTTACAGTTCCTATTGCCTCTCCAAAAGCATTGTTGCAGCTAGAACTGACTTTCTCTCCACGGGTTGAAGATGTCAAATCGATATTGTTCAACTTGATGTCGGTGCAAGCAACATTTTCACTACAATTAAAATTGAGTGCTACGTCGGACGTGGAAGTCCCATGCATTTCAGAGTAGAGCACATTGCTTATCTTAACTCCCACTTTCTATCAACACACAACAAAACACCAATTTTTTTTAAAGTTAATATATATTCTTTAGCTCAAATTTTTGTTCCAAATTAAGCAAACAATTTGTGTGTGATAAACACGACCATTTCTCTAAACTTAGTACTAATAGGTAAGGTAGAATATTCAAAATGATAAATAAAGAGCATGATTGACTTACCGTTGGAGGGCATGCATTTGGGGCGCCACAATAGTGTTGGTCAATAATTATTGGATTTCCAGCATCTATGAATGTTACATCTGTGAACTCAATGTTCTGAACCTGACCTCTCCCAGTCTACAAAAGATCGAATTTAGATTAACAGTTTGATTTAGAAGTACCAAGAAATGTCAACTAATTAAGTTATAAGGCTTTTAGCTATTTTTTAACTTCTACAAGTAAGAAACTTTAATAAATACAACATATATAGCAGTAGAACTAGAAAGTCTAGAATACAAAGATTGCCGAGGGGGCATGGCCACCTTAGTATTAGAGCAGTATTGATTGGCTTCGTGTTAAAAAGAATCCTAGCTAGAAGAGCCATATTTCATTTATAGGATGCAAGCTGAGCTCATGATTAACCATCAAAATTGTAAAATAAGTATTCCAAATGAACATGAGTTTGACTCTCCATTTCATACCTGATATGTCTTGATTCGTGCTCCGTTTTGCGTCCCATTGAAGAGAATATGCCTCGCATGAATGTTTGATACGTTTGACACAGTTCCATCAAGTCCTAAACTTCCAATGCTATCACCAATGAAGAATCAACAAAAAATATTAAAATTATGAAGTTCTTGCAAATTGATTTTAAAAGGATAAAATAAATTTGAAACATGCAAACGAAGATGTCATTTTCCAATGAACCTATTTTAGCTTAGCTTACTTATTATATATGCAAATTCAAGGTAGACAAAATTAGTACCATAAATTTTTTTTATTAAATGAGATTATACTATTTTTAATTTGACAGAAGTAGAATATTTCAACTCAAACAAATTCTATGAGAGAAAAAAGAAAATGAAATATTTCATCAAAAGGTAATTTGTTTGGTATTTAATGAAACGTCCAATTCGTTATAAATTGTTTGACAAGTAGAAAACAAATCGTCAGCAAAAATTCTAAAACTACGTAAAATACCACAACTTTGGTCACAACTGTCTACGGGGCAAACTGTGAGTAGTAGAGAAAAAATAATAGGTTCATGTGAAAGTGACGTGTAGTCAATCACAATTTGTCATGTAAGATAGTTGTGATAAAACTTATGAAGTTTTACGTGGTACTAGAATTTCTCAATCGTCAATCCTATTTTTTGTGTTCTACAATCAAAACTTACTATGTACTTATTTAACTTTTCTTATAAAATAATTAAAGTTTAAAATGAAAAAAAAAAAAATTCAAACATATAACATACCATAATTGAATCTTCTTTATCCAACAAACCTAAAAATTTACTTCACGGTAGTGTGCCACATCATTTTGCAGTTAAATTTCTCCTTAGATACAACTAGATTTGTGTGTGTAACTACGTTAAAGAAGTGGGCACTGTGAGTTAAAGTGACTGTTTGGGTTAGCTGTTTGAAAATGTGTGTTTAAAAAAATAAGAGGATGTTTGGTAGAGAAGTTTGAGTAATATTGTTTGGATGTTTTTGATATACGTGTGAGTGAAAATGTATGTTAGTGTGTTTAAAATGCTCTAAAAGTTGCTTAAAATGGCCTACCAAACAGGCCCTAAGGATTTTAAAACATGCGTTTTGAATCTAGACATTTTTAAAATCACAGTTTAGCATTCGATAAATCTTGTGTGTTTCTCTCAATCGAGCATTTGGATAATATTAGTATAAAATTATTATTTTGGATGCAGGATTTCTAAAAAGGCTTAATGTAAATTACAACTTGCATGTTCTCCATCTGGCAACTACAAATAAAGATTGAGATATATATATTTATATATATATATATATAGTGAAAATAAAATCATGGGCATTGGTTTGTTTACTTAGCATTCAGTAAGAGAGACCACTTATTTGAACCATATACAAAAACGAAAATAGAAAAGAAATAAACCAAAAATGAAAAGATTAAAAAAGAAAGACAAAAGGAAAAGATAGAAAGGGTTAAAAGAAAGAAAATATAAATAAGGAAGATAATAACTTTTTTTTTTTTTTTTTTGAGAAGCAGGAAGATAATAACCTAAAAATTAAATGTTGGTTAAGGTTCATTCTATTTTACAAACTTCAATTCTTTTAGCGGATTTGTTTCTATTAGGAATATTGATGGTACACCCTCGGAGAGTTTTTCTTGTCAAAGTTTTATCTTCGTAACCATATCGCTTGTACTATTTTCTTTCCACATTTATTCTAGCAATATATATTTATTTTTAATACAAGATAGAAACTATATTCTAGACTAATCTAAATGTATATATGTGTGAAGCTCCCTCCTAGAGACTTGAACTATAACCCTTCCCCCCCCCTCCAACACCTCACAAGTACTTCTACTTATAGAGTAACCATCACGTCAATAGTGCACAGTAATTTAGTAGTATTGGTTTGTGAGTTGAACTAACCAAAACCGAACTTAAAAGCACAATTGGTTAATTAATTGAATCTGCCATAAAAAGTGGTTAATTGTTTTATAATTGGGGTCTAAATTTCCCAACGGTTCCTAATAAAGACAAAGTGAGTTTATTTAGATTCTTAAATTACCTTTTACATATTTAAACAAAGTAAATAAAATCAAACAAAATATTTGTTTAAGGAAGTCAAATATATAAATAGAGTGCGCTCTTCTCTTACCTTATCCCGTGACCCGGCCCACAATTCACATAAGTGATATTTACATCTGTAATTCCATCTCCAATAGAGACACAATCATCACCTGTTTGCCAATATTAACAACATCAAGTTATTGTTTTTATATCCAAAATATCAACTAACAAAAAAGTTGGAAATTGACATTTTCAGTATCACTGCTTGATTCTCGATCCCATTAATTGGAGAAAAATATAGGTTCAATCCTGTCCTTATTTAGCTCCATTTGTTTTAGTAGAAAATGTTTTCTAGAGAGAATTTTCCTCATTTTTACTCTTTTAGGTGCTTAGGGCAATTTTGTCCACATAAGAAAACAAACCCACTTTGCTGGATTGAAATTGTTTTACGCTCCTATGCTTCAATCTCTCTCTAACAAATGGCCTCTTACCGTAAGAATTAAATAATAAATAAAACAAAAATAAAATAAAAATAAAAACGCTGGCCATCTTTTCCGTACCCTACAAAGCCATACATACATTAGTTATAAATTTCACCCATGATGTCAAATCCTAACTCTACCACTTATTGTAGGTCACATAAATTCAGAATAAATGTGACCTGAACTAGTAGAGAATTTTTTTATATATAGGGTGTTTGGATGTCCATAGTTATTAAATTGTTCCATTAGGTTATAAAAGTAGGGACAAACAAAAATCCAACACTTTTTTTTTTTTTTTTTTTTTTGAGAATACTAAGTATTTTTAACACACATACGGGAAGAAAGAAGAAAGTTTTTTAAAGAAACTTACAGTGTTGTATATCCAAAAGGACTTAACTCTTGAATACACAGCACAAGTTTTAAACCTCTTTAACTCACACTCATTTTCTAATGTGGGATTAACCCACTGTTTTTTCTTTTGAGAATACTAAGTATTTTTAACACACACACGGAAAGAAGGGAGAAGGTTTTTTAAAGAAACTTACAGTGATGTATATCTAAAATGGCCTAACTCTTGGATACACAGCACAGACTTTGTGGTATGCTTTAATTATACTAGTATGTAACCCATGTAAATGCATGAATACATTTAAAATTAAACACAATTTTTATTATAAAAATATAAATTATTAGTCAAATTATTAAAAAAAATAGCATGTAACACATGCATTCATATAAACACATTTAAAATTAAACACAATTTTTATCATAAAATATAAATAGTTAATCAATTTTTTTTTAAAAGTAAACGTAATTAGTCACATATTAAAATTCTTACATAAATTTAATACTACTTATGATAAAAAAAATATTTTCTAATTTTTAATAAGTAGAACGTGTAGTGATTTTTATTGAGTATATGTGATTGGTTTTTTTTTTGTTTTTTTACTTTATAATTCATTAAAATATTAGATTTTTAGTATTTTGCAGTCATTAACTCACTTCGTACAAAGATTAAAAAACTTAAGTGGACACATGGTACAGATTTAAGTGGATAATTATGGTGTAGTCCTCACATAAATTTAGACACATGGAACAAAATTGGATTCTAATTGAATTTTCCTAAGTTTTACCTATTAATATATACTAACTTGTAACCTCATGCATATGCATGGATATACTTAAAGATATACAATAAGATGCATAATATAATTCATATATATATAATTTAAATACTATTGATAGTCATTTCTATATTTTATTAACTCTTTAAAAAATTTTGTAAGGATATTATTAAGTATAAAATGTAAATTGTCCATATATTTTTTTAATTATTGTGAAGCACTTTTTTTTTATGATTCATTTATTCTAAACTCTTTGGTTTTTGTACTTAATAACTCACTTGGATGAATATTTATGATGTGGTATCACATTTGATTTTAAAATTAAGAAATAATACTCTTTAAGAATAAATAATTTAAGACACATGGCGCAAAATTAGAACTCTAATTTGGAATTTTAATTTTAATTTCTCTTGGTTTCACCTATTATTATTATTATTATTATTAAATTTGATTTCTTCAAATTTTTAATTCACTATAGGTAAAATACTTTTCCAAATTTTGGGTATCAATCTTGACTAAACTATTACATGCTTGTTTGGAATGATAATTGAAACATCCATTACACTTTAAAAAAACATTAACTTCCCTTTAATAAATAAACGACCACAATTGGATGAGTTTCTTGAGAAATCTGCTATTACATTAAATTCTCTTCTTTATACCTTCTTAATTTCTAAAAAATAAATATTATCATATATAATATCATATATAAATTGTTTAATTTTCAAGTAATTCCTTTTTTGGTGATTGTTATTATATTCGCATATTTATATATATGGTTTCTTTTGTAAAATATTCACACAAATTTTATGTAATTTTATTGAAATAATTTAGTAAACCAACCATTATTACATGTGCATTAAGCACTTTTTTATATATGCAATTGGTAAATAGAAGATGATTGAGTTCCAAACCAACCACTACCATATTTTAAAGCATAAGAGTCAAATTAATGCAGTATCTGAAATATGTATAATAAAATGCAGAAGATTGAGAAAGGCAAAAGGGAAGACAATTACCAACGCCAATAAATGAGTTGTTGATGAATATATGATTTGATTGATGAATATGAATTCCATCTGTATTTGGGCTCACACCTGAAGATATTATGCTTAGGTCTTGTAATTCAACACCATTGCATCCCAATAGAAGAATATGGGTTTGGGGGCTATTTACTATTTTAATTTGGCTCATGTGGATATCATTGCTTTTATGAAATCTGAGTGTCTGCAAATAGTCAAAATAGAACACCATACAATTTGTTATCAAATTGGAACAATGCTATTTGCAATGAGTAATAATGATAAATATATACTACAAATTCTTACCTTGCTTTAAACTGATGTGTGGTACTTACCAAATATATACAATTGAATTTATAACCATATATATCTAAAATTTATAACATCTATGACAATTATCTTACTAAAAAAATCAAAACATCTAAAAATAATTTTTTATGTTATTACTCAATAATAATAATAACAATAACAAAAAATAATAATAATAATAATAATAATAATAATTTTTTTATGTTGACCAAATTCCATGACATTTGTAATGAAAAAGTTTCGATTTAATTGTATTTCACTTTTTTGTAATCATTTGGTGTTAGTTTGAAGAAAGTTGTTCACCGTGCATGACTGGGAATTTCAATTGAGCAAAATGGTGATCCATCAAGCCAAATCAAGCAATTTAAAAAGTTGTTGGACAAACAAGTTTAGCCTAACATTCGCGCAAAACTTGTTTAAGCACAAACTTGTTAAGGAAAGCCAACAATTTCGCTTTAACATTTCATTTAGAGAGGTATTACGTTTACAACATTTTTATAACATTTTCACAACAAAAATTATTAATGGTTAGTTGTTATTAGTTCTAATTAGAACTTATCACTGAAATTATTTTTCTGTCCCACCCATAACAACCTACATTATAGAATTTGTGGTGAAAGTATTGTAAAAATGTTGTGGACATAACATATTTCTCTTTCATTTATGGCCAATAATCCCATGTAAACTATAGCATATAAGAATAAAATAAAAACCCTAATATGCAGTAAAGAAAGACAACACAAGAATTCCTTGCCAAAACCAGAATCTTTCAACCTCTCCAATTTCCATACACTTGAGATGATTTTACCACCCAAATACAAAGATATTGTATATTGGAGTGTCGTTGTGAAACCACATAGAAAAAGAAAAATCTTCTAGAAATTTTGAAGTAAGCAAAGGATTGGGCTTGGCTTCCAAGTGTTTTTCCAAATTGGGTTTTTACTTTGTGAACAACTCCTCGTCCGTGTGTGAGAATTGTTCTGTGTTTTTCGATTATTTTCCTTTATCATATTGCACTTGAAATTGGTTTATTAACTATCCAGATACGTTAGTAGCTAAATTAATAAAATTAGTATTAATTCGACTTAGGTGTCTAAACAACAACTTTCAATAGTAATAATAATCAGAGCAGCTTTAACCATACCGTAGGTGCACCCTTGCCACAATCCTGTTGAAAAATTAATTTTGTTACAATTTATTTTGTGTGAAAATCATTTTAGAAAAAAGAAATGAAATTAGCAAAATCATATACAAGAAAAAAGCGAATGAATATGCATGAAGAGGATATTACCAAAAGTTTAGGATGATATCTGCATGAGATATCCCACCAGCCCTTTCCACGACCATTTATTAGGCCAACACCAGTTATGTGGAGCCCAGTCACAGACTCAAATTCTATAAATTTCACAACATCGTTGAACTCCTTCCATTCCTTAGGACCATCAGGTGCTAATAAGCCTCCCAATAACTGCATAAGAATCCCATTTGAGTCATCCATTTGTTTTCTAACTAAGATTTTATCTTAAGCGTTTTTTTTTTTCTTTTTTCTTTTTAAAGATTCTCTCCAATATATTTCTAATCTTTCTATGCTTATGTAGGTACACATTTCAAAATAAACACAATTGCATTCATATACCTAAGTTAATTTAATACTCACACAATTTGTTTTTGAATTTTTGTTAACCTTTCGAAAAACCTTATAATGATATCATGTTGTAGGATATGCAAACCGTTTATTTTTTACTATTCTATTTTATTAAAAAAGAATAGCAATGTATTTGACCTATTAATTTATATGCTTTGTTTTTAATTCTCATCATAATTTTTGTTATTATGATGCAATAAATTTATTTGATATTTACATTTTTCAAATGGAAAATGAGTATTTATGAAAATGTATTTAGAAAGAGCCAATTTTTAGTATATTGTAATTTTTATAGAAATTTACACTTTAATTAATAATAAATTTTGGTAAGAAAATTTGGATTAAGCACAAATGGAGAGAAAGTCATTTTAAAAGAGCTTTAGGAAAAATGAGTTAGAAGTAGTTTTAAATGGAGTGATGCTTGGCATAAAATTAGTAAATATATGGAATTAAAATCAAATTTAGATCATTATTATGCCTCTACTTTAATATATTATATAGACTTATAATTCTAAATCAAAGGCAATGAACTTATGGTAGACAGTAATCAACCCAAGGTCTTTTGAGTTAGATCATACATTTAGAGCAAGCAAAAAATATTGACCTAAACCAGCTCACAACATTTTGTTGCCATAGAATAAATCTCTGTTATTAAATATAATTCTTAATTAAAAAGAATGTCAAATTATACTTCTTCTGACTTACTCTAACATAAACGTGAGACTTGCAAGGACCGCTAAAGGTTGTGGGTCTCAAGAAAAATTGCTTTCTTGGAATAAGCATAGTTGGTTCTCCTGTCTCTGCATTGCATGTATCATTCCACGCCTTCAAAAATGCCTACATGCACCAAAGTAGAAATGTTTAAAATCGAAAGAAAAATAAAGAATTTTTATAAATATCACTCTTAAGTTTTAATGTCATTGCCAATTTGGTTCTTGAATTTTTAATATAAACGATTAACTTACTGGTTCTTGGAAATATAAGGTTTGCAACAAATTAACTAAATGCTCTATTAATATTTTTTTAGCTAAAACCTAATGAATTTAATTAGGTGATGTGTGTGTGTCATTTCTATTAAATTATCAATAAATCTTGAATTGTTATAACATGCCAAGAAAATATTTGATTTGTCATTAAACTAATTCTTAGCAGGTTAATTTTTTTATTTTTTTAACTTAGGGGCCTAATTAATTGACACTCACTTCAAAGTTCAATGATGATATCTTTAAATGACTAGGACTTGTTAGTTCAAGTGATACCTCCCGTACATCAAAAAAAAAAAATTTGATACCTCCCAATGAACTAAGCCCAAGGGAGGGCTGGGTCAAATAGCAGGGGTTACATTGTAGTGTGCTGATTTCTAACTATTTCAACAAACAAACAAAAACAAAAAAAATGATATTTCTAAAGCCTAATAAAATAATGGGTCAACAAATTAATTTCTCATTGACTAAAGACTATAGAAGTATTACCACGGAATCATCCGTGACTAAGTCGCCTTTTGCTCCATAATCCATAACGTTAAAATATTTAACTTGAGCTTTAGCAGTAATCCAAATTAAAGTCATTGAAACCAGAACCATGATGTGCAGAACAGAAAAGAACTCCTGCATGAAAAACTATAAATTATTAGCTTTTCCTAATTGTGAGTTTAGATTAAACTTCAAGTACCCGTCATAGAACATAAGCTAGATTACCATGGCGAATTTCTGATGATGAATTTCCTTTGTGAAACACAGCTAGGCCTACACACGTACGGCAGAAGAGAGCTATTCAAGGCATCAATTTCTTTTCTTTTTCCTTTTTTTTAATTTTATTTTTTAAAATTCAATAGATGTAATGGCGGAATGGGAATTTGAACCTTGGATATCTTGAAAACACCAAAAAATACTAACCAATTGATGAAATACACGGCTCCTGGCAATGGATCATTTTCATTCACAAGGCTCCTGGAAATAAATAGCCAACCATTTAGTTAAGTTATTAATATACATTCTAGCCTTTCAAGGCATTAACAGTAGATTGTCTAAATTTTTCTCCTTATTTTAGAATAATAACCTATTTTTCTTATTGCTGCTAAACGCCTTTTCAAAACTTCTATATTCGATTTTTTTATTCTAAACCCTATTTCTTTTTTGAGAGAGAGTTTTAATTTATGGCATCCATTATTGATGATAGCTAAAGGCTCCTGACAATGCTTCATTTTCATTCACAAGGCAAGGAAATAAATAACCACCCATTTAATGAAGTTATTAATATACATTCCAGCCTTCCAAGGCATTAACATTAGATTGCCTAAATTTTTCTCCTTATTTTAGGATAAGAACCTATTTTTCTTATTGTTGCTAAACCCCATTTTCAAAACTTACACATTAGATTGTCTAAATTTGAATAACATGCTTTGCATTAGATGGTAAGATGTGATTGTGCCTTTTAATCTTCTGACCCCTTTCAAAATAATTCTATAATTTTTTTTTTCTTTTGAATGGTGAGAAGCAAAATGTGGGCATTTTATGTTAGAAGTCTTCCAAAGAAAGAAAAAAAAAACACTTTATTTTAGATGGTATTGTAAAGAGGGAAAATTCCTGACCTATCACAAGCTAACACATTATACTACCAAGTCCACAACATATAGCCAATTACAAAGCGCCACGTACTGCTACTAGTTTCTACTATCACCATTCAGAAACCAACAGATATTTGCCAAGTGTCACTAAAATAAAAACATAAAAAGCATGCAAAATGCCAATCACACACCGGCGCATGAAAGCAATGATATAAGCAATCCAATCGGATGCTAACATGTGTCACCTTGAAAATTAAGACATTTTGGCCAATTAAACGATGTCATGTGTCTTAGAGTAAAAGTCTTAAAACTCCTCCAATCAGGCTGTCACATGTATCACCAATAAGACTCCGCCATGTGTCGCTCACCCACCCTTAAAATCCTATAAATAGAAGCCTTCATAAGGCATTCCAACAGATCTCGAAAGACATCTTGGAACACACACCAAGACATCCACACTTCAAGCAGCATTAAAGAAAATTCAAAAGTATAGAAGCTCTGTTGAAATCAAGCCCTAAAGCCTCTAGGAACTTCAAGAACTTCAAACTCGAATACGAAGAACATTCGAAGCAGAATTGTTCAAATCATCTTCTTAGATTTTAAAGTTCACTGGAATCAAGCTCAAAATCCTCTAGAAACTTTAAGAAATCACAAATCAATGAAGCTCTACAGATTCAAACCTCCAAAGCTCCGAAGAATTTCCACCATAAACCTTCGAAGATGAAGAATGCACGAAGAACACACGAAGAGCGTGAAGAACAAAGGATTTCTAACAAGCTCGTACCCAGAGATTCATTGTAATTCCATTTCAAAGGTCTTCGATCTATCCTTCAGCCAAATTGAAGTATATTTGGTGTTCAAATCAAAATCACATTACCATAATTCCAATCATCAAATCTTTTAAGGAGATCGAATCAGAGAATCACTCTTTTGTAATTTCAGAGAATTGTACCGCACATTGATCAATACAAACTTACATTTGTGAAACTATTTTGCTTGTTCAATTTATTTCAAAATCGAAATTTAGTCGTCAACAGGTATAAAGCTTGAGAATGTACGATAATAAATGCATAATACCAAGGCTCAATCCAATTAAGTCCGTAGCATCTACGAATTTTGCCATATCCCCCCTTTTTGTTTTGTTATTTTAAGATTAGGATCTTATTATGATGTCTTTCCTCGCTTTTTTCCTTCTTCTTTCGTTTATGCCAAAATCTTTGAATTTATTAGAAACAAATTCTCATGAAGTTCTAACACACACTACAAATGTCCTACTATCATTAATTATAAAACAATTAGATAAGAAAATGTTGATCAAATGACCTTGTAGATATATAACTATTTCAATGTCCATGTTCTTTGAAATTTATTTCCATTTAGAAAAAATAACATAATAATAACAAAGGCAATTATATTTAAAGGGCTTTTTTTAAGGCACTATTTAAGGATGCATTAGGGATTACACATTTAACTTGGGTATAAGTGTTTTTAGGGTGCGAAGAGCAAGGATCAAGGTTCAAGTTTTTAAAAGAGAGTTTCACACATATACACTTAATTTAGACTATAGTAAGAATTTTATCTCATGTCAAATGGGTTAAAAGGAAACTTAGCACATGTCAAACAAGTTAAAAATGAATGCCTTTCAAGTTTCTAAAAGAAACCAATGTGCTTTATTTTATATTAATAACTTTAGAAGGCAATCAATTTGAAATAATCGGCATGGTTTTAAAAACCAGATCAAACCGGCCAATTCAACCGGTTCAATAGAGAATTGGACATCAATCCGGTCTGGTTATTCACAAAAACCAAAAACCGCCGGTTTAACCGTGAAACCCAAAAATTGGTTTGGTTTAACCGGTTTTGCAGATATTTGAAGAGGGGCTGAAACAGTGAATTTTTCTGCAGAAAATGCTACATATTTCTTAGATCTGAAACGGTAGAGGAGAGAGAGAGATCAAATCATTAAAAACTTCTTGTTCTTCTATTTCTCAGGACATAGTCCTCTCTGGCTCCGCCTCTTCAAAATGCAAAGAGAGAAGTTGGATATTTAAACTGAATTGTTTTTGTGAGAAGTACATAAAATAAAACAATGGGAGTAGAGGACTTACTAGAGGTAGTTTTTGTTTCATTAATGTTGTATTATTTTAAGAGGGTAGGTGACTAAGGTGAGTGGTGGGAAGTGGAAACTAGGAAATCATGACTGGCCTGCAAACTTTACTTCTTCTTCTTTTTTAATAATATTATTATTTTTGAATTTATATTAATGGTGGAGGGTGGAATATTAGAAAAATGTTAAGATTACAATTTTTAACACAATTTGCTCATGTGACAAATCGTGAGTGGTAGAGTAAAAGCACTAGGTCTATAACTTCACTACTCACAACTTGCCACATAAGCAAATTGTGGCAAAAGTTTTTATCCTAGTATTACTAAGAGTATTATTTTTTTTCTAAAGAAAAATAAAATAATATTTACATTTTAAATTGTAACTTTATAGGTCACTAGTATCTAATTTTGTACAATTTATTTTACAGTATAAATATCTATAAAATAATTATCATATTTATAATGTTTATTTATTGTTTATACTTATTTAGTACAAGGCATGAATAGTTGAAAACTCTTTTAAATATTATATATATATATATATATACTACAACAAAATGTATTTTCAGTGACGAAAAAATTCGTCGCTAAAAGTCCAGTTTTTCGTCACTAAGAACCTTTAGTGATGAAATTGGACTTTTAGTGACGAAACTCATTTCGTCACTGAAACCCCGTCACCAAAAGTCTTGGCGACGAAAAATTTCATCACTAAAAGTCCGATTTGATTTAAAAAAAAAAAAAACTTTTAGCAACGAAAACGTTTCGTCACTAAATGTTTTCCTCGCTAAAAACACTATTTAGTGACGAAATTATTTCATCACTAAAAACACTTTATTTTATTAAATCATATTTAGTGACGAATAATTTCGTCACTAAAACTATGTTCGGGTACATATAGTAACGAAAAAGTTTGTCACTAAAACTATTTTTAAGAAAATCCAGGCACATATAGTGACGAAAATTTTCGTCACTAAAACCATTTCTTACAAAATTTTGCTACATTTAGTGATGAAATATTTCGTCACTAAAACAATTTTTTATTGCTATATTTGTGACGAAAAAATTCGTCGCTAAAACTTATTTTCTGCTTTAATTTTTTTCATGGCTTTGATATTAACCTGTAACCTGTCATTACATTATTAAAACCTCACATTTGAATAACACATTTATTTCAACAACACATTTATAAAAAAAGATCCATACATTCCACAAGTAAAAAATAAAACAAGTATCCAATTCAAACTCCTTCCCTACAATAATTGTTTGCAATACATACAATAACTCAAGATGTTTTATAACAATAAAAAAAGGGTAGTATAATATAATTAGAACTAACGGAAGATGTCCTCATATGTCTTCAAGTAATGCCAAAAGTAAATCCCCTAAAAGCCACCAATAAGAAATCTGCCCAAATATAAAAACAATACTACATTAAAATCGTAAAGTAAAAACATTAAATGGAATTTCATGAATTCTAACATCTAAATGAGAAGACAATGGGGTATAGCGTGAATTGATCCCATTATTAGGAGGAGGAAGTGTAATTTGAGATAGAACTCATTATTACTGTAAAATTGCTCTAATTAATTTGTACATAGCATCTACTGCATAACAGTTACTACTTCAAACATAATCGTGTATATCAACAAAATTGGTGAAAAGAATTCATCCAAGAAGATTATCAAAATCAATAAAATGTTCTGCACTACTAATATGGTACCTATCTTTGCACATTAACACAAACAACAGCATTACTGAGACTAGCCAGTAGACACATATAGCTGATGTTCAGTGGTAACAAATGGGAGATAATTCAGATAACAAAGTCACAGTCACAACTGACCTGGTATATTACCATTTACAAAAGTGGGACTTTTTGCAAGAGTTTTCACAGCCTAAGAATATCCATTTGCAAAAGAGAAAAATGGTCATACAAAAACACTAGAAAAGAAGAAAACAAAGGCAAAATGAAAGAAAGTTTTGATCTTTATGATTAATATTGATCTGGGATTGCAAAATACAAAAAAACAAAAACAAAAACAAAAAAACAAAATAAAACAAAACAAAACCCAACTCAAATTAGTCCAATAACATTCATTGATTATGTTCCCCATTTTTACCATTGAGGAATGGCGAACAGTCATTTCAGTAAAAATGTAAAACTAAAACCAGAGAGAGATTATGACTATGTGAGATAGAGCTCTTGGAAAATGTGGAACAGAAATGCCATTAGGGAGAGCAACAAGAAGACGAGTTTCATCAACATAATGTATTCTAACATCTAAATATATAAGCTACTTAGATAAAGTTCTATCTCATTCATGAATGCACAAGTTTATATTAATACTTAAACAAATATACATTGCACACACAAATATACACTCCCAATATGAATTTAAACCACCTTATAACACCATGCAAGCCACCCCCTTGCTCCAACACAACAATCCACCACAAAACCAATCACAAACATCATAAGTATAGAGTGTTTACAAATATTGAAATCGAATAAAGTAATATTCATCACATCTAATTAACAAGTTTCATTCACATTTGCAAGAAACTAAAAACACTCCCACTAAGTATTTTAACCACCTTATAACACCATGCGAGCCACCCACTTGCTCTAACACAACAACCCACCACAAAACCAATTTCCAACATCACGAGTATAGAGTTTTACAAGTATTTAAATCAAATAAAATACTATTCATCACATCTAATAAACAATACTCATTCACATTTGCAAGAATTGAAAAACACTCTCAATATATATTTAAACCACCTTATAACACCATGCAAGCCACCGGCTTGCTCCAACACAACAACCCACCACAAAACCAATTTCCAACATCACAAGTATAGAGTTTTACAAGTATTTAAATCAAATAAAATACTATTCATCACATCTATTAAACAATACTCATTCACATTTGCAAGAATTGAAAAACACTCCAAATATGTATTTAAACTACCTTATAACACCATGCAAGCCACCCGCTTGCTCCAACACAACATACCACCACAAATCCAATTTCCAACATCACAAGTATAGAGTTTTATAAGGTTTTCAACTAAAATTTACTTACTTTGCTCAAGCTAAGCTTACAACTTTCAGAAAAAATCCAAAGTTATTGCAAACAATGTGTATTTAGCCTGCAAAAAAAAGTTAAATTTATAAGTACTTCAGTCTTAAAAATGATCCTCTCATAAATTACTACACAAACTTATAGCTTACACATGTAATACAGGTAGTGCTTACACCAATCAGAAAAGTGATGAGGGCAGCACTCCAACCTACATCAGAAGCAATGCCCAAAGAAAATCCTTTGAGTGCTTACCATATTCAAAGAACACAACAGCAGATTGGACCTATCCAAATAATTTATCACATTGGGCATAACAAACAAAGTTTATATTCCATAACCAAGATAGATGGGACAGTTGTTATCATGTACTGAACTCTTTAAACTACTTAATAATAGACCCATAAGCAAACAATGAAAAAACCACAGAATTTATTAAAACTGTGAAATATCTCAACACTTAAACAATGTGCAAACCCATAAACCCCTTTATAAATCACAATAATCTACAGCTATAAATCCTCACATTAACATCCAATCTTCAAGTCAACTATAAATATTCATTTAATTAATGCATAACCCTACAACTACAAACAAAAAAAAAACAAAAATTGTTTTATCTTGCAAACCAAAACAGAACACAACAACAGTACTCATAGGAAAACATACCGTTGATTCCAATCCTTGTCTTCCCACCAGTCCTTGATCATTTTTAAAGAGCTACCAAGCAGGACCAAAAAATGGAAGTTGCATTCTTCTGCCTTGAAAGCTGTGATAAAACTTTTAATTAGAGATACCAAGAACTGCCTAACCGAATTCGAAAGTATTCATACCACTTAACAACACTATAAAATTTTCACCTTTTTTTTTCTTTTACCAAATTATAGAAATGTTAGCTCCAAATCCTCCATTACTATTAAACTAAGTATTTAGATGAACTAAACAAACAAAACAACAAGGCAGCAGACGAACTCAGCAAACAAAAGAATAGTAACCCAACAGCTATAATACGTGATCTATTATATAACAATTTTTGTAGTTTGGCACCAATAAAAATTTCAATCTTTCACTTCAGAGAGAAAAAAAAAAAAAACTATGTACATCACCCACCAACTATTAATTGACTTATGAAGAACAACTCTACTCATTCTTCACTCGGACAAAACAACAAACACATAACATGTGTAATAGGAAAATCATTGAATATACAGCCAAACCCCTATTTTGTCTCTTTAGATAAAACAATGAGGTATTTCATATACCGAGTAACATTTCAGACAAGTAGGAGAACAACAATTGATACGTATACTGTTCAAGGCCTTTAAAACAAGAAAATTTATCATTCGTAGAAAAATAAACATAAAAGTGAAAAGGGAAGGTGAAAAAAAATAATAATAAAAATAAAAACTTACCGATTCCGAACAAAGGCCACGGCGAAGGGAGGATCGTCGTGAATGGGAATCAGCGTCGCGAATGGGAATCAGAATCGTCAAGATCGTCACCAATGGGAATCGGAATCGTCGAGATCGTCGCGAATGGGAATCGTCGAGAACGGGATCGTCGCAAATGGGTTCGACGAAATGGGTCGTCGTGAATGGGTTCGGTGAAAGGGATTGTCGCGAATGGGTTCGGCATTGGGATCATTGCGAATGGTATCGCAAATGGGTTCAGTGTTGGGATCGTTGCAAATGTTGTCACGAATGGCGTTGCGATCGTCGAATGGGTATTTGGCTTTTGGGAGGCGCTGGTTCGTCACTCTTTTGCTGAAATAACACAGAATTTATAAAATGAAAAAAGGTACCTGAAGTAATATATTCAGGTCTTTGGCGACGAAACTTTTCCGTCGCCAATGCCTAGTTTGTCGTCGCAAATGGTATCACCTTTTTTAAGTTTTTAGCGACAAATTTCAGTTTCGTCACTAAAGACCCAGGCTTGTTAAGATTTTTAGAGACGAAATTCATATTTCGTCGCTAAATCATACTTTTAGTGACAAATTGTGATTTCGTCACTAAAAACATATAAGTGCAAAACTATTATTATTTTTAGTGACGAATATTTTTCATCGCTAATTCTTCCTTTTAGTGACGAAATGATTTTCGTCACTAATACTATCCACAGCAATACCTACAATGACGAAATATTTCGTCACTAAAAATTTCAACTTTTAGCAATGAAATATTTCGTCACTATAGATTAATTAAACTCGCGCCAAAGTTTCCCTCCACTGGCGCCCATTTTTCAGATCACAATAGCGACGAAATTTATTTTTCATCGCTAAATGTTATAATTTTTTTCATTATTAGTGACAAAATTCATATTTCATCACTAAAGCTATATTTTTAGTGACGAAAAATATTTCCTCACTAATTTTCGTCGCTAAAAATATATATTATTAAATATGATAAGTTATTAATATTATATATTTATTTAATTTTTAAATTTATTAATTAAATTATTTATGACGTCACCGGTTGGACCTTCGGTTTGACCCCGGTCAGACCAGATAACCAAAAACCACTCTTCTTTCCGGTTCTTTGATCGGTCCAAATTTTAAAACCATAATAATCACACTTAAAATCCGCACCACAATAGAAGGTGAGTAACTTTAAAGGGAAAATATATACATTTAAACACTCATTTATTTAGGATTAATTTAAGGTATCTATGTAATCTGACCTGTATAAATTATTGCTTGCTATATAGCAAATGGCAAAGCCTAGCATGAGGCTTTAATATATATTAAAGAATAGATACAATTTTATTCAATATTTCACAATTAATATTGTGGGTGTATTTTTTGCTTTAGGCATGCTTATTGTGCGACGTCCCTCGGCTATTGTACAATCCCACATCGAAGGAAAACCCCCCCCACTTGCTGCCTTATAAGCTGTGAAGCCAAGGGAGTACTGTACCATCAAGTATCAGATCATACTTGATGGTACAGTACTCCCTTGGCTTCACAGCTTATAAGGCAGCAAGTGGGGGGGTTTTCCTTCGATGTGGGATTGTACAATAGCCGAGGGACGTCGCACAATAAGCATGCCTAAAGCAAAAAATACACCAACAAATATCTATTTATTAATTTGTAATAATTGGAAGCATTAATTTTTTTTTAAACAGACCTTTATTATTATAACTAATGTGTAGCCACGTGCATATGCACGAATACGAATACAATTAAAAATAATCATTTTATATGGTTCAAATTATATATGATATTAGCTTACACTTTTTTAAAACCATACATTTCTAAAATATGTAATAATTTCTCATTTTATATATATATATGATTTACTATTTAATTGGTTTTAGATTCTTTGGTTTATGCACCCAATAGTTCACTTGTCACAAAAATTAAAAACTTACATAGACACATGACAGAAAATTGGACTCCAATTGATATCCAATTTAGTATTTAATTAGATTTGGACTCTTTCATTTTTACACTCAATAATTCACTTGATACAAAATCAAAAATTAAATAGGATATATGACTCAAAATTAAGAATCTAATTAAATTTTTTAGACTATGCTTTAGTTATTATTATAATTGTTATTGTGGGGGAGGATTTGTTCCAAGCCCGCAAGCAGTTTGTCCGCTTTGAGACCGAATGACCCGCACGGCTTTGTTCTTTGCAAGTGATATGAGCAGTTTTTGAGACTTGCTCCCACATCGAAGAAAGATGCGCCCCACTCATGCCTTATAAGCCTTGGCTGAAGGCAAGAGTGTACCACTAGTGGTAGAGGCGTACCCTTCGGGGTAACAAACCCGTGCGGTCGGAGCAAGTCTCAAAAACTGCCACCCAAAGCGGACAATACCTTTGATGGGCACTGCCCTCAAAAGCGCCTTTTTATGGGGGAGGATTTGTTCCAAGCCCGCAAGCAGTTTGTTCGCTTTGGGTTTGGGGCCGAAAGACCCGCACGGCTTTGTTCTTTGCAAGCGACATGAGCAATTTTTGAGACTTGCTCCCACATCGAAGAAAGATGCGCCCCACTCGTGCCTTATAAGCCTTGGCTGAAGGCAAGAGTGTACCACTACAACACATGTGTAGTAGTGGTACACTCTTGCCTTCAGTCAAGGCTTATAAGGCACGAGTGGGGCGCATCTTTCTTCAATGTAGGAGCAAGTCTCAAAAACTGCTCACATCGCTTGCAAAGAATAAAGCCGTGCGGGTCCTTCAACTCCAAAGTGAACAAACTGCTTGCGGGCTTGGAACAAATCCTCCCCCATAGTTATTTTTACTTAATATTTTTAAATTACACTACTTTCTTACGATTTTTTATATGGGGTTTGACTTACCTCCAATACTTTTTAAAAATTAATCTTTTTTTGTTTTAATGAGAGATTGACACATCACCCACTAACTAAATAAAATGTGGGGATTAAAACTCACTACCACTTGTCATTATATATTTAAAACAAAATGACATATCCAATTAAAAAAGTATTAGAAGTAAGTCAAACATTTTTATGTGTCACAATAGTAATAATAGTTTAAAAATTAAATTATAAAAAATCGTGCAACACACAAGTCTATAACTAGTTTTCCTAAAATAGGGAACTAGCTAGTAGGGTGTCTAATGTGAGAGTGCTATTGTTTTGTAGTGATAAACTAATAATACAGACTTTTCCAACAAAAAAATTACCAAATCAATCTCTTGAATATCATTTTCCTTTGGACAAAATTTGGTTACAAACTTGGTTGTAGCCGATTGTTATAATACTCACTAAAACTATTATCATGACTACATATTATGAAAATCTGATCATTAAATTGCATGTTCTTTATGTTCTTACTTCTTAATATACCCGTCAAATTTTGTGTCAAATAAATATTACTTACTATTCGATCTATAAACTTATTTTTTATGTATAATTTAAACATTTGATTAATGACATAGTTATTTATCTTTGATCTTCTAGAAATTTTGCAAGCATGGAGAATTTAAAAAGAAAATGCAATCTAATGGTGGATTTTTCAAAATTCACATCCAATAAAAAAATACTGAATAGAATTGTAGGCTTGTAGTCATTGGCAATAACTAAGTTTATAGTCAAATTTTATCCTTTTCGTTTTATGATAGCTAGAATAGGATTTAAAATCTATAAATTTCATTCCATGATTAACCATCTATATATTTTAATGCACCCAAATTGTGAAAAAATTAATTCAGTCTCAACACTGCTGCCATCTAGGATTTTTCTTCGGTCAACCGCATCAATCGATTGAATTGTTCATGAGTGATCTATATAACCATCATGGATGCATATATTATGAAATTAGAAAATCAATGAAAAATAATTTGACTACATGGCTTTTAAGTCCAATAAAGAAGATGGATTTTGTTGTGAACTCAAAAATTAAAAAGATGACTTAGTCGATTCGAGGTGACTAGCCTCCTGAACTTGAGAGGGATAATAGAGTTTTTGGTTTAATTTCTGCTTGCTTCATTCATAATTCCTACGTACATAAATACTAGTGAAGAGATAATCCTCATCACCACAAATTCTTAAAACATAGGACCCAACCCCTATTTGAATTGAAATACAAATATTAATCCTAATCCTAATCCTAATTTATTGTAGAAATTCTCATCCTAATCTACTGCTGATCTACTGCAGAAGCTTATTTGAATTCTACTTGAAAACCATCATCCTTATCTTCTTATATTGTTATCCACGTGCAATGCAATCTCCTTTTGGTGTTGTCTGAACTATAGCAGATTTTGTATTGGTAATCATTAACAGTTTATAGCAGCAAGATGATAGTAGACAACACTCAATGAAAAGAAAAGCAACAGTGGACATTCTCAGGGTTTTGATCTTAGACAGGACTTGGGTTCTACAGTGCCTTTTGCCTCTCCAAAAGCATTGTTGCAGCTAGAACTGACTTGCTTTCCAGTGGTTGAAGATGTCAACTCGATATTGCTCAACTTGATGGCGGTGCAAGCCACATTTTCACTACAATTAAAATTGACTGCTACTTCGGACTTTGATGTCCCACGTATTTTTGAGTAGAGCACATTGTTTATCTTAACTCCAACTTTCTATCAAAGCACAACAAAATACCAAATTTCTTTTTAGTATTAAGACTCGTTTTAGCTCAGATATTTGTCCCAAATTAAGTAGAAATGCATATTTCTCTAAACTTAGTACTAATAGGTAAGGTAAAATATGCAAAAAGATAAATTAAGAGCATGGTTGACTTACTGTTGGTGGACATCCATTTGGGCTGCCACAATAGTATTGATCAATAATTATTGGATTTCCAGCATCTATGAATGTTAAATCTGAGAACTGAATGTTCTGAACCTGACCATCCCCAGTCTACAAAAGATTGAATTAATAATAACAATTTGATTTAAAAGAAATGCAACAACAAATGATTTATAATAAAAAATAAAATAAAAAACTTTTTATACCAAGGTCCAGGTACTTTGAAGGTGTCTTTGGTTGCACTAGAAAACATTTTTAGATATGAAGTTTATTTTCCAACTTCTAAAAGATTGTGAAATAAAAATAAAATTAATGTTTGATGAGAAGAAACTAAGGTTTTTTTTTTTTTTTTTTTTTTTTTTTAGGGGAGAAAAGAGATAAGAAACTAGTTTAAGATATACATTTTTGTAAGAAGTTTTGGAGATCAATTTAAAGGACCCGGTCAATTCTATAACCAAGAATTCTCACTTGATATATATATACACAGACACATCCAAAGCATAAGAGACATATCAAAATACTCTCTCTTTTAGGTGTGAGTAACTAGGCTGTGGATTTTACTCTTGTAGAAACTAGCCAAGTGCCATGAACCTAATTCCTTTTCATAGAAAATGCTATTCATGTGATGTGCAATAGTTGAAATTTTTAGAGAAGGCATCGTGGACAACGTATTAAAGCGTACCTATCAAAAAAGGTATCGTTTTAGAGAAGGCATGTGCAATAGTTTTCTCACCATAGTATTAAAGCAATATTGATTGCTTTGCTAGCTAGAAGATCCATGTGTTTTTCATTTGTAGGATGCTGACTATTTCATATGATATAAGTGAAGATGAGTTTGACTCTCCATGTTATACCTGATATGTCTTGATTCTTGCTCCATTTTGTGTCCCATTCAAGATAGAATGCTTCACATGTATGTTTGATACATTTACCACATCTCCATCACCGCCTAAACTTCCAATGCTATCACCAATGAAGTATCAAACCAAAGATCTTAAAAGTATGAAGTTGTTGCAAATTAATTTCAAAAGGAAAAAATGAAATAAAATAAACTAAAAAAATTGTGAAAGACATGCTAAAGAAGATGTTAGTCACTTGTTTTCCGATTCATTTCCATTGAACCTATTATAGGTTAAGGTTACCTCACTTTTTTTAACGTGTTACAATAGTGGTTATATATTTATCATGTATGCAAATTCAAACAGACAAAATTAGTACCATAAATTTTTCTTAAATTAAATTTTTTTTAATTTGACTGATGAAATTTCAATTCGACCAAATTTTATGAACAAGAAAAAACAAGAAATATTTTAGCCTTAAGTATAGAAAGGTAATGTCTTGGTATTTAATAAAACATCCAATTCGTAGGATGTTATAAGTCAAGCTAATTTACTTCTTTATCCAACAAGCCTGAAAATGTACCTCATAGAAGTGTGCCACATCATTTTTGCAGTTAAATATCCCTTTCGGCCTAGCCCTTTTTTACTGGGCCCAATGGGCTAGGCATAACAGGTTGTGAACTAGTCTACGTGTCGGGTTGGACTGGGCCGAAAGGGAAAACTGTAGCCCATGACCCTGCCCATGGGTAATGTCAATTTTATCTTTAGCAAGTTGTGCTAACTGGTTGGACCTAATGGACTACCCATAGGCTTGTATTAGCATCTTATTGTATTATTTTTTACAAAAAAATATCAATTTTTTTAAGGGAAGAATCAAATTATTTTGTTAAGGAAAGAATCAAAGAATTTAAAACTAATTTATTTTTTTTTACGATCAAACCTATTTAATTTTTTGTTATGTTGATAGAAACCTATTTAATTTTTTTATTAAGGACTTAAATGATTTTTTTAATAAAAATAAAAAATTTCTAACGGTTAATTCAAAGTTGCAAAACTACTAAAAATATATATATTTAGTAAACTAAATTTAGTACAATCACTTTAAGAGTTTATTTGGTTGAATGGAAAACTAGGAGATAGAAAATGGGGAGAGAAAATGGGAGAAAAGGGAGAAGATGAGTGTTTGATTGAGAAAGAAAATGGGAGAGAAAATGGTGGGGCCAATAAGTTTTCTCTATGGGCCCACCAAATTCCAGCTCCCCCAATTCAAAGAGAAAACAGGGGAGAAAAGAGGGGGCTAATGGCAATTACCATTCTGCCCCCCACTCCTTCCTCCCCTCTTTGTCGTTGGTTTTCTCTTTTCTTTTTTCTTTTTATTTTCTTCTTTTTCTCCCATTGTAAGTTAACATTTGGTATGAATTTTTTATACCTAACTCCAATTTTTTCCCTAATAAAATATTTATTACGAAAATTATTTAATAGGTTATGAGAGTAGATTTCCATAAACAATTTTTTATATCCTCCAATTTCCTCTTTTTTTTTTTCTCAACCAAATAAAAGAGTTTTCCATCCCTTCACTTTTTCACCCCGTGCAACCAAACATGATAAAAGAAAACTGAAATCTTTTCTATCCTTTCTATTTTCTATCCTCCCACTTTTCTATTCTTCTAACCAGATGGACCCTAAGTATCTTAGTGGCTAAGGGAGTACTTTTAAATAATTCTTCTATCATGTCTCAAGTTCAATCCCTCATACTTCCCCCTCCACCCTCCCCCCCCCCCCCCTCAAAAATAATTTTGTTGACAAATTGGACATCAGGTTAGGCCAATAGGCTGGGCTAATGGGCCAACCCACTAGGCATACATGAGCATAAAAACCATCCTAACCCATTGGGCTAACCATGGGCCTCAATAGTAACAAGTTAGGCCGCCAATTAGTCCAATGGCCGTCGGGCTACTGGATCAGGTTGTGGGTTGTGAGCTATTTGGTGACCCTAGTTTTGTCTCAAATAGACAATTTCACTCCATCAATATAAGATGATGGTTGAAGTTATAAATTAAAACAACACTGAGCATATGAATTAATTATCACGCAAAGAAAAAAATTAAGTCTCTAATGGTTTTCAACTCAAAAGGTTTATGGATGAAAATATCTCATTCGAAGACATCAAAAGCTCGTAACCCTTTTTTTTAGATCTTGTTAGGTACAATAGATTAAATGTTGCTAACTTATGACAAAAAGGTTGATTCTTGTGATTCACAAAGTGTTGTATTTCAAGTTCAAGATGAAGACCCAAGATCAACTCAAGGAAAGAGTCATTTCTAAAATTTTGACACATCCTCGATGAATCAAGTTGTCTCGACATATTCGAGATCAATTGAGAATTGTAGATTCAGTTTTTGATTTGATGCATTTTGCATTAAGTCAGCTATATGAGTGAGTTATGTAACCCTTATTAGAGTGCCTATATAAAGATGCATTATACATGACTTTTATAAGGTGGTAGAGACAGATACCCTAATCTATTTAGAGAGAAGATCATAGCCTCCAACTAGTGACCCATGTGTTAATAATAAATATTCTTTAAGTTGTATCCAATTGGTGAGATTAGAAGTTAAAGTCAAGAGCCATCATCCCCAATATTGCTGCTATGGAGAAAATATTCATGAGGGTTCTTGAAGTCACAAATGGGACATTCATGTGGAAAAAGTGCAAGCTAGAAGAGGCCAAAGATTTGGAGCTGTGTGTGATCATATTAATAAGTACTACATAAGGTAGTATTAGAATTAGGAATAACCATATTGCACGAACTTTAATTTTATTAGTGGACCAAATTCCACTAGGGATGGTGATAAATCCCCGAAGAGTTTTCCTCGTCAGAGTTTTCTCTTCACAACCATATTGCTTGTGCTATTCTCTTTCCACACTTGTTTATTTTAGTGTTATTGATTTGTCACTTGAATTAACTAAAACTAAATTGAAAAGAATTTCTTGTTTTTTTTTTTTCTAAATCTTAAATTTCTTTTCTACTTTTTTTTTAAAAAAAAATTCAAACAAAAGATTTGTTAAGGAAATCAAATATATTAATAGAGTGCGCTTTGCCTTCTCTTACCTTATCCCGTGACCTGGCCCACAATTCACATAAGTGATGTTTACATCTGAAATTCCATCTCCAATAGAAACACAATCATCACCTGCTTGCCAATATTAACAACATCAAGTTATTGTTTTATATCAAAAGTATCAACTAACAACAGAGTTAGATACCAACAGCCTTGTAGTTAAGTAGCATTTTTTTATTCTCCCATAGGAGAGAACATAGGTTCAATACCATCCTCCTTTTTGGCCCCATTTGTTTCTGTACGTTTTTAGACCCCTTAAAACAGAAGTTGTTTAACCTAGTTATTTAGCCAAGTGATTACTTAGGTAAATTATTCAAAACTAAGTTAACACAAGTAAATCATATCAAGTAAACAATGCGGAAAATAAAGCAAGCCTTGCAAAAAGTGAACAGTAATTTTCTGCAATTACTCGATTTCAACTTCACAATAAACATACTTTGAGCAGCCTAAATCTAGACTCTAAGTTTTGATTATAGTTTGCCAACATTACATATTGAAGTTCTAAAACATTTAGATCCTAAATCCTTAAAATCTAACAGTTTCAATCAAAAAAAAAATTCTAGAACAAATTTTCCTCATTTCTAGGTGTTTAGGGCGACTTTTTAAAACCAAAATCAGTTTCTATTTAAATAATAAAAATCATTTTAAGTAAAATGTCAAAAAATGGTTTCCAAAAAAGTTTGAGGAACACAATACCTAAAAATAAATAATATTTCTTGAAATTATTTCAGCTAAAAACATTTTCTAACAAATACATTTTAAGGTGGAACAAATGGCGTCTTACTGTAAGAATTAAAAAACTAAAAATAACAATAACAAAAGAGAGTTGGCATTTTTAAAAGTTTTATAAGCATAACATAATGTTGAGTTACATTTCAGGGCAAAGCTAGGGAGTTGAGAGTGAGTCCCTTAGCATTGGGTTTGAATTCACGACCTCCTATTAATATACCAAGTTAAATTAATGATTGTTCCAAAAAAAAACAAACTATTAAGGAATTATGAATTTAATTATTCAATCTAATAGCTAAGTGTTATAGCCTTGTAACTCAACTGGTTGACATCTCCTGAGATTTCCCATAAAAACATTCATGATTTAAATTCCCTAACTATCAATTAAATATATATATATATATTTATATATAAACATTCATGTTTGGGAATCCCAATAAAATGCAAGAGATTTAGAAAGGCAAAAGGGAAGACAATTACCAACACCGATAAATGAGTTGTTGATGAATATATGATTTGAAGCATGAATATGAATCCCATCTGTGTTTGGACTCTCATCGGGAGATATTATGTTTAGGCCTTGGAATTCAACATCACTGCATCCTAATAGAAGAATATGGGTTTGGGGACTATTCACTATTTTAATTTGGCTCATGTGGATGTCATTGCTTTTATGGAATCTGAGTGCCTGCAAAGAGTCAATAATATAGAACACCAAACAATTTGCTGTAAATTAAAATCAAATAGGAACAATGCCATCGGCAAAGAGTAATAAACTAATAATTTTAGCTATATACTACAAAGTTTACTCCAACCTTGTTTTAAACTGATGTGTGGTACTCACCAATTATATACGATCGAATTTATAACCACATAATGCTAAAACTTATAATATCTATAACAATTTTCTTACTCAATAATCAAAAAGCATTACCTAAAAATAATTTTTCTTTTATGGTATTACTCAATAACAATAATAATAATATTATGAAATTTTTATGTTGGCTAAATTCCACAACGTTTGTAATGAAAAATTTTAAAATTTAATTGTTTTTCAATTTTTTTGTAATCATTTGGTATAAATTAGGATGAAGTTTGAAGAAATTTGTTCACCATGCATGATTGAGAATTTTAGTTGAGTGAACTGGTGATTGGTGAAGCCATGTCAAGCAATTCAAAGAGTTGTTGGATAGATAGTTTCGCCATATTTGTGCAAAACATGTTCGAACGAAACCTGTTAAGCAAAATCACCGATTTTTCTCTAACGATTTATTTGTGTCCAATCATCCCATGTAACCTATACTATATATAAGAACAAAATAAAACCCTAATGATCAATAGAGAAAGATAATACAAGAATTCCTTGAAAAAACCTTGTCAAATCCGCAAAGTCTTTCACCCTCTCCAATTAATTACCAAACACTTAAGAGAATTTTATCATCCAAACACAAAGATCACCTGTTGTGTATTTGAGTGTTGTAGCAATACCACATAGACAAAAGCCTTGAAGTAACCAAAAAATTGGTTTGACAGTTAGCATATCAACTTGCAGTATCGAACAATTGTGAAGACAAAAGGCTGGATTCAACAATTGCAAGCAAGAGTGGGGAGCACGAGTATAGTGTCTCTTTACATGCAAGGGAAGTTTTGCAAGTAAATTTGAATCTTTATCGTGGATCTGATGAGTTGGGCTTGGCCCTAGAGTGTTTTCTGTTTGGGTTTTCACTTCATGAACAACTCGTTGTCTATGCATGAAAGAGTTGTTTTGTTTTTGCTGATTATTTGCTTTATCTATATTATATTTGAAATTGGTTTATTAACTACCCAAATACATTTATAGAAAAATTCAATATAATTGTTACTAACTCGACTTAGGGGTCTAAACATTGATTTTCAATAATAATAATAATAATAATAATAATAATAAACAGCTTTAAACATACCGTAGGTGCACCTCTGCCACAATCCTGTAGAAAAGTAACCTTGTTACAATTTTTTTTTTGTGTGAAAAACAATTTGGAAGAAATTTTAAAATTACCAAAAGTATATAGCAGGGAAATCTGAATTGCGAATGACTATATATGCTTGTGGACTTAAAAAAAGTATTTGATGTACCTTAAGGTCAGGATGATCTCTGCATGAGATATCCCACCAGCCCTTTCCACGACCATCTATTAGGCCCAAACCTCTTATGTAGAGCCCAGTCACATGTTCAAATTCTATAAATTTCACAACATCGTTGAAATCCTTCCAATGCTTAGGACTAGAAGGTGCAAATAAGACTCCCAATAACTGCAAAAAAAATCCCATTTGAGTCATCCATTTGTCATCTAACTAAAATTTTCTCTAAAGTGTTTTTTTTTAAGACTATCTCAAGCATTTCTAATCATATCTTGTATTTAATAAAGCTAACTAAATAAACCAAATTAATATATGTTTATAACATACACAATCAAATTGATTAAATTCAAAAGTGATAAACTGATAACACATGACATATGATCCAAAATAATAATTTATTTTCATTATATTCATCATCTTGCTTAATCAACTACATCTAAGTCAATGTTATTATTATGTTCATCATCTTGCAAAATTATTTATTTAATGACTTTTTCTTCTTCTTCATCAACATTTACCATCTCTTCTTGTCTTTTTATTTTAATAATTTTTCCTTTATATTTCTTCTTGGCATTCTAGCTTCTTAGAATTATAACAATAACAAAGTAAAAAATAATTAGATTGTCATTTGATACATTATTCATAGTATAAAAAAGAAAAATGCAAATATGAAGGTGAAGTGTTAAGTGTGTAGTCCAAATAAAGTTGGTAGGAAAAACAAAACAAAAAAATCATGGACATGGACATGGACATGTTATTTTATTGTTCTCAATAAAGTATCCCAATAATTTTGGTTTAAAAACAAGTCTAACAACTTGTTGTGCTCAAATAAAAGCACAAATTCTAACCCAAAAAAAAAAAAAACTCATTTTAAATCTACATATCTTTGTATTGTACAATTTTACGATGCAATATGATTCATACAATTCAAGCTTATGTATCGTACGATTCATGAGCAGTTTTGATACACCTTTATGATCGAAACATTTTATACACAATATAATACATGTGATACTAGCAACTATGTTTTTAATCTATCTATTCTCATTATTACTGCATTCGTAGGAATGCATTTCAAAATAAACACAATTAGTTTTATATATATATATATATAAGTTAATTTAATACTTGCACAATATTTCTTTTTTTTTTTAATTTTTGTCAACTTTTCTAAAAAACTTTATCGATATAACTTTGTAGGATATGTAAATTGTTTGGTCTTGATTATTCTATTTTAGTGAAAAAGAAAAGTAGCGTGGATTTATATGTTATTCTATGTAAATTGTGTAGTCTTGATTATTCTATTTTGTTATTGTGTTAGTAGATAAAAAAATATATTTAAAAGGAGAACTTTATAATTTTTTTAAAGAGATATATTATAATTAATAATAAATTTTGGTAAAAACATATTGAGGAAAATTTAGTTTAGTTACAAATAAGCTTTAAGTAAATTGAGTTAGGAGTAATTTCAAATCAGATAGATTCTCCTCATAAAATTAGAAAATGCAATTAGAATCTTATTTATTTAGATCATTACTAAGCTTCTACTTTAATATTTTATATGGACTCATAATTTTAAATCAAGTGTAATGAACTCATTATGTTGTACATTTATTTTTCTTTTATGATCTCAGGCAATATATAGGAAAACGAAGAAATAAGTTCTAAAAATAAAAAGGAAACATTTGAGGTTGAACTAATTTTACGCTAGCTCTAGCTCTATGTTCATGCACACATACATGATACAACCAAGGTATTCATGACAAAACAGCATGCAAAAAGAGTTTATGAAGGATTAACAAACATGACATTTGCCAGGGGTAGTATCCATGGATCACAATAATGGCATGTCATCTTGAGACGCAAGAAACCTCTTTTGGGAAATATAATGTAAAAGCCCCTAATCAAACCCAAGGCCTTTAAGCTTGATCATAAATTCTGAGCAAGCAAAAATTATTTACCTAAACAATTAAGCTCCCAACATTTTTGGCCATTGAATAAATCTTAGTTATGAAATCTAATTATTTAAATCTAAGATAAAAAAGAATGTCAAATTATACTTCTTATGACTTACTGCAAAATAAACTTGAGACTTGCAAGGACCGTTAAAGGTTGTTGGTCGCAAGAAAAATTGCTTTTTTGGAATAAGCATAGTAGGTTCTCCCGTCTCTGCGTTGCATGTATCATTCCATGCCTTCAAAAATGCCTTGATGTACCGAAGTATTAACATGTTAGTACACTAGAAATGCTTAAAATTGAAAGAAAAATAAAGAATTTTTATCACCCTCAAGTCTTAATGTGAGTGTCAATTTGAATTCTTGAAATTTTATTATAATCGGTTAACTTCTTGGATATATATAGATACACATTTAAAATGTTTGCAACAAATCAAATATTCTATTAATATTTTCTCATTAAAACCTTACGAATTCAATTCGGTGATGTATAATATGATTTCTGTTAAATTATCAATAAATTTTGATTTGTAATAACATTCTAAGAGAAAATTTGATTTGTCATTAGACTAATTTTTAGTGGCTCAATTATTTATAAAAAATCTAGGGGCCAAATTGACACTTAATCAAAGTTCAAATATGATATTTCTAAAAACCTAAGAAAATAATAGGTCAACAAAATAAAAACAAAGCATGGCTTCAAACATGTTAGGACTTCTCTTTTCTAACTCATTATGTATCTATTTACAATACAAAACTATGTAATTATTTAAATAAGCCACATGAATCTTTGAAAAAGTTATTTAATAAGTTGGTGTATGATAGCTCAAAACAAGTTTAAAACCAAACTTTTTCGAAAAATTAATTTCTCATTGACTAAAGAATATGGAAGTACTACCATGGAATCATCTGTGACAGCGTCACCTTTTGCTCCATAATCCATAACGTTAAAATATTCAACTTGAGCTTTAGCGGTAATCCAAATTAACGTCACTGACATCATGGCCATGATGCGTAGAATAGAATAGAACTCCTGCATGAACAAGCGTACAGATTATCAGCTTTTCCTAATGGTGAATTTAGACTAAACTTGAGCTACATAAACTGGATTACCATGGAAAATGTCAGATGATGAATTTCCTTTGTGGAATACAGTTAGGTCTACAGGACTGAAGAGTTCTATTTAGCATTTAAGGCGTCATTTTCATTCACTTTGGTCACCATAGGGAATTCATAATTTACGTGAACAAACAATCTCTTGAATGCCATTTTCCTTTCATGATAGCTTGGATAAGATTTGAAATCTATAGGTTTCATTCAATTAAAATTGTCAGATCAAATAAGTCACAGATGTATTTCCTTTTTATGTAATTAAACAGATCATTCAGAACCTAATTAATCCTTTATTACATGACAAGAAATTTTACCAATCAGGTCAAAACAAAAGTGGAATTCCATTTTAAGTTTTATTACAATATTTTCTTTCTCGCTTTGTTCCTATCTGCACATTAATTACTTTTGATCAAGTAACAGAAGGTTTATTGGTGAGGACTGCCAAATGGCAAAAGAGAGCTTGGCAATCAAATATGCAAAATCAAGGCTACATTCATCAAATCCAATACGTAGCTTAGCTTGTTCCTACACCTATCATTGATAGGATTTACTGTTAATGATGATGATGATAATTATAATAACTAGTCAGTACCCACAATGCAGCGGAAAGTATAACATAGGATTTTTTCTCTCTTTTTTTTTTTTTTTTTGTCTAAATGTAAAATTTCATAATTATAGTAATTATCTATAATCATTTATTATGGTTATATTTGTATATGAAAATAAATATTCTATTATTAGAAATTATTTATGATTGTGTTTATATATAAAATTATATATTTGCCAAGAGTTTTGTAGCTCATTTGATTGGAACCTTTTGGTGTGTCCTTGACCTCTAGGATTCAAATCCTCCATCTCCCAATTTAACTATCAAATTATCAAATATAAAAATAAAATAAAACTATATATTCTAGAATTAAAATAAAATAAGATGTGTCAAGATTATAATTGAGAGTTCTCTAAAAAAAAGAGAGATTGTAATGGAGATTTTAAATATAAAATGATTTTTTTTTAATTATTCGACTGTTATAACAGAAAATGGGAGATTTGAACCATAGATGTCTTGAAAATACTAGAAAGTGCTAGAGCTACAAGGCTCTTAGCACGGAACAAGGGTTTTGTTTTATGGGATAAGATTAAAATAAAAGGCTAAAAACAAATATAAATTTTAAATGGTTAAGTAATATACGTAGAAGTTAGTTTAAAACTTTCCATGTTGCTAAGTATTAGTTAGTTTAAAACTCTTCCATTTGCTGAGTAATAATCGGTTTAAAACTCTCATGTTAACATCATAAATAAATTAATAAAAAATTATGTGTAATATTGTGACACAACCAAAACTTATATGGCAAAAATATATTATAAGGTCAACTAATAGTCAAATGTTGTCGGCTATTGTATATAATAATAATAATAATAATTCCCATCAAAAATAATAATAATAATAATAATAATTACCATAGATTATAAAAATAATAATAATAATCTACCAAGCAAAATGAATTATCAGCACATTAAAGATATGTACACAAAGGGTGCCTCATTTTTACAAAAATGCAAGGGTATAGCAACTATAACAAACCATGTCCACAGTTCATTTTATACCATAGAAATTAGTATTGAATATTTTGTGCAGTATGCGAGTATATTATGTAAAAGCTTATCTTTATAGTTCACGTACAATACTCATTAAGTCATATTATTATCACAAGCAGGAAAGGAGATTTTAATCAAAGCGGTGGTTCAAGCGATCCCCACCTACACGATCAACTGCTTCAAACTACCCTTGGGTTTGTGCAATGATATGGAAAGCCTCATACGAAAATTTTGGTGGGGACAACGAGAAGAGAGACGCAAGATTCATTGGGTGAAGTGGGACTCTCTTTGTCAATCAAAGGCTAATGGAGGTATGGGTTTTAAACACTTGGCTCTCTTTAATGATGCACTTTTGGCCAAGCAAGCCTGGCGTCTTTTACAAAATAGGCAGTCCCTCTTTCACAAAGTATTCAAGAGTAGGTTTTTCCCTACGTGTTCATTCATGGATGCTCCGGAGTGTTCTAGTGGTTCGTATGCATGGCGTAGTATACTCCAAGGCATGGAGGTTCTCAAACAAGGTGCACGGTGGAGAGTAGGGTGGGGTGATTCAATGAAAATCTGGGATACACCATGGCTCCCTTCACTAAACCATCCAAGAATTTTGTCACCCGTTCTTGAAGGCATGCAGGAAGCTACCGTGGACTCACTCATTGACCAGCAAACTAGAACTTGGGATATGGATATTCTTAATGGCTTTTTTGCCCCGTTGGAAGTAGACCTTATTCTCAAAATTCCACTTAGCTCCACCTATGTTGAGGATAAGCTTGTTTGGCCTCATACAGCAAATGGAGTCTATTCGGTTAAATCCGGATATAATGTCCTAGCTAAAGAAAAAGCATCACCTCCACTGGCTGTCTCTCTTCAGGATGATGGAAGAAGTATATGGAAAAAGTTATGGAGCCTTTCGGTGCCGAATAAGATTAAAAACTTCCTATGGAGAGCAAGTAAAGAAACGATTCCTGTAAAGAAGAACCTGGTTGCTCGCAAGGTACTTTCCGAGGATGTTTGCGATCACTGTCACATGGCCACTGAAGATGTCCACCATGCACTGTGGGACTGCCATGAGCTGTCGGCTTTGTGGGAGTCTAACGCACTGTGGCAGTTCCGTAGAACAAATAAATTTTCGAATTTCTTTGAGCTGGTGAGTCACGTTTTGGAGGAGAAGAAAAGCCCGGAACTCTTTGCTACTCTGGTGTGGACGATTTGGTCTCGTCGTAACACACTTCGAGCCAGCACAAAGCCGTTCCCACTCTCTCAAGTGGTCTCTTCAGCCTCACAGACCCTTCAAACATTTGCCCAGGCCCTACCGGCCCTAAGAATGCAGTCTGGTGCCTTGCCAAAGCAGCACGTCAAATGGAAACCTCCACCGTCAACAAGCTTGAAGATCAACTTCGATGGTGCCGTATTCCGTGAGACAGACGAAGCGGGGCTGGGAGTGGTTATTCGTGACCACCAGGGAAGGGTGATGGCCTCCTTGTCCGAAAAAATCAAGTTACCATCTTCCTCAGACGAAGTAGAAGCGTTGGCAGCGGTGAGAGCCATCTCTTTTGCTCTTGAACTCCATCTACCCTCTGTTATTGTCGAGGGAGATTCGGAGTTTATTATTTCAGCCTTACGAAGTGAGGAGGAGTCCTTTACTTCCTTTGGCCATTTGATTTCCTCAATTAAACAGAGTCTTGAAATTTTTTCTTGTATTTCTTTTTTGTACACCCGTAGGACGGGTAACTCTCTAACTCATAATTTAGTTCAATACGTTAGATATATTGATGCTCTTACAGTGTGGATGGAGGATGTTCCACCACAACTTCACCATGTTCTTGTAACTGACTTTGGTTGATTTAATAAAGTTTCTTCGGCTTGATTCTCAAAAAAAAAAAGTCATATTATTTGAGAATTAGTTATATTACATGTCATTATTAAAAACAAAGGAAATGTGAATTATTATGATTGATATAATTTAGTATGTGAACATATTTAAACAATTAAATAAACTCACAAACATTTAATCATTTTAACTAATTTATTGCATAATTATGTTCTATATTTTTTGCTTGTGTGTATTATTAAATTTTGCATTTGTGTTTTATTGGTTTTTATTGCAATCATTGCTTTTTTTTCTTCTTTTTTTTGAGAAAATATTTCAATCATTGCTAAAGCAACTAAGTGTGCAAGAATGAAATTCCAAATAAGTTATTTTTAATATAAATCTTAGAAATAAGCATATAAATTACCAAGATCCTATTGTCTTAGTGGCATTTCCTTAAAAAACCCAAATTTAAGACTTATTGTGAATGAAAAAATAAATGGAAAAGAAAAAGAACCATATAAATTCCCTTTTTAAGTAAATAGGTAGATATAAATTCCCTTTATATATTAATAATTAGTGCACCACCTACAAAAAGTAATTCTTAAATATGAATGCATGTACCTCATTAAACACATGACAATAAATTAAAATATTTTCATATTTAAAAGAAACCACAATTATTTTTTGCTAAAGAGAAAATAATACCAAAAAAAATTATAAGATATAAAGCCGAAATCATTTGTTCTTTCATTGACCTCATAATATTATATCACCTAAACTTTTGAGAGCTCACAATTTTACATGTCATTATTTTCACATTTTAAAAAAAACCACTATTATCTTTTGCTGAAGAGAAAATAACACCAAAAAATTATAAGATATAAAGTCAAAGTCATTTGTTTTTTCATTGACCTCATAATATTATATCACCTAAACTTTTTAGAGCTCATAATTTTACATGTCATTATTTTAATTTTTTTTTTTTTTAATTGAAATTTTATATTTAAACCCTCCATTAGAATTTTGGTACATTATATTTTATTTATATTGTAGAATAAATCATAATAAACAAAAGTAATACTTAAATATATTGTTCCATATAAAAATATAAATGTCTATTAATAACTACCATTATTATCAAATTTTACATTTAAACAAAAATTAATAAAAGAGTGAAAAAAAATTATATTAAGTTTAACTTTCAATGCAAATGCACAAGTTATCAACTGGTTAAACAAATATTGAAAGTTTATATAAATATATATATATATAAATATATATATATTGAAAGTTTTATTGAGGTGGAAGGTTAAATGTAGAGTATTTTATGTCTTCCTAGCGAGATGTGTCACATGACAAAACTTTAATTAGGCAATTACAGCTTAGAATGTGCGAAACAAAATTATTAGTTGGTAACTTAGGATAACCTATACTGAACAAGTAATTTAGGTGAGTTGTATTGTCATGTTGCATTCATTTATATTTAATAAGTTGCAATGAAGAAGCAATTCATACACAATTAGAATACTACCTAGCTGCCACTGTGTACCCTTGGTACGGTGGTCACTCTACAAGTATAAATGCTTGTGGAGTGTGGAGGGTAAGGGCCGAGGTTCAAGTCTCCAGGAGAGAGTTTCTCACACACATATATACTATACTTAGATTAGGCTAGAGTAGATATTCTATCTTGTATCAAAAAAAAAAAAAAAAAAAAATTACTACCTAGCTAACATATAAGTCTAATTAAATAGTTGGTGTTAGAGGATTCAAATTCTGAACGTTTCCATTGAAAACACCAAAAGATGTTTGTTGAGCTATAAAACTCTTAACTCTTGAAACCTATTTGTCTATTCTATTATTATGGCTTCTTCTCGTGTTTTTTCTATTTGCCCGGGACAAAATTAGCCTTTGCCTTTTTTTAAAAAACAATCCAGCATTTTGCCCCATTTCCCAAACTAATTAGGGAAATGCTCCTCTTTTGAAACTCAACTTTCTCAAAACCGAGTTAAAAAATATATATATAAAAAAAATTCTGGAGGCCTATAGTGGCGTTTTAAGAAGCCTATAGTGACATTTTAAAGACCTATAATGGCGTTTTAGAACTCGATCTTCATGAACTCGAGTTCAATGCAAGTTTAAGGACCTATAACTCGAGTTTATGGAGCTCGAGTTACAAAACGCCACTATAGGCTCATTAAAACGTCACTATAGGCTGCTTAAAACGCCACTATAGGGCTTAACTCGATTTTGAGAAAGTCGAGTTTCAAAAGGGCAAAGGCCAATTTTTTCCTATTTGCCCAATTGCCTAGCATGCTATAGAGTTTGCGTCTTTACTTTTCATCAAATAAAAGAAGGCTAACTAGTGTGGAATAAAAATTGGCACAGAGAGGACAAGCAATCCAATATGCAAAATTTATGGTACATTTATCAGATCCCGTAGTTTGCTTTGATAGGCTACAACTCTCCACATATTTATCCAACCTTAGCCCAATGAGTGTGGCAATTTTTCCCATGGCCAATTCATAGTGATGAAATCAATCAATAATTTATACATAAAATCATAGTTGTCAGAATATAAATAGTTTTTTTCATTTTTATGTATCGTATAAGGTATCGTGTATTATATATAAATTTATGAAAAATTATAAATATACATATTTAAATGGTATATGTATTATTAAATTGGAACATATGCAACTAATAACTGTTGGATATGTTTAAAACTTTTCTAAACCCATTATTTTAGAAGCCCAATTTTGTGTCTGGATTAAGCCAAACCCATAACTTATTAAGTCAGCTAGTACGTGGAAAGCAGAAATAAATCCCCTAAAATCGTCTCTTTCCTTTCCTAAAACCTGTGATTTTGGCAGCAACGTTATCAAAGGGATGAAATCCCTTAAATCCCTCTTTTGTTGGTAGAATCTCCAAAACTCTATCATTCCTTTCTTTCCTTATTCACTCTTGGAAAGAGTCACCACTTTCAACGTTCATAAAACTACAGGCTGCAATTGGGGATTTTTTCCAGGGAGAACAAATTCAAATGGAGCCAGCCAAATGCATGAGTGTGGGTAATTTCTTATTATATGTAAGTCAGCTCTTCTATATAAGACTAGTTCCAAAAAGATCAATATAGAACGAAATCTAATATCTTTCCCTCTCTCTAATACTTGAAAATTTTGATTGAGCATTCTGTGACGAGTTTGGAGCTCTGTTTGTGAGTGCACACTAACAGAGTTGCCGTTGTATCCTAAAGAGCGACCGCTCGAACCATTGCAACAAATATCGTAACTGTGGGGCGAAATTGCTTTTTAAGGACAGTGGATTTAATTCCGTACCTCGGCTATCGATAATTTTCTGTTCTCTACATTCTTATTTCATAGCATTGATATTATTGCATTTGATTTACACTTTTGTTAATTAAATTTGAGCAATTTTCAATATATATTTCCAACAATAACTACTTTAATTATCACTCATAACGGGGGCAGCGACTACTTCACTTATTGAATAGAAGCTTCCTCTTCAAATGATCACCCCATAAATGTTAAAAAGCATACTCATAAAAAAAAATTTATATATTTTTGGGTACAGATTCTTTTGACTCTTTTTCCAAATTTATGAGACACCAACATAATAAATTAGGAGGAAAGTACGACAGCAAAGAAAACAAAAGGTCCTTCATTTCGCTTGAGTGACTGCAGACAAACATTTTTCATACTAAAAGTCAACCACAGAGGACTTGGACTCTTTGAATCCAATCACTAAATTTTTCCAAATTAACTTTTAGTTGAATGAGAATCCACAAACCATGATGTATTACAAGCCTAATATAACACTCATTTACAATTCCAAAACAAGCCACAAAACTAAAACTATATTTTTTTAGGTTTAGGTTAAAAGGTACTTTTAGAATATTTGTTAATTGACCATTTAAGAGTATGATAGCTGCCTCTAAAATTCAATTGTCTATACTCTATATTATTATTGATTTTGATAATTGTGTTGCCATTTGTAATATAGCCCAAGTCACTTTTTCAGTTTGGCTCAAACAATTTATTAAACATTTTTGAGGGTATGAGAGAATATTGAATCACAAACTATAGATTCAAGAATAAAAAATATGACCTTGATTTAGATAAATATTTAGATGCAATCAATAGCAGAAATAATAGCAGACCAATTTACGCACAATTCAAAGACACCATGGATGACTGGCAAATGTGTGGACTCTAAATACTCGCAATCAAACTTCATCTGCCATATCAAATTAGGTAGCAGTCAACGACTTTAGATACATTCAATTCTAATATACTTATATAAATTATAAAATAAAAAATAAAAAAAACATTCAGTTCTAGTAATATTTGGCTAATTGCTTAATTTTGTTTGATACTAAATAAATAAATAAAAACTACAAAAGATTCCTACCAAGAAAATTAAATGTTGTTTCAAGACTCTTGATTATTTAATTCATACTATACCTTCAAATCTTATAATTTATGATATGTTAGTTTTTTTTTTAATAACGTAAAGAACCTTTCTAGAGAAGAGTCATTTGTTCTCACCTCTAACTAGTAAAATTTACGGATAAGCATTTTTTGCTAATGCACTAGAGAAAATATTTTAAAATTATAATCTTTAGATTACTATGTATCTAGATGCATCATCCTAAACGTTTGATTGAAGAATGAAGAGGAATCTTTTCCATATCACTCATATGCAATAAAATAGAGTTCATTTGATACACAAGTCAGAGTGGGAGAATTCAATTTTATCACTCCAACCAAATGAATCACTAGATGTGTTAGCAATCAAACAATAAATATATCATTTTCAATATCATTCAACTACATTTGTTCCTATAATCCATAGCCTAAACAGAATTAGTAGGGAGAATAGAACTATTGGAAAGACCATCCGAGTAAAATGTTGCACCAAGGGAAGGCTTGACTAAAATGGAAGGCTTAAAATACTATTAGTTTTCTGTTTTTTAACATAGATGATATAACTAATGATCATTACTATTTATTATATTTCTATATATGCAAACAAAGAACAAAAATTTACTTGTATATGGTACTGAGCATGGATTTTTTTTTTTTTTTTTTTTTTTTTTGCATTTAGCCTGATTTTACCAACTATTTCGTTAGTTGACAAGAAAAAAAAAAACATATTTGATAAATAACATCTCAAGTGTACAAGACTTGATTTCAACGAGAGAAATCAAGTCTTGAAGACTCGAGTTCTATATAAACAACAGTACAACAAAACCAACAAAGAAAAAGGAGAAAAAGAAAGAGCAAAGAAAAAGGAGAAAAATGAAAGAGAAGCAGAGAGCATAGAAGAAGAAGAAAGAAAAGAGAACACCTGCAGAGAAGCACCAAAGGATCAGATCTGTAGATCCAAAAAGAATCAACTTCGGCCTCCAAGGCCCGATTTGGGCTTGATCTAAAGAGAAGAAAGATCAAATCTAGAGAGAAGAAGAATGATTGGTTAGCCTGAGTTTTTCTCCTAGTCTTTTTTCGAAAGAACTCGAGTTTTAGAGACTCGAGTTCTATCATTGATCTTGAGTCTCTTGCATTTGAGATGTTACTTTACAAATATGTTTGCAAAATCAGACTAAATGCCAAATATCCCCTAATAAGCACACCATTGTCTTTATTTTGGGTTAGGTTACTAGCAAGTGTCACCTAATGAATAAATTCCGAATTTATGTAGTAATAATTTGAAAGAAAACTATTTTAAATATTACAGATTGTTCAAAATTTAAATAAATAAATAAATAAAATAAGAACGCCTTTCTTTTAAAAATAATATATGCATGCCTTTCTTTCAAAAATAACATATGCATGCGCTCCATCGATTGCATAATCATCAATGCTCAAGACCCATATATCTTGCTTTTCCAACTTCAACATTCAAACAAAAACAACCCACTCTCCATTATTCCAAATTCAACCAAAAATTAAATTTTACTTGACGTCTAATGGCCCTGTCATAAATATAATGGGTATGGATGAAAAGAATAAATTTAAAATGTTTAATAATATTAGTAGACCAAAATCTGTGTAGTTTAATTTCAGGGTATCAAAACTACGTTGTTTTAAGCTTAAGCCTAAGAGATATGTAACGGACATATCATCAATGAGCATGAATGAAAAGAAGATATTCAGTTACATAATTCTAGGGACAAAGGTTTAAATTTATAAGTTTGCCTTGTTAATAGTTGCCCTTAAAGCATTTGTTAATAAACTATTTTTTAAAAACATTTATACCACATTTATGAAAAATATAAAAAGCTGCTACAAAAATTAATTACTTTTTTTTCTTTCCCCATAAAAAGGTTTTAAAAATACTTTCTAAACTAATGCTCTTAAGACATCCGTTAATTATTCCAAAATCAAATGATACCATTCTTCAAGTAATCTTAAATTCGAGGCAATTCAGCCTATGGTTTCATAAAACTAGTAATCATTATGTTATGACAAATAAAATAAGAGATATCAGTTAAAAAAACAAAACAAAACATAACATACAATGTAACAAGCCATGTTCTAGAGTATGCACAACATTCTTCACAATTTTTTTTTCAATAAAAGCCATATTCCCCAAAGGGGTTCTTTTTTTTTTTTTTATTATCTAGTTTTCTACACCAAAAGCAATACTTTCAAGTCTATAACAAATGGAAATAAAACACCAAATAATAATGGATTCATTTACTCACAAATACAAAAATGACTTGTCAATATGACATATTTCCTAAAGCGATTTTTTTTTTTTTTTTTTTTTTTTTTTTGGGGTTTAACATAACTAGTTTTCTACAACAAAAGCAATACTTTCAAGTCTATAACAAATGGAAATAAAACACCATATAATAACGGATTCATTTACTCAAATACAAAAACAACAAAAACGAGTTGTCAATTTGAATTTAAAAAAGATGACTGCCAACTAGTAACTTCAACTTACTGATTTTCAATGTTTACCCATCAAGTAAAACTAAGCTTTCCAGACTACCCCAATTCTTCATAGTGTTCATTCTTTTGACCAGACTACCCCAATTATTCATTCTTTGCTAGTCTATGAAATATTTAATAGTTAGTACCGATAGCATAACTTGAGGACTAAAAATAACAAAAAATCAAAATCAATACCGTACATCTAGGGAATTAGTACTGATAGCATAACATCATACAGGCAATTAAGCTAGGCTCAGAATTACATGCTCCAAAACAAAGGAAGAAAGTATAATCCTCAAAAAGAAATGTAATCCTCTGCTGAATATGAATATTCTACATTATGACTAAAACACAACTGCCCACTAATATCATCCTCTAATTTAATTGCAGATTGGTCCGCTCTTGACCGAAAAACCAACCCATCATGATGGCACTACATACAAAAGAAGAACAGTGTAAGATTCAACCATCTAAACCTAAGGAATTGTATTAACAGTCACAGAAGTGCTTGAAATGCTTCCAAAATCCAACTAGCTAGATGGACAAGATAAAGAAAAGCAAAGCTAATGAGTGCTAAATTAAGAAAATGCAAAGAGGTGATCTTACTGTAAGTTGAAGTATCAATTTGCTCAGGAAGCTCCTTTATGTCCACCTCGAACCTTGACTGAACCTGGAAAACATCAAAGTAAAGTCTGAAATTAATATGCGCATTAAAAAGAAAAATTGATTCCACCTGTATTCAGCAAAAAAATTACCTGATTAAGAACATCGGAGTCAGATGTAGATGAGACAAATGTAATTGCAAGCCCCTTAGTCCCAAATCTACCAGCCCTGCCCACCTGTGAAAAACAGAACCCAAGGGGATAGAGGGGGCAAGCAAATTCAGCTCCAAACTAGTGACAATACTAACAAACATATGCAGATCAAATTGAAGTATTCAAATGAAACAAGTACCCTGTGCAGGTATGTATCAGCAGAATCTGGCATATCATAGTTGATGACTATGTTAACACGCTCTATATCAATCCCCCTTCCTACCAAATCTGTTGCCACAAGAATTCTTGATTGTCCCTCCTTGAAATTCTTATAACGTTTCAACCTGAATAGACATACCGTACAGAATCAGAAATTGAATTATCAATTTAATATCATTTATAAATTATAAGTTTATCCAATTGAATTCTGAAATCGTGAGGCTAAGCCTCTGATCATTCAGCTGGCTAGATAAAATTATGGCGGAACAAGAAAATAAAACAAATGGAAAGAACACATGTACATGGAGGGTGAGGTCGTGGGTTCCAAAGCCATTGGGCGAGGTCGTGGGTTCAAAACCCATTGGCGCATAACTTACCAATAAAAAACTATTTACCAAAAAGGTAGGTGAGACCTAGAAACAACATACAGAGCCAAAGCTACGCACGATCAATAAGTTTTAACAGAAACGACTAATCCTAACTTTTAATGGTCAAGAAACTCAAAGCTACCATTCCACTATTCTTGAAAAACTTAATGTAGCCATCCCTACCCCTTCACGTCCCACAAGCCTCTTATCCATTCTCATTCGATCACAGTTGGAGAGCAAGTTAAAATAGGAAAACTTGCTTTGGGTTTAGGGATAATTAGGCTAGAACTGATGACTCAATATTATTCCAATGCGCCAAAATGTGCAGTTGGGTACCACATACGCAAAGCAAGTTTTCTATTTTGACACTAGCGCACAGGCACTAGTGCACACACTCACAGACATGCACCAAATCACCCATTCTCCCACTTGTAAAAATGCTAACCTAGAGCTATTAGACATGGAGTTACTATACAAGCTAATCAAAATTGAGTTGCAGTAAGTTTGATATACAGGAATTGATAACCATCTAGTTTATCACTCTCTGCACAATAAGGGAATAAAATAAGCAATGAAATAGATAGAATGGCTTCAGATTAATATTAGGCATATGTTCAACGACAACCAAACAAACAGGAGCCTCAACTAAGCATCAAGAATCTGCTGCAAAAGCTTACAATTATTCTAGACCAGCTTAAAAAATCCAAAAATGAATATTCGAAAACAAAACCATGCAAAACACACAAGCAACAGTGGAGTGGAGTACTTAGCTCTATGCCCTACAGGCTTTCATAATAATAATAGTATCGGTACCAGCCAACCCCCTCGCCCCCCCCCCCCCCCCCTCTTCACTCTTCTTTTTTCAAAAGCCTTCCTGGTAGAACCAAAGTAAAGTTTTTAAGTAGAAAAGAAAAAAGGTTTCTTCCTAAAGCCACACTCACCAACACTAACACACCCATGCACACATACATGCACCAAATAATTCCTTTTTCCCACTTGTTAAAATGCTCTCCTAGAGCTGTTAGACATCAAGTTACTATACAAGCGCTCATACAAATTGAGTTTCAGCCAAATTTGAGACAGGCATTGACAACCATCTAAGCTATCGCCCTCTGCACAATTAAGGGAATAACATAAGTAATATAATGGGCAAGAAAGGTTGAAGTTAAGGTTAGGAAATGGACATATTTAAAGACATAAACGAACAAGCAGGAACCCCAATATAGCATCAACGATGAGTTGTAAATGCTTAATTACTTGTAGTTATTCTAGACCAATTTTTTTCTTTTGATAAGTATTCTAGACCCACTTAAATAATCCAAATACAAATGCAAAACAAAAGATATGCAGAACAATTTTTTTTTTTTTTTTTTTGATAAGTAACAATTTAATTTTTATAAGGAAATTTTATTGAGAAGGATGAACACCACCCAGTACACAATGTGTACTCAGCTGGTAAAATCAAGAAAAAAAATGCAAAACAAATTAGTAGAGAGATGATTTTATAAGATTCCTAGTTCCTACAGACCATAAATGAAGCAAGATCAAAAACTTTTTTTTGACCTAACAAACAGAGGCTTGTACAGATTATTTAACCATCCCATTCAATTTATAGTGACAAATAATGAGCCATAACTCAGCATATAGTTTAAAAATTCAATGCACTAATGGCTAATGCATTGTTACTTTCCATAATGAAGTGAATCCAAGCAACAGAAGACAAACCTCTCCTCCTGTGCCATTCCTGAATGGATACAGATAGAGGGGAAGTTACACTCGGTAAGTAACTTGTTCAGCTCAGCAGCTCTGGTCACACTCTTGACAAAAATGACAACCTGATTGAAGTCCAATGCGTCAAGAAGATCATTCAATTTGCGGTTTTTCTCTGCCTCCTTCAATAAAATGTAGTGCTGCACAGAGAGACAATAAAAATGTGCATTAGTTGAATGAGCAAGAGACAGTCAACTGATGAAACAAAAATATTGCAAAAATAAATAAAAAAAGCATTGAAGATACCTGTACAAGACCGTGAAGAGTCAACTTGGTCTCATCATCAACATAAATTTCCATTGGCTGAAAAAAACGAGTGTCAATATAAAGTGCATCAAAATACCATATTCTACAGCAACCAAAACTCAACAACAATAGATAAAAAAATAACTGGCAATCCAAAAAGTCAATCCTTCTGAACTACGATGTATTAATTGAACTTATTCATCTCTCAAATAGTAGAAACATCCAGCTACTACCCAAGAAATAAGAAGTTGAACCAACATCCTCACTAAGGCCCCACAAACACAATCACTCAACCACATATAACCAAAAGGATCAAGAGAAGTGGTTACGCCCAAAGAAAAGTTCAGACTAGAAGTAGTAAAAACTAAAAATATTGCAAGTACTACAACTACAAATTCATTCCCTTGCCAATGACAAGGCAAATTGAAACCTAAGCCACAAAACTGCACAATTGACACAACCAACAAGGCAATGACATGACATTTATAAATACAAAGAATATCATAACTTTATGATGCCTTATCACACCTCTTGCATAAATTTTTTGCAAACAGGGCGGATCTCTTTACTGAGAGTTGCTGAAAACATCATAACTTGCTTGTCATGAGGAGTCATCTTGAAGATCTCCTGCACATCTCTCCTCATGTCTGTAAACAATACAAGAACATGGACAACAGAAGGCTTAAAATAAGAAAATTATTATCGCAAACAATGCAATACACTGTAAAGAGAACAAGAGAATTGCAAAGATTCAGATTTCAGAACTAATTCACATAAACAAGGGGATAAAAGGAAGAAGAATAAGAAGACCATACCCAGTGATTCTAACATCTTATCACACTCATCAAGAATAAAATGCCTCACATTCTTCAATCCAAGATCTTTATCCCTTGCCAGAGCCAATATTCTTCCAGGAGTTCCAACAACAACATGAGGACATTCATTTTTCAGCATATCCTTGTGAATCCTGATATTGACACCACCATAGAAGACAGCAACCCTTATATCAGGCAAATAGGTACTGAACCTCTCAAATTCATGACAGATCTGTGGAAGATAAAAACAAAACAAAACAAAAAGGACACAAGAATATTAGGCAACAGAAATACAATATTGAAAATATGACAGCTTACAATGTTGAGATATATGCACATGCAAATAACTTGTTCAAATGGTAAACCACCATCCTCGGACATTTTTAAACTATCAAAATCATTCCATATACCTGATAAGCTAGTTCTCTTGTGTGGCAAAGAACAAGAGCAGCAACTTGACCAGCAACAGGTTCAATCTGCTGAAGACTGGATAGAACAAAGACAGCAGTTTTCCCCATCCCAGATTTCGCTTGACAGATGACATCCATTCCTAATATAGCTTGTGGGATGCACTCATGTTGCACTAATGAAGACCAAAGAAAATTGTAGGAGACGAATCCTCAGTAAGTATAAATGACCTTCCAGATCCTTTTAATGGAAAGGCTATCAAACCAGTTTTCTGGCCCAAATCATGAATATGGAAGTAGTAATTACCTGCATGAGATATAAAGCAGAAAAAGAAAAAGTCAAACTCAGGCCAGCATGAGCCACAAGTAACATGCAAGATTAGAAGATGCAAGCATGAAAGAAACCAGAAGAACAAGCATGCCTACACTACAGTCGACTAACTAGTCCCAATCACAATAACCACTACCAACGAAATAAAAAGCCCAATGCCAACACACACAAACATCATATTTCACACGTAAATTACAGGCAGTAGTAAGGTTCATTTGTAACAACATCAAAGCGTTAGTCCTCAGATACTGTTCATCAAAAAACTAATCAGGGTCAGCCAAATGTATTCTTCTCCAAGTAAAATTCATTTTGAAGGGGGGAAAAAAGACTAAACAAGGTTTTATCGAATCACAAGGAACATTTTTGGTTTCCACCAGAATAGAAAATATGGTACTGGAAATAATTAACTGTTCTGTTACAATTTGGAGCTACAAAAATATATCCAGTAAAAACCACAATATCATTTAAAATATGCTCTTTCTATATAAAAGAGAAATAAAAAATATATATTTCTTATGTTTCGCAAGGAAAGAGTTGCAAAAACAAGTTACGAGTAATTTGATCAAGAGTCCAAAAATTGAGTAAGCTCCCAAATACCCCAAGGTGGAAAGGCACAAAAAAATTCTACAGGATTCAAAATTAAACCAAGATGATATAGCCAGACTGACCGAAACTGCAAGAAATAGACAAGCAGCATATGTGCAAGATAGGAAAGAAAAACCAAATTTGAAGAAACATCATGAATATACTTAGATCTACATCTACCGTCCAAGTTCTCCCCAGAAGACAATTTTTGAAAGTTCAGTACAATTTCAACAAGTTGCCATAATATATTAATTTTGCCCATTGAGATATTATGAAAAGATTGGTTAGAAGTTTGCCTTCTGATGGATGTTCAAATCCTGAATCCACAATAGCTCGAAGAAGCTCTGGTTTCAACAGGAAGTCTCTAAATCCAGAACTGTGAATCCCAACATAGCCCCTACATCACAAGAAAAGTTGACAATCAGTACATAAGATTGCCCACAGATATAGAATTCAACAAATTATCTAGATGCACATGGATTTTCCCATACCAAAATTGAACAATCCAGCACATTACAATCACAAAATCAACTAGCAGTACCAAAATATGCACAATTTAACACTCCAAAAGCATACGGGCAAATTTATTTTTTCTAACACAACAGGACAGCCTAGCAACAGCTGCAATAGCCAGATGGACCTTTAAGACATGACTGCTAGAGTAACGTCAAATGAAATATTAATGTACTAGAACGTCGGTTAAAACTTATTAAATCAGATCCTTGGAAATTTTGGTAACTTTGCTGAGCAAATGACTCTTCCAACATCCAAAACCCAACAATAAATGAAGCCAGAAAAGTCCAAGACTTGGAAGACCAAAACATTCCGGTACTAGAACAACGACAAAAGGAGAGAATATACTATCCACTCAACTACGACGTTTTTACCGTTACCAAGAATTCCCAAAATAAGTATCTATCAGCTGTGCAGCAAGTGAACTGAAAAGCATTACTTCACACCCACTTTAGCACACCATTTGTTCCTTGCCCAAAATAAAAACCCCAAAATGGCAAAACCTCAATCCCATCTAACCAAAAACCCTAAATACCATTTTTTTTCTCTTTCAACTTCTCTGCACTCACTGAGGTTTACTCTACCACTTGATAGTAGTCCAGGTGAGTTTTTCATCTTTGAAAAGTAAGAACAGTAATAATAAATAATAAATAAACCCCAAACTTTTACTCAAGTAATAACCCATCAGACACAGAGCTTTCAGTTTCTTAGTTTCCTCATTATCCAAACATAAAAATAGCACTTTGAAACAAAAATACAAACATGGGTCATTTTCTTTCCCTTTCAATTTATATATCCCATTAATTTTCTCAGCAACCAAACAGGGAATTGCAAAAATACCTCTTGGCAGAATCAGAAACGGGTTTTGCAGAGGCGGAGTCGAGGGCTTTAGGGTCATCGTCTTCGAAGTCCACTAGCTCTTCCTCGTACTCGTTGTCCTTCACTTCACCCATCTTCTTCCTATACACACAAACAAACACAAACATAAATTCAATTCAAATTTCTAGGGTTTTCAAAGAAAAAAAAAATCTTAATCAAATTTGAAAAGCAACGTTGTAATAGTGTATTTTGCTGACCTTTTTAGCTCGGAGAGAGAGAGAGATAAGAGGGTTTTAGTTTAGGGTTTTGGAGAATATTGAGAATGGAGGAGCGACTGAGAATTCTGTGAAATTAAACCAAAATAATAATAATAAATTTAAAAAAAAAATTGAAAACTTTTTGTAAGAGAAAGAGACCCTGGATCTAGGTCTAGGGTTCGAGAGAGGAGAAGGAGAAAGAAAGGTCTAGGAGAGTGGAGAATATATATAGAAAGGTAGGGGGTGAATGGTGAAATTGACGAAATTGACCTCTGACTTCACTTTATCTTCGTTTACTCTTTTTTTTCTTTTGGATAGGATTCTTTTTTCCTTTTTTTTGCAAGTGCTCGTTTGGTACTTTTTTTTCACTTTCTTTTTTGAAAAATTAGTACTATTGGTTTACCTTCTATGTGTAAGATTAACATAAACAAATGCATCTTTTCAAAAAAAAAAACATAAACAAATGCATGAACTGTATATTATACCATGTTCATGCAAATGTGCACAATAATAATTATCCACCCTTTTTCTGGTTAAAAAATCACCTATTCTTTTTTTTTTTTTTGAAGGGAAAAATCACCTATTCTTAAAATATTGTAAAAGTAAATTAACTCTATCGAAAGAATTTGGATAATTCAAATATGACTTGTTTATAGTAGATTCTTTTATGGTCCCTCTATGTAATTTTAGTTGTTTCTTTCAAACTAATATCATTTTCATATTCTTTCTCAAAAAAATATATATCATTTTCATATTCTTCTCAAAAATATCATTTTCATATGATTGAACAATTTAATTAAAAATTATAGTGTAAACTAGAAGAAAATATTTTAACGATACAATTAAAATAAATAAATAAAAATTACAGAGAATTATGAAAATTATTAATGATTTAATAAAGGAGAGCCACTTGATGCAAAGAAAATATAACTACTTAGGACAACGATAACTTTAAAACACAACTAGTGAAAATTAGCACTCTTGAAAATCATTACCATTATTATGATTGATGGTGGTCCACAACAAGTAATCTTCGTCCACAAGAGTCGTCCAAGACCAATGACGTCTAGGGCATTCTTGAGAAAGGAGAAAAGAGGAATGTGCACCACAAACATGAAAGAAGGACATCCAAGGATATTATTGGCTGTCCAAAGAGGTGTTGGTCGTCCATACCACGAGAGGGTGTGGACAATCAATAAACACTTAGTGAAATTTTTAAGTGTTTTCTATTGATGGTTGAACCATGATCCCTATCTCGGAACGTGGGGTGAATTCCCTAAAATTCGCTCCATGCTCTCCACTAAGTTCATACATCTCTCATGATGTTAGTGCAACCTAACAAGTAGACTCACTCCAAACTATCTATAAAAAGGACCCAACCTCACCAGCTTAAAGTAAGTTTCACTATTCATCCACTCACTATACTTGAGTTCTAGAGAAAAAATTGACTTAACCGTCGGAAGGTCCTTGATCGGCTCATCCCGGTCACCTTCGATAGTTTTTTTTTTTTTTTTTTTAGGTCATCCAACCGCTGTTGAAGCCCGAAGCATTCTGCTTACTAATTCTCAAGCATCTTCAATGATCATATTGGACACCATACTATTACATATTTTTAAGAGAGATTCCTCTGACATGAGTTGCGGAAAACTTTATCCATTAATTTAGGCTCAACTAGTTTGATGGAATAAGTGTGCATGGGATTTCAATTGCATAAATGAACTAATTGAGGATTCTTCTTTGAAAAATTAATAGATAATATAGAAATTTACTCAGTAGTTAACTAGTTATTCACATGGACAAGGTTAATACTCTTATGAAGTGCTTAAACACCTATCATGCTTAGTCATGTCAGTTCATCAACTTGGAAAAGTTTGGGGGTTTTTTCCTCGAAAGTAGTACACTAAAAATTTCTAAAGCAAATTAAAAACCAATTGGTACTAATTAAGCCACATTATGGGGTCAAATATTAGGGGCTCTTTTAGTTAAAACTAGTGGTTGGAAAGGTAAAAATCTATCGTAGGCAGGCTACACTTACTAAATTAGTGGCCTAGGCCATCCCAATTGATACTACATTAGCCTTTCAACCCCCAAAAGCACGTGTGAATATATAGATGTAATATTTAGGAGATTATTGTGTAATTCAAAGAAAAGAGTCCTCCAACCAAAGTTGTCAAAATCGGGATCTTACGTAGGATCGTGGGAGGTAGGTAGGATCATGGATCGTAGGATCAGATCGTGGATCATAAGATCTTACCTATTTTCAGATTTTAAGCAAAAAACCTATTGATAGTGACTTTGTATGTTATATAATCACTTAAAATATGAATCCATCCATTAAAAAAAAATGCATCATAAAATGTAATTTGCATGCACTACATCGTTCTTATATCATTCTAACGAAACAAAATATATTTAACTTTTGACATAATTTATCTAAAAAGTTCAGTACATGTTTAATTAGCAACTAAGTACCAAATATATTATCTACACATATGGACAATGTTTTCCATATTCTAAGTTCCAAATCCAAAATAAGTTAGGCTAGTTAGCATATAAAAACTAGCTAACTACAAATTTACAATATATAATCCAAAAGAGAATTCTCAATCTAAGATAAACTAACTAATTACAAATATGAAATCCAAAAGAGAATTCTCATTCTAAGGTTCTTCTAATCTAATCACTGTCATTGTCATATCCCATTTTATCATCTAAATATTTTAGGTTTTGTTTATGAAAACGTTAAACTTAAGTACTATAGGGTTTTTTTGAAATTTTATGTTGACATAGGGGTAAATTTGGGACTTCAATTCATTATTGGGCTTTTGATAACCCGTTGGGCTTGTGGGTTTAAGTGGATTATCTTACCCAAATGAATCCCACTTAAAAAAAAAAAAAAAAAAAAAAAAAAAAAAATCAAGCCAAATCGTAGGATCGGTGGGATCCCATACGATCCTACCATTTTTGCGATCCTGCTACGATTTTAAATTTTTTGGTGAGGTGAGATCGTAAAATCATGCGATTTTACAATCCGGATCGCGATTTTGACAACCATGCCTCCAACCATCTTGTACCTTTGGCATGGTCATCCGAGACAAGGGTTTAGGCTTTTTTTCTTTACAATCAATATAGCAATGCTTGGTATGCACTATCAAGTAAGGATAACTCATGTTAAAATCCTATTAGCAAAATATAGGTTGGGAAGTAACTAGTTGAGGTAAAGTTCAACAAAGAAAGCATCATGGATGTGGAGGAGTTTGGAGAGGGTTAAATCACTGTTGTCAAAAGGAACTTACTGCCTAGATCAGAATGGGGATAGCATCCTACTTTGGGAGGATACTTGGATCCCAGACATCCTAAATTTTATTCATAATGTAAAGTTAGGTACAGCTCTTAGTTTGTTCCTTCAAATGGTTCAATAGAAATGCAAATTGTGCTCCCATGAATTAGTAGGGAGGTCTTTGAAGAACCTTTTCACTAGATATTTAGATGGTTATAATGGGCTTCAAACCTTTGTCAATACCATTTTGAGGAACGTGTGTAATGAATTTTCTTTGTTAGTCCTTTTGTCTTTACATTTTGGGGGTATTCCATTTGTTACGGGTTCCCATCTCTAGGTTGCGTTTGGATATGTAGATTTAGATTTAGATTTTAAATTAACAGATTTGAAATATCTTGATTCCAAATTTATTAATTATTAAATTATTTGTTTGGACATTCTCAAGAAAAAAAAATTATTTGTTTGGATGTCTTTTATATATAGGAGGATTTGAAATTTATAATTTTATAATTTATTGTTTGGATACTTAGATTTAGATTTGAATTTGAATTTTAAAACAATAGAACTTTTTTTTTGAACTGCAAACTATCTGGTTTTTAATGTTAAATTATATAACTTATTTTAATCAAATAACTTTACATTTATTTATGTGCTTTTATTCCAATTTTGCACTTTTATTTATGTGTTTTTAAAAATAATTTAATTATTAATGCAATGGTTGTACTTATGACCCAACAGTTGAATTAGTAAACTATTGTATCATTTCTTTGATTGTTCAATCTACATAACAATTTTGATAACTATCACAATTCCAACTACTGATATCCCAACATTGTCAATCTTCTGACATTTCGAATGTGGGTTATTGTGTTGATACTGTGTGATCTTTTAGCTTTGTAATCCAATTTTTGTATACGATAGTACAACATTCTCAAAAGTAAATTAATAAATAGAATATTAGTTTTTTCAAATAAAAATAAGGTTAAAATGCAAATTACTCCCTCTAAATTTGATTGAAGTTTTAGTTCTTAAATTTTACTTTCGTTAAATTGAGTCTTCTAAATTTCAACTCTATTTAATTTAGACATTTGGTCCAATTCTGTTAAAAAATTACTGTTAAGTATGTAATTAACTAATGAAAAATTATTTATTTAAGAAAAAAAATCTCACATCAAATCTATAAATATTTTTATTAATTTTATATATTTTTTCATTGTGAGAAAAATATTTTTTTAATGGCAATTTTTTAACAAATTAGACAGAGTGTCTGAATTGAATAAATTTAAAATTTAGAATATTCAATTGAACAAAAATAAGGTTAAAAACTGAAATAAATTTCAATCAAGTATAAAATGTGTAACTTAGGGCATGTTTGGTAACTGTTTTCGTTTTCTATTTTCGTTTTCTTGTTTTCAAGGGGAAAAAAAAAAACAGATTTTTTCTGTTTTCAAAATGAAAAACACGTTTGGTTAGTTGTTTTGAAAAACACATTTTCAAAAACAAAATTTAGGAAATTTGTTTGGTAGTTGTTTTTGAAAAAGTTGAATTTTGTTTTCTTTGGTTAATTTTTTTTTTTTTAAAATTATATTTTTTCTAATTCAAAAGCATTTTTGCTCCTAAGTATTTAAAATCCTTACACCTACTGAAATTATAAATCAATTTTTTTGTATATAACATTCAAGCCTAAAACTTTAATCATATAAGTAAGATTGAAACTATAACAATTATCAAGTGTTATAAAAGATAATCAATAACTAAAAAGTTTACTACATGGCATCAATGCCAGGGAATCAATTTCATCCAAAAATAATAATAATAACGTGGCATCAATGATGCCTATTATTTGCCCACATCAATCCTGCAATCTGATCCCTATAAGCTGCCATAGCTTTAGCGGCTTGATCAGTTAAGTCAACAGTGTGCGATGGCTCACCCGAATTATCCCTACCTTCACCTTCAACAGTAAGGTTATCAACATTGAATTGAGTAAACAAGCGATCATTTCTTGTTGCCATTCGAATGAAGTTATGAATTGTACAACAGGCTCTCATCACATTCCCTTGTCGACATGGTTTATAATGGGTCATCATTTTTAAGACTGGAAATCGTGCCTTTAAAACGCCAAAACGTCTTTCAATTACATTACGAAGAGAGGAATGTCTATAATTGAATAGCTCTTTAGCACCTTCAGGACGATCCCCACCTCCAAAGTCTCGTAGATGGTATCTCTCAGTACGGTACGGAGGTAGAAACCCTAAGGTGCATGGATAACCAGAATCCACTAAATAATAGCCACCTAACAAACAAAATAATAAGATAGAGAGAAGTATGACACAGTGAATGGATTAAACTTGAAAATTGTAAATATGTAAGTGAAGCAACAATATATCTTACCAGATGGAGGCCATGGGAAATTATTTTCTGGCCTTTGAAGTGCATCTAAGAATACTCGTGAGTCATTGGCTGTACCCTCCCAACCCGTGTAAACAAATGTAAACTTCATATCAAAATCACATGCACACATTATATTATGGGTGATTGTGGCCTTTCTATTCCTATAGCTGACTAGCTTTGATGCTGGAGCCCATGCACTGATATATGTTCCATCAATTGCGCCTATACATTTCTAGAAAAAATATAAACACAAGTATTAACATATGCGAGCAAATAATATTTTTATGATAAAATGAACAGTAACTTGGGATTACCTTGAAATATGGAAAGAATTTGGTATTGTTAGCAATACGTGGATGCACTTCATTGCTTTGAGAAGGACGTATAATGAATTTTCTCAAGCGGCATATTGCTCTTACAGTTTCCTTAAATTGCCTATCCACTGTCTCAGTTGAGTGTTGAAAACGATCTGCTATTACCCTTATCCTCACATTATGTCCCACCATTAATAGGAACATACCAACTGCCTCCTTCACTGTGATCCAGCGTGAGTTTGTTAAGAACTTATGTGTTCTCAAATAGTTACAAAGACTTGTAAATGTTGGCCTATCCATGAATAACTCATAACATGTTCGAGGATTGCCATTCAATATCTCTTTTATAAATGCATCACCAGTCAACATAGAGATATGTTGCGACTCCTTAGGAATATAGTTGTTTTTATTCTCAACAAACATTAGTAGGAAGAACATATCATCGTCCTCTTCCTCATCTGAAGAGGATGAACTGCTATAATAATTTGGTTCAACATTCATCCTGGAGAATTAAACAGCAAATTTGTTCTCAAATATTGCTTTTTATTAACATAAATAAAACATTACCAACACAAAAAAGAAAAAGAAAAAAGATTACCATAAAATAATAACAAACCATCATTTAACAACATTAAATAACAATAGAATAGTACCAAATCATAGTTCAAAGATGTTAAAGTAAACATAGTCTAATAGGAAATTATTGTTTTGACATAATCCCCTATAGCCTACCCAACCAAACCATCCTCCTAGCGAAACTCATGTTAACAAAGATCTCTCTATCATCAGGATCCTGCTTGAACTTCTCAACAGCCTTCATAAATATTTCATCATTGACTTCTTCCATGGTCTCAAGGATGTTAATGCACTTCCCTAAGGAGAAGTCATTTGTAGGCGCAATATTGCTACTAACTTCATCAATGGTATACCTCTTATATCTCTCAGCCTTTGCTTTAGATGCCTCTATCCTAGCCTTAGCGGCCTCAGCCATTGATTGTAAGGCATCCTTCATTTGGGAGCTCATTAACTCTCGCTTACTCTTACTAGGACGCTCGTCACAACTATCACTAGGAAGCTTAGAAGATCGGGTTGTAATGTCAGACTCAAGAATTGCCATGACAGGGTCTTGGGTAGGACTTTCTAAATTAACATGAACTCCCCCATGAATGAGTCGTTCTTCCAATGCATTCTCTTCATCTGAATTAGGAGGGTCTTGGGTGGATGCACAGTGTAAGACCCCAGTAGCTGTAAACTTATTAAATATAAGTCCAAGCAAATTATAATTTGAAAGTCCTTTGGTTCGAAACATCTTTGCCTTGGGATATGCCTAAAAATATAAAGACATCTAGTAAGAAAAAAAAATGATGGGGGATAATGTTTCAAAATAAAACACTGTATTGTATTCAACGATATTTACCCGACAATAATTTTGCCATGACTCCTCAAGTGCATGAACAGTGTTGGTTTCAGCATCCCAACCAAAACCAATTTGATTTATGAGTGTAGAAAACTCACGGTGTAGTAAACGCATCCTATTAAACTTCCCTTTGAATTGAGTCATTGTAAAACTCCGTTTACCTAATTCATTCAATGTAGCTAACATTTTCTTCCAAGTATCGGAACTGAATTGCCCATCTGCCATATTTCCCTTATTGATCTCTTTCAGCATTATGTCAATAAATAGTTTCTCAAGTTGTGGTGTCCAAAGGCTATCTTCATCAATTGAACTGTTTCCTTTCATCTATTATAATACAATGAAACATGAAAACAACTAAGGAACAACCTTTATAAACACAACCATCAAATACAACTAAGAAATAACTTCCAAGCTTCAAACAAACACAGCTTCTAATTAGTAGTGCATGTTGATCACCATAAAACCCAACCTACCCAAAATGCCATTCCCCTTATTATTAGCTAAATGGTTTACTTAATTAAGGGAATACATTCTCTGCTATATACTACAAACACAGAACAACAACAATTGACAAGAACTATGTCGGGTGCAAGATGGAAAGATTCTAAGATGTTAAACTACCACAATTCAATGCTTTTATGAATTTCTAATGCACTTGAGGTACAATATACTGGCTTGCCTTAGACTTTCAATCATATGTGTAACTTAAGACATCCTCTGCCATTTACTTAGCAGGTCTTTGGCATTGCTGTAATGATGTAGCTATTTAGCTCATAATCTTCAAACTATTAGAAATACAAATTGAGTGTTAGAATTCTTGTTGAATGACAAGTTTATTAAACTTGCATCTCCTTACAACAAAGTAACTGCCTCAGACTATTTGACTTGCAAGTCATTATTTTTTTGCTTACAAATTACATCTCTAACAATCTAAAGTCCAACAATGCAAGATCCTTTTCAGCTATAAACAGAGCACAGAAAATACCCACAAGCATACATGATATGGCATATGACAGTAAAAAAATTAATAAAAGATGATAAGGTTGGAAGCTGTACAGAAAAAAAAGATTTAATTGGATATATAAACTTGACATAATACTTAATTTAGGTAGAACCATCAGTCACAGGCTCACAGCAATGTTGCGGTAATGTATTAAATTGAACATCATCATCAATCTATCTATAATCTATCTGAAATTTATTCGCTATGCAAGAAAAATAAGGATAAAGGAAACGGAAGAAGAAATCTAGGAATTTAAGGACATTGATCTAAGAAAATTTTATTCCATTGAATCAAAACGTTGGAATCCAATTTTGCTACTGAATCATATTGAACGAAAATGCATTGTGTAAACTTTTTATCATGAATGACTTATTGTACCATAGAGCCCACAAGCACATACCCAGATTCAACAAAGAAAAAAGGAAAAGACCCATACCTTTGAGTGATTGGGTCCCTAAAATTATGAAATACTTCCCCAAATCTGAGATTTCACCGACCTGCTACATCACGCACACACACAAAAAAAAAAAAAAAAAAAGGAAAAGGAGAGTGAGATAATGAATAGAAAAGGGATAGTAGAATCTAATGAAAAACAATATGCAGTCATGAAGGACAATCTGGTGAAGAACACTCACTTACCTTGGTTCTCTCAATCAAGGTTTTCTCTTCTCTGAGCAAGATGGAGGCAGTGGAGGCGCAGAGGAAAAGATATAAAGGGTATCAGATACTAGGCGCTAAAATATTGAGTGAAAAAAAAAAATGCGCGGGAAAAACATTTTGTCAGTCTTGTGGGTCGAACCAGTGCACTGGTTCATTAATTGGCACTGTTTCAGCGTGTTTTCTCCGTGTTTTCTAAAGTGAGGGAAAACTGAAAAATGAAAACAGCTCAAGACCTGTTTTCAGTTTCCTTCACAATATGAAAATTGAAAATAGTTTTTGATTTTTGCCTAAAAACAGTTACCAAACAAGTTTTTTGCCTTAGGAAACAGAAAATTGTTTTTGAAAACAAAAAACTGAGAAAAAAAACAGTTACCAAACATACCCTTACATTTTGGTTAATTGGGTATTACAAATTTACAATTCACATCTCTCTACTAAAAAAAAAAAAAAATTCCAAACTTTATTCAGCCCACCTCATAGATAAAATTAGTTTGGTTGGACTTGGCACAAAGTGACCTAATAGGTTGGGTTAGATTCAAAGTGGCCTAAATAGATTGGGTTTCGTTCCACTAATTGAAACCCAAAGCCCATTATATTACCAATCTGATATTCTCAAATTCGCTCTCTCTCTCTCTCTCTGCAAGCTAAATAGCCATGGAAGTGGCCACCGCAGCTTCAAGCTTTGCACTCCACCGGCCCATGTGATGTGAGCACTCGCGAACCGTAAACTCAAATCGCAATTCTCTCCACCAAATGACTCACTCCCTTCGCCGGCGGAAGCGTCTCGGCCAACTTCTCAGGCCACAAGCTCCGTCCCTCTCTTAATCCGGTGTCGTTTCCTCGCCCCAAGGGTAAGCGAGGCGTTGTGACCACTAGTTTATTTTCTTTCGTGTATTTGGAATTGGGTTATTATTACTTTTGTTTATGGTTTTATTAAAATAAAAAAAAAAAAAAATTGGGAAGTTAGTATTTCATTTGAGTTTGCAAATTTAATATATTCATTACTTGTTTAGTACTTGATAACCTAGGAAGTATAGATATGAACACAACATGATGTGTGAATTCCTAAGAAATTAAGATATAACATGGTATGGACACAAAAATTAATTAGTTATTAGTTAATTAATTGGGTTCTAGTTAGATCATCTTATTCAATATGGGACCTAAGCCTATCAACACTAAAACAATCATCATGAAGTGGATTCTATAACTTCAAAAATAATTAATAGTATATCTTTTAAGATATATTTTATACAATTAACTTATTAATCAACCAAGAGCTTTGCAACTCAATCGGCACTTCTTGACGTTTCCAATAGACCCGGTTCAAATCTGCTCTACCCCTCAGCAAAATATATATATATAAATATATATATATATTTATAGATCTATTCAATTTTTTTGATGATGGTGAGTGTGGCTGTAGAGATGGATCCGGCTAAAAGCCAAAACAACGTGAAGTAAATGGAAGAGCAAGTCTAGGGGTGAGAGGGAACTTAGCTTATCGGCTGAGCCAGAGATGCTAGAGCAGGTTAGCTTAATTGTTCATAAATTAAAACTTACTATAGCCTTTAGGCAATGAAATGCATTTTATATCTTTTTTTAATTTTCATTTTGAGCTGATATGATATGATATATCTATGGATTGGTTGTTGCAGGTCAGTTAATTTATAATGTCAATGTGTATATCAAACACTTAGGAACTCACATATGAGTAAACCGCCAAAACCCCAAAAACCCAGAACTCATTCACGCTCTTACCTCATTTCCCATGTCTAAAACCCTTCTCTCTCGCATCAAACCCCTTCACAATCCCAAGCCCGCATCTTCTTCTTCACCCTTTCCATTCAGGCATTTCATCAAACATGTCCAAGGCACCATTCAAATCCTCAAAACCCAAGACCAGTGGGAGCAGTCCCTCGAAAGCTTCTTTTCTGAATCCAATGTCGTTGTTTCAGACTTTGCCCATTTTGTTTTAGATCGAATACATGATGTAGAATTGGGTCTAAAGTTCTTTGATTGGGCCTCAAAGCAACCGTATAGTTGTTCACTGAATGGGTCTGCTTATTCTTCACTTTTGACACTCTTGGCGAGGTTTAGAGTGTTTTCGGAGATTGAATTGGTGTTGGAGCGAATGAAACTTGAGGAACTAAAGCCGACTTGTGAAGCATTAAGTGTTGTGATTCAAGCTTATGCGGATTCTGGATTGGTGGATAAGGCTGTTGAATTGTATTATGTGGTGGGTGAAATACATAATTGTGTGCCGAGTGTTTTTGCATGCAATTCATTGCTTAATGTTCTTGTGAAGCATCAGAGAATTGAAACTGCATGCCAAGTGTATGATAAAATGCTTGAGAATTTTTGTGTGGATAATTATAGTACTTGTATTATGGTTAGGGGTTTATGTAAGGATGGGAAGGTCAAGGAAGGTAGGGAGTTGATTGAAGATAGGTGGGGGGAGGGTTGCATACCAAATGTTGTGTTTTATAATACACTCATTGATGGTTATTGCAATAAAGGTGAATTTGAAAGTGCTAATGGACTTTTTAAGGAGTTGAAATTGAAAGGGTTCTTACCTACACTGGAAACTTATGGGGTTATGATAAATGGGTTTTGCAAGGAAGGGGACTTTGAAGCGATTGACCGACTTTTGTCAGAAATGAAAGAGAGGGGTTTGAAAGTTAATGCTCGAGTATATAACAATATAATTGATGCTCGATATAAGCACGGTTGTACAATTGAAGTGGTGGAGATAATGGGGAGGATGATTGAGAGTGGTTGTGAGCCAGATATTGTAACTTATAATACTCTTATTAATGGCTCGTGTAAAGAGGGGAAGGTTGAGGAAGCTTATCAATTTCTAGAGCAGGCAATGAAAAGGGGAGTAATGCCGAACAAGTTTAGTTATACTCCTCTTATACATGTTTATTGTAGACAAGGGGAATACTATAGGGCCTTAGATTTGCTTATTAAGATGACAGAAGGAGGACATAAGCCTGATTTGGTTTCATATGGTGCTCTCATCCATGGAGTTATTGTTGCAGGGGAGGTTGATGTTGCATTGACCATGCGAGAAAAAATGTTGGAAAAGGGAGTATTGCCTGATGCTGGTATTTATAATGTTTTAATAAGTGGACTTTGCAAGAAAGGGAGGTTTCCTACTGCTAAGTTGCTCTTTGCTGATATGCTTGACCAAAATGTACAACCTGATGCTTTTGTTTATGCCACTTTGGTGGATGGATTCATCAGAAATGGTGACATTCAGGAGGCCAAAAAACTCTTTGAACTCGTCATTGAAAAGGGTATAGACCCTGGTGTTGTGGGGTATAATGCCTTGATTAAAGGTTTTTGCAAATTTGGAATGATGAAAGATGCACTTTCTTGCATCATTAGAATGAGGAAAGGGCATCATGTTCCAGATGTATTTACTTATACCACCCTTGTTGATGGGTATGTAAAGCAGCATGACTTGGATGGTGCACTAAAGATGTTTGGGCTAATGGTGAAACAGAGATGCAAGCCAAATGTGGTCACATACACTGCCCTCATAAATGGGTTTTGCTGCAAGGGAGATACCAATAGAGCTGAAATTTTTTTCAGAGAGATGCAATCTTGTGGATTGGAGCCTAATGTTGTCACATACACTATACTTATTGGGAGGTTTTGTAAAGATTGTAAACTTGCAAAAGCTGCCTCCTTTTTTGAGTTGATGCTGATGAGCAAGTGCACTCCTAATGATGTTACCTTTCATTATCTTGTAAATGGGTTTGCAAATATTGCACTGACTGCAATTCCCAAGGAAAGCAATGAGCTTCAGGAGGTCGAGAAGTCTATGTTTTTGGATTTTTTTGGAAAGATGGTATCGGATGGATGGGTTCAAGTAACTGCGGCATATAATTCTATTATCATCTGCCTTTGCCAATATGGAATGGTTAAAATTGCTTTGCAGTTGTGTGATAAGATGATCGGTAAGGGTTTCCTTCTAGATTCTGTTTCTTTTTCTGCCTTGCTACATGGCATTTGCTTGGAAGGAAGATCAAAGGAATGGAAAAACATTATCTCCTGTACTTTGAACGAACATGAGCTCCAAACTGCTGTCAAATACTCACTGAAATTAAACCAATATCTTCCTCGAGGAAGGTCTTCTGAGGCTTTATTTATTTTAGAAGCCTTGATTGAAGACTACAAGTCTAATGATCAACAAGCCAAAGTCTTAGTGGGGTAGGGAAGAAGCAAAAAAAAAAAAAAAAAATTGAAATCCCTCATCTTGCTCTGTTATATATATAAGAAATTTGGACCAACAAATTTCTGTGGTATCCCTAAATATCACCATCACTTAATACAAAAGTCTCAAACTCCTTACATCTTCTTCGTTAAGGTGCCTTTCAAACACACATGTTGGTCGTATGATTGGTGAATCTATAAAGAGTCTCTTGAAGATCCATCTGGATTGACATCATTGTATGGTAGGTAATTTCTTAATGGGCTGTGCATTTAATTTTTAAAAGTTTCAGGATAACTGTTTTTGATATTGGATTTATCTCATTTTGTGGTGCTTGTGCAGGCATTTGGGTGCCATTCAAGGACAAGTAAATACTACATTAACTGATTCTTATTCTATCAAAGCAAATCTTGATGTTAACAAGATATTGAAGCAAACTTGACTTCACTTTTGGAGGTATGTAGCACTATTTTGTTTATTATATAATTGTAATTGTAATATTGTGTATAATATGGTCATTTTTTTTTCAGCAAATAAAAATATTTATTGAAAAAAATAAATAAAAGTAGTGTAGCAAAAAAATATTACCCTGATGCACAGGGACTGTACAAGGGAATAATATGGTCATTCTTGTTGTAGTGCTGTGAAGTTGTCCCTGAATTCCCTTGTTCTAATTTTTTAGAAATGCTTGATCTTTGTAATTTGTGTTTGATGTACTGTTTTCCATGTTCACCCCCGGTGTACTTGGGCTTTTGTTTAATACAATTCCGTTATTTATCAAAAAAAAAGAAGTTGTCCCTGAAGTTTGGCTGTTCTTCAGTTTTATAGAGCACCTGAAAAATCTTACCTTCTGAGTTTATTGACCAGTTACTTGTATGCCAAATAAGTAGAATGTACACTGTATGCAACATATTTGATTTGCATAAGTAAATTATTGAATAGAATAATGCCTTTCATGTGTTTAATTGTACAAGAAATGATAAATCATAATGATATAATTTAATGGGGGAAAATGATCCATGGCTTTGTAATTGTTGGATGCTTCGGGATATCTATTACGGACCTGAACATATCCATGTTGCCTTTTGACATTGAACATAGTGGGCTTGGGAAAAATAGGCTTACAATCATGATATCTCCATGAGAAATTCATTACATGATTGTATGTTTGGGATAGCTTACTGTCATTGTTTTATTTTGCTTAAAAAATAAGTTAGTAAAAGTATAGTTTTAAAAAAGTGAGGCTTTAAAAATCTGTACATAAATTGGCTTAAAAAATAAGCAAGCTTATGAGCTAGACTAAACAGGCTATAAGAAGAAAGAAATGGTAAAATGGTATTTCTAAAATAAATGCGATTAAATCAGCTAGTGTTGTGAAAAATGTTTTCACTTGATCACTTTAATGGAGATCTTTGGGACTTTCAGTTTTACATAAGCGTTGCATTTGAGTAAGAGAGGATGGAGAATTAGCTTTACCACAACCTTAGTTTGGCAACTGAGTAAATGCATGAAATTATAGTAGTGCAATTTTTTTTTCCTGTTTTATACTGTTTTGTTTCTTTAAGTTGAAAAAAAAAATCAACTTGATACTTGCATCCAATGTGATTATTAGAAAATTTTGGATAGTGTGACCAAATCAGGATAAGAGGTTATTAGCATTATACACACTTATTTGAACATATCTACCTGACAAATTCCTTCCAAAAATATCCAGAAACAGATTTCTTCTCTTGAGGGTCATTGCTTTCTTTGGGAATTGCAGTGGATGGAGTATTTGCAATCCCATTCAAAAGTTAAGGAAAGATAACATCATTAGGACAGAACTTGCTCATCAGCATCAGTTCAGAAAAGGGGCATGCTTTTGCAAGTTTACACTTGTTACAAAAACTCCCAATATGTACGCTGCATGTCACAACTTTAGGATCTAAAGATTCTAAACCACAAGATAGCATCTCTCTGAAATTTTTTTCAGCTCCATTGGAATCTACCTTGCTGCAAAACCCATTAATGAGGGAGGTGTGTGACCACATTTTTATAGTTATTATTATTTATTTGGGATACAAGACAATAATTACTCCACAACTTGCGTCTAAGTGAGTTAATTGGACATATTGTTTTTGTTTCTCAAAAACATTTTTTTTTTTTGGATAGGTATCTTTTTCCTGAAAACTTAATATTGTAGACTTTTTTTTCCTTGCATTTCTGTTTGTTTCATGAGAAGTTATGGGGTAAGAAAAGAAACTGGAGTATTGGGATTTTAGACATTTCCCTATTAGCCGAGAGCAGGTTGTAAATTTTGGAAACCAATAAGCAGGATAGGACACATTTCAAAATCTTTTTCTCAGTTTTGTTAGCATTTGATTGGAGGTTGAATTTTTCCTTTTGTGGTTATTTTGTTTTGTTTTCTTGATACATGAATTTGTGCATGTAGAGAGTCTCCATAGGATTGTGGAGTGGAGGCCTTGTACAAGAGACCTAAAGTGGTAAGTGGAGCTTTAAGTTAAGATTTCTTTATGCTTGACAAAATTTTGTGGATTGTTTGTGATACGTATAATATTTGGCAGGTAGTCTCCAAATGAATTATTTGGGACATAATATTTGATTGCCAAACTGGAGCAGTCATTTAAAATTGAAAAGCAGGCAAAGCAATTTACATGGAGAAGTTAATGAGGGCACTTTCTCCTTCTGTGATTCTTTGTGCTGAATATCTTTCGAGTTTGGAAAGTTACTGAGGATTGCTTTGGAAAATATCTTGGGGATCTGGGAATTTTACAGCCTAAATCAAGAATATAAACCTATTATTATTTTTGGGATGGAGATAGAACTATGGTTGGTATAGAGTTTCCAGTTGGTTTCATAATATCCTGATTCAACCTTAAATGGCGTTCATTGCGGACTACTGCATTGATCTTGTGTTGAAATGCTGAAGCTTTGTCAGTATAGATTAATGGATGTGAGTGCTTAAGTGAATTTCATAATTGCGGCTTTGAGATCTATGTGAAAATCGCTCAATTTTAATTACTGCTTTGGTAAAAATGGAATATTATTATTGATGAGTGCAGTTGAGTGATGGTTTTGGTATTTTGCCTGTCTGTTACATGCAACCGGGGTTTGCAAAAGTTCAAAGTGGTTGCATATTGGAATTAATCAAGGTAATTTGTGATTACGTTTATCAATGAAAATGGTGTAGCTATGAGTGCTGGACGAATTATGGTTTAAGATACAAAATAGGAGTATATAGTTTTATCCCCTACTCTTTCGTCTTTTTTTCTTTCTTTCTTGGGGTAATTGTAGTAAACTCACATGTGATTTGGCCTGAAATCACTTTGCTTACCTGTGGTTTGAAAAGTGTCATTTTGCTCATTTGAGGTTCACTCAGTTTGTCTCCCGTAACCCACTTCGGTTAAAAATAATGGCAAATATGTATTTTTGCTTCCATTTTATATCTCTCTTCTCAAAACAAAAAATATATAAAAAAACAATACAAAACAAGATCAAAAAGTTGAAAAATTAAACTTCAAGACCTCTGCCCAAAAAAATATAATAATACTTACAAGTTTGAACACTAGTTCAATCTTCTACTTTACCTCTTCAACCATTGGTGCGAATGCAGAGGTTGCATTTGCCATTACTATCGCTTTGGGTTTTAGTGAGAGTGTGTGAAAAAGTTTCTGAAGATGAAGTATTTGGGATTCAAAGAGTAATGAATTTCTGGGAAGGGGACGAAACTGTTGGGGTGGTTGTAATTCGTAAATAATACAATTCGCATCCTTTTGTGTTTTTTATTTGACATAGTGTATATCGTAATCGTAATACTTCTTTTATCATGTTTATTCTAAGTATACAGTCTCTCAAAGGAATGGGTAATAAAACAACACTTTTTGAACATGGGTTTTCAAATGTTAATTTTTGTCTCTTTTTCTTTGCTCAAACACCCCAAAGGCCCAAACCCAACTCTCTCTCTTTCTTTGCTCAAACTCCCAAGATACACAAACAATGAAAACTTCCTGGATCTTTTACACAAGTTTGTTTGCTTGTACAGTTTTTATTGCCTCTTTGCATTCATCAATATATGTGGTGGTAATGGCCATGACACAGTTTGTTATGAGACAATGGCAATGAGATAGTGGGTTTCTTTGTTTGAAGAGTTTTTTCTGGGTTTGAATCGGTTGTGTTCAAGTCTCTTTTTTATCTTTCTCTGTGGGTTTGATGGTGGCTGAACCATTTTGTTTCTTGGGAAAATGTGGTGTTTCATGAGGGTGATTGTTTTGGTTGCATGTTCTTAATTTTGGTTGGATGATTGTCTTGGTTGGATGTTCTTTAATTTTACAAAACTCTCACTTTTTGATCTTGTTTTCACTTGTCTTTGCGCGCGCGCGTATATATATATATATATATATATTTTTTTTTTTGTGTGGAGGAGAGAGACATAAAATGAGAGCAAAAATACATATTTACTCCTATTTTTAACAGAGGTAAATTACGGGAGACAAACTGAATGAACTTCAGTTGGGCAAAGTGACATTTTTCAAACCATAGGTGGGCAAAATGATTTCGGGCCAACCTACAAGTGGGTTTATTACAATTACCCCCTTTTTTTTTGTTGAGAAATCTAATTTAATTTTAGCGTAAATGCACTTTTGATCATTACATTTTGGACTCATTTTCATTTTGGTCCATACTTTTTTATTTTACCGCTTTTAGTCCCTAAATAAAAAAATGCGTTCCATTTTTGTCCTTACTATTATCTCACTAACGGAAATTGCTTACATGGTAGATAAAGTGCACTGTTGGCACACTAAATGCTGACGTGGCCATTAACATAATATTAAAAAAAAAATTGTATTTAGCATTTTAAAAATGCCATGTCAACATTTAAATAAATAAAAAATCACATAAAAATTTTAATTTTTTTTGAATTTCTAACTTAAAAAAAAGAAAAGATAATTAAAATTTTTTTTTTTGAAAGAACGTTCTTTGTGTTCTTCCACATAATATGACTTATATTGTTAATGTTATTAAACAAAACAACATTTTACTAAGCATTTTCTTACACAATTACACACTTTAAAAAAAAACTTCAACCCCAAAACTTCCATCTCAAATTAGTTCCCCACAATCTTTCACATAATAGTTCCATTAAAAAAAAAAAAAAAAGTTAAACACAAGAAGCTAAGCTAAAAAAACCCAAAAATTGAAGCAAACTTGCATAGCAAAAGCATCCAATATCTGCTCGGATTGCAACAAATGGAGGTGAACCGGTCCTGATGTATCCACCAACACTAGTTTCAGCAATTGGGTATTTGTAAGGGATGCCCATCTGGTCAAGCTCAGCTCTAATAAGCTTATTGGTCTCAAATTCCTCAAACCCAAGTTCTGGGTTCTCATGTATCTTCCTCCTAATACCTGTCATCCAATAAAAACTCTTTGGTCTTTTAGCCAATTCAAGGAAGTTGACTGGAATTTGAGGCAACACTTCAAGCTAAGATAGGGCTCTAAAGAAATTAGTAGAGACAGGAACGCATGGAAAATGAAAGTCAAAGAGAGCCATTTGGAGAAACCATTAGTTTTGCAAAGGAAAACATTTAGGATTTGAGATTTATAATGGTGCTTTCTTTCTTTCTCTAACCAACCCACTATCTCTATTTCGCTCAAAATCAGACCTAAATGTCTCAAGCTCCTCATCTCCCAAACAAGTCTCTCTTAATCAGATGATTTTTGCTGGGTTTTGCTCTTAATGAGTTTTGGTGTTTTGGATTTGAGATGTTTTGGTGTTTTGGTGATGGCTGGGTTGATGTTTGGTTGCTAAGAAAAAGCAAGAAAAGAAACAAAAATATTAATTTAAAAAAAAAAAAAATTGTTGCTGCCAAACATGTTATTTGAGGAAGAACATGCTCTTCCAACAAGATAATGAAAAGAAAAAAAATATTTATTTTTTAGTTTCTTTTTAAAAATAGTTTAGAATTTTTTTTTTATTGTTTTATCTGATGTAGCATTTTTTTAAATTAAAATGTTGATATGCCATTTTTAAAATGCTAAATACAATTTTTTAATATTATTTTAATGGTCACGTCAGCATTTAGTATGCCAACAGTGCACTCTGTTTGTCACGTAAGCAATTTCCGTTGATAAGTTAACAGTAGAGACTAAAATGGAACGCGTTTTTCATTTTAGGGATTAAAAGCGGTAAAATATAAAAGTAGAGACCAAAATAAAAATGAGCCAAAAATATAAGGACAAAAAGTACATTTACACTTTTAATTTTAATTATGCAACTCCCACACCTTTTCTATCCTCTCTATTTTTAGCCTAGCCAAATGTAATAGAAGATAAATGAAACTATCCCTAAAATATGGGACATAAAGGTCTGATATATATATATATATATATAAATAATTTTATTTTTGTTTTTTGTTTTTGTGTGTGTCTCTTTTAAGATAAAAGACTTGACCCTAGAATCAAACAAATTCATTTATTGTTTACTGTTAACAGGTGTGTGTGGGCGCAAAGGGAGAGTCGCCACCTAGTTTTTGCAATGGCTTAGGAATCATATACATAACGTCCTCTCAAGGAAGGACCTCTTGATCTTACTACCAGAGATGGGTTTGGAGTTAAGGTACGGCCTTGGGAAGGTGTTAGACTCCCAAAATTGCCCAACCCTAAGGTTGGTTTCTCATCATTGTGTCTTATGTCTTAACCCTATTAAAGGCACACTCAATACTTATATCTAACTCACACACACACACACACACTAACATACATCTAACAATCAACATGGCATCAAACATCCCTAACTATACATCTATTGTGGCATCCCCTAGCATTCATCTAGCATGACATCTCACATCATCCTAGCATTCATCTATCATGCTTCTCATGGCATCAAGGCATTTATCACAACATAAACCCTAATCATCATACATCTAAGCATGCTGTTAGAAACCCATGGGTAGAACTGACCCTTGAAAATCGGCTTGGAAGGGGAAGGTGTTCAAGAGCTTATAAACACATAGTTAAGCATAAACTTAATCCATGTGGGACACTAGGATTGTAACATATGTGGAACATGTTAAGAACATATGTTATATAGAATTGGCTAATCTTTTGACAAAATGCACTTTACTTGTAATTGGGTAGATTTAGGATGTGTTTAATACTTCAAGGAACAAGAGTTCAAGTCTAAGTATTGAAACCATACAAATCTGTCCAAGAATCAAGTGAAGAAGTGATGTTCACTAAATCTCGACAGATATCTCGACAGATGTATCTATCGAGGTTTAATATTCGAAGCTTGACAGATAGCTCGACAGCTGTATCTATCGAGAATTATGAAATTCAGATTTCCAGATCTGTTTTTCACGTATATCCAAGTTATTTGTATAGGGTTTCTTTTCTCACAACCCTAGACATATATAAGGATTTTTTCAAGGGTCGTCTCAGTTGATGCAATTTGATGCAAAGGTATTATTAATGCATATTGTGACCGGAGACAATTTGCCCTAGTTCATCTTTCTCTTGAAGAAGTTGCTGCGTTTGTACGCCATAAGATTTTGTAACTAAGGAGCTTCTTGATCTTCATCGTGTGGATGAACTGAAGAACTTTGTAGTCAACATCTTTCACAAGTTGGTGTGTTAATCACGTATTGGGATCCGTGCATCGATTGGTAGATTGTCACTACATTACAAGTCCAATTGTGTACTGGGGTAAGGGTTCAACTGTAGGTTGGTATAAGGTACTGGGATTCCTTTACTTGTAACTACTTGTTTTGATAATAGTGGATTCTCGAGAGTGGTGGCCTTTAATTCACCTGGTGGGGTTTTGCCTCGGTAGTTTTTCCCATTTGTAAACAAATCACCTGTGTCAAATTTATTTTTAGCTGCATTTAACTTAGTTGGTGATTTGTTTGTGCTACCACGCTTATTGCATGTAATTGAATCTAATTAATTTCACTTGGCTAAATTAATTGATTAAGTTACCAAATGGGTCAATACATTCTTGGCCTCTCAATAATAATAATAATAATAATAATAATAATAATAATAATAATAATAAAGTGGGGGCCCGAGGACCGAGGGAGGATATAATGAGCTGTAGTTATCACTATTGAGGTATCATGAGCTCGAAGAGGGGATCTACCCGAGGATAGGATGAAAAGAGACAAAAGACTTATGGAAAGTGCGGATGAAGAGGATGGGATATAGAGAGAGAGTCATGGAAGGTGAAGGAAGTTTCCAGTGAGAGTCCACCTGCTACCTCCACATTAAATGTCTGGCAACAGCTTTATCAACTGCATTAATGAGGAAATGACCTGAACAGTGGAATTCATAGCTAAGCAGCTCTTTCTACCACCTTCAACAGAAGTTTAAGGGGACAAGTGTCATAGGGAGAGTCTGGGTAGGTGGAGATGAAGGGCCAGGATATGATGGACTGGGAAGTATATAAGGGATAAGAACTTCCAAATAAAGGGGGAGGGGGGAAATTAGAAGAAGAACATTGAGAAAAAGAAAGTGAACAGTGTACCATTCTGTGTAAGAACTGCCTCTTCGGGCTAGCTTGTAATAAGCCTCATATATATAAACTTTGATCTTCAATCATTCTGGCCTTGTTATTGTCCTCGGGCTAAGCCCCTTCTCCTTTGTTTTTAACCCAATCTCTTACAAATATCTATTGATTTGGGCCTAGTTGGGCTGCACTAATTTCACTGTTCTAGGTGGGTTTGGACAGCTTGATTTTTGTGCCCTTACAATTGGCGCCGTTTGTGGGAAGGGAAGGTGTTATTGTGGGTTTATCCTGAGCGGTCATGGCCAACTTGGAGCAGAATAGGGAAGAGTACAAAGGGAAAACCAATTTGTTAATTTGGAGTGAATGAGGGACAGACACCATACACCAAGTGTTATGGTAGAGTCATACCATACTGAACGCACAGAGAGGAGTCATTCTAGGACAGGGAGCCATGTTTCACATGACCAGGAGACGCGGAGATTGTAGCTTGAGGTAGATTACTTGCGTAAGAAGCTGCGACGAAGGGAGCATGACAGAAGGGATCCATCATCCCCATCGAGTGATGGATCAGGGGAGAGCAGGGATCGCTCATGTCGCCATAGGTCAAGAACCCCATCCAGTGAGTCCTTTTCAGCATCTTCACGCCAGGATAAATTGGAAAAGGGCAGGTATAGGCATGAGCAAGGGTCACCTTATCGTAGCATGGGGAATGACGTGATTAGTAAAACACTTCGGCAAATCTCGAAGTCCCCATTTGTTAAGAGAATCAACAAGGATAGGCTTCCTCACTGGTTCCCACAGCCAACTTCACCATCTATAATGGAAGGTTTGACCCTGTGGAGCATGTAAGCTATTTTAATCAGAAGATGGCAATTCATTCTGGCAATAAAGCCCTTATGTGCAAGGTGTTTCCCTTCAGCCTCGAGCTTGTGGCCATGCGCTAGTTTAACGCTTTGGAGGAGGGGATCCTTTGAGGAGTTGACGAGGGCATTTGGTGCAAGATTTGTAACATGTAGTAGAGTCCCCAAGCCCTTAGACTCTCTTTTGTCCATGGCCATGAGGGAAGGTGAAACTCTCAAGACCTACTCGGACAGGTATTTGGAAACATACAATGAGATAGATGGAGATTTCGAGGATGTGGCAATGAGAACATTTAAGATAGGGCTCCCGATGGAGCATGAATTGAGGAAGTCATTAACAATGAAGCCTGCCCTCAGTATGCGCCAGCTCATGGATTGCATTGATAAGTATAAGCAAGTAGAGGAAGATCAGACCCAGGGAAAGGGCAAAGCTAAGGTTTTCCTAGAGAAAAGAGATCCTCGGGGAGGAGGATATCATAATAACCATCCTCGAAGGGACTTCCCCAGTCAGACATCATCTACGGGGGCTCAAGTGGTTAATTCATTGTTCAAAGAGCCAGTCTATCAGACACTAGAGAAGATAAAAAATGAAATATACTTCAAATGGCCCAATAAGATACCGGGGGGGGGGGGGAGGGATCCGTCCAGGAGAAACCAGAGCCTTTACTGCCATTATCACCAAGAAAAAGGGCATGCAATAGAGGATTGCAGGACTTTGCGAGATCACTTGGGTTTACTGGTGAAGGCAGGGAGAATGAGTCAGTTCTTGCACCAGCCTATAGGTCAGTTCATGCATTCAAGAGCTAGGTATCAGAGGGATGGAGCTCCTCGGCCAGCATTGGGCACAATTAATGTCATTTTTGCTAAGCCCTTCGGGGGTTATATATGTGGTTTCAGATCTTAGCTTGGAAAACAAGAGCCAGGCTTGCAAAAAGGCCAAAATGGCGGCCATGCCCACTTTAGGCTTTTTAGAAGAAGATAAGGAGGGGACGCTCCAGCTAGGGCTGTCCAGCGACCCGTGGAATCCGACCCGCCCGACCGTACCCGCCCGACCCGAAGGTCCACGGATGAATCCGAGTGCATGTGCGGGTCGGTCACGGATGCTGTTTTAAGAGGAACCGATTATTCGGTTCGAGTTTCGGGTTACACAATAAAAAATCCGAATAACCCGACCCGACCGAATATTTGGTAAAATAAAGTAATAAACCACTCTCCACACAGTCTGAAGCACACTCACATCATATAAGTCATGTCAGAGCTTTGGTTAGTGGGTAACGTGTAGTGGAGAGGAAACTTGATGCTGAACAACCATTTTTGGGGCACAACTTCCCAATTTCAAATCCAGCCATTTAAATCTTTTTTTCTTTTTTTTTTAAGAAATAGCCGTTTAAAATCAACGGTTATAATTCACTCTACAGCAGTACAGCCCCTAGCACAGCACAGAGACATCCTGTCACTTGAACAATACAGCCCTAACAATTACAAATCAACGGTTAAAATTAAACTAATATCACAATCTAACGGTCACAATTAGAGGTGAAATATTTGATTAGATATCTCATATCTCAATGACTCTCAATCTTAATCTCATATCCCAACGGCTTCAAGTCTCATACGGAATCTCTCTCTCACTCTTCACCGAATCAAGATCAAGTTGCTCAACATCAACGGCCTCAATCTCTCTTCAGTCTTCACCTAATCACTCTCTCACCAAATCCACGGTCTCAGCTCAGACCTCACTCTCTCTCTCTCTAATCTCAATCTCATATCTCTCACTCTCAGACACAGACTCAAACGTTCTCTCTATCTCTCTCTCTCAATCTCAATCTCAAATCCTCAAAACCTGAAATCTCTTCACCAAATCCTCAAGTCTCACACAGACACTCTCTGTCTCTCACTCTCTAATCTCTGCAGTCCCTTCACCAATTTCATACGAAATCTCAAATCTTCATCATTTCATCAGTCTTCAATCTTCACTCTATATAAAAGCTTTGATCTTCGATCTTCTCACCAATGAACAGACCACACTCTCAAACTCTCAGTTCTCACTTTGCCTCTCTCTACTCCAAGGTCCAAACCCTAGCTTCTCACTACAAGTTCTTCACACCTAGCCGCCGCCGCCACCACCAGCAGCCACTCCTCTCCCTGCCGCCGATCATATGGGTTGAACCTAAGGTATGTGTTCTCCTTTTCTCATCTCTCTTTTTTTCAGTCTCTCATTGATTATATATGTTATGAAAATCTACTGTTAAAATCAAATAAACCCAAAGTTTTATAATTTGAAACCCTAACTAGAAATAGTTGAAACCTTAACCATTTACTTTTGTTCTTTGTTCTTTGTTCATTTGTTTGATTAATTTTGTTCCTATTTAAATTTTATTCAGGAATTGAAAGTTGTACATGTGGGGTTTTCAGTCTTCAAACTTGAAATTAACACCCACGGTTTTTTAAGGTATGATTTTTGTTTCCCTTTGTTTTTTGTGTTCAAAGTTGGGATTTTGTTCTTTTTTT